>JAJJMB010005965.1:333037-678674 GCA_023531105.1 Papaver atlanticum | reverse complement strand
ATTTTTTTTTTTTTTTTTTTTTTTTTCTTCTTCTTCTTCTTCTTCTCATTCTAACAAAACTATCCTATTAATAACTCACTAATCACTAACTAATCAGTAATTAATCATTACACTAACACTAACTAATCAATAAACTAACTAATTTAATTATCAAGGGTAAATTTGGTATTTATAAAAAAATAGATAAGGGGTGACCCAAAATTACTTCAAATATCCACCCCAAATTGGAAGAGTAGTCCCCACTGTTTTGGGGTAGTCCCCGAAACATCGTTCTTGATAAAATGGGAGAACAATCCGAAGCAGCCATATTTTCTTTTTCATTTTCCATCAGTCTCTGGCTTCCTCCAAAATCCAAAAAAAAGCTCTTTTCATCTCATTTTTCCGTCTGAATGATAGAGTCAGATGTGGTTGTCCAATGGAAACCCTCACATACATTTGGGGGACAATCATCTCCGATCAGCATTATATCAGTAAGTTTTACTAATTTTCATTTTATTCAAACCTTTGTATGATTCTCTGTGTTTTTTTTCATTTCGATTATTCTGGGACTTAATTATTATTGTGGATCTCATTGGAGATGAGCATGATTTTTTTTTTCTTTTTTTTCTGTGTGATGATTTGTTTGATTGATTCTTATAGAAATGTTAATGATGGAATCCTCACTCTCTAGTGATTATGTTGTCAGATCTATTCTCTGACTTGCACCAGAAAAAAAAAAAGGAAATGTGAAAGGGAATCACAAACACTCAACTAATTGATACTCATATTTTATTGCAGATATCATTCCTCGTTGCATCATTCTCGACTTTCATAAATTATTAATTGGAAAACGAGATGGTTTTATGTCAGATATCTAGCTTCTCAAGAGAACATAAGGACTTTCTGATGAGGGGTTTCTCATGAAGTAAGTCCCTGGCACTATGAAGTTATATAAGCTCAAAATGTCCTTTAATGTCAAGTCTTTCCATTGTTGAAAAATTTAAACTAGAGAGGATAGGCTTCAGTAAATCAAATTATCTCCTACAAAATAAATAAATAAATAAACCCTCACTTATGCATTTGGCGCACAATCATCTCTGATGAGCATTATGTGGTTATGCAGATATTATTTTACTATGTGTAATTGATACAACAATGATATCTGTTTATGTAGAGTAAAATAAGGAAAAACCAAAGCTCATGCTGAAGATGGAAGGTGGAATGATTTTGCAACTCTTCATTTCCCCAAAGTACAATGGTTTTGTTGTTGGAGATGATTAAAGATGGAGATGAAGTCCACAACAACATACTTTTCCAACTATTTGTTGCTGCCCAAGTTAATGGAAGAATGTAGTGATTAACATGTTTTATCAACAGGTAATTACTGGCTTTATGAAACGTCTTCTTTTCGTTGAATTCAGCTTGTTAATTATTGATATTTGTGTTTTACTCTTTACCCATGCATGTGTTTTCCAAAAAAAAATTGAGTGTAATTGATCCTAGTATGTATGCATGATGAATGTACTAATTGATTAAATTGATTACTTAATACAGTGAATAGAAATATTCTTGAAAATTTATTCCTTAGTCGCAATGATGGGAGAGTGAGGAAAATGGATTCACAACGTGTAACTAACTGATACTCATTATTTATTGCAGATACAACTTTGATTTAGCACTTTCCACCTTCATAAATTACTGATTGGTAAAGGGGATGTGTTTTGGATTAGATCTCTAGCTTCTCAAGAGAACATTATACAGATCAGATCTTTGAGATAGCGGGTTTCTTTACTCATGAGGTATTTCCCTTGTACTATGCAGCTTTAAAAATTATTTGTGGTTAACTGTTACTAAAATAAAGCTATCTCTAATACACAACCATGAAAGGAATAAGTTGTATTTAAGATGTTTGGCCTAAATTGATGCTACAGTAATAGTAATTAGTAGTGACTACTCAAAATTTTCTGTTAATTTGAAGTCTTTCATTTGTTGCGAAGTTCAGAACAGAGAGGATTACCTCTGGGTGACAAATAATCTGGCCTTCTTGTGTAACTTTTTTGGATAAACTATGAAGTCATTTGTTGAAAGCAAGGAAAATTATCTAGGAAGACCAGGAAAGCGCGCTGCCATGAGAATTGAGATTATTTCGACAAATATTGGTTCAGGATACTGGATAAAAAATTTCTGTAAATTAGATACGGAAGGTTGCTTCAGTTTGACAAATGATTAGAGTTGAGCCAAGTTTTTGATATGACATAATGTGCCTATTGATATAGATCTTTGTCACAATGCTGATTTGGTTTCATTTTAAGTTGATGTGTTTTATGATCTGCATTGTGTTACTGCTGGATATGGGTAATTTATGTATGTTCAGGTTCACTTAAATTCTGTTGCATATTAGTTGAAGTACTTTTGGAGCTGAATTTCAATAAGTACGGCTAACCTGATTAAAAGAGACTTGCTTGTAATATGTGATCAAGTAAAGATGTTGAAACCCAAGGTCCTTGCTCATCGGGAGTCTAGAGCACTGTTGTACACATGCATTCTATATGCACTTGTAAACCTAGTTGTGATACATTTTATATTGATGTCGCTTAATTCTTGGTTTTATGGTGTATTTTTTATGATGACGGTCTCACTATTATTTTTCAGAAGTTTGTTAGTTTTACTATCATCAAGCAAGACAAAGATCAAGCAAGACAAAGTGCTCATTAATGCTTTTCAAGAGAGGCCTTATCCCGAGACAAATACATTCCATCTACCATTTGTTATAGATTTTTATGTGCGATGGCCGATGGGATGTGTTTGTTTCAGGATAGAACCTCTCCCGTGATTATTAATGCCGGTGAAGAAATGGTGTTTTAGAGGCTGGAATTCCGCCTTCATCAGTAAACGTGGAAAGCGCTCACATAGAAAAGCTAAAGAAATATGTTTTCCCATCGAGGTCTTGTCAGATGATGCACTAGGGTCTAGGTATATGAATTTTTGACTTAATTGCCTTTGATAATGCAAGGCAGAAGAATATTAGGTTATGTTGTTTGCTGCACTTTCTTCTTCTGCTTTTATATTCAGCATTTTCAGTGGTTTCTATCTTGCCTTCCAAATTTGGTGGTAATCTCGATGTTGCTATTTTTTGTACTGATGCATCATTATATGTCGTGTTACATTGTTAAGTACCTGAGGTGCATGAAAGAAAAAGCTCCCAAATTCACATAATGATGACGATGTTGCCATATATGATGACGATGTTGCCACAAAACAAGTACTGTGTTGGACATAGTCGATTTGCAGTTTCTCTAGCCCCCTTAATCCAAGCACTTGATCTGTGTAAATTTTGTATGTTGAAGTTTTCTCTGTTCCAGATTAGTAAATGATCCATGTTTCATTTCTGATTACAATGAGAAAGAACGTGTTAAATTTGTTCTGATAAGTTTTAAGGTGGTTTAGGGTTTCACAAACTGAAATTTCAAAATCTTGCATTACTTGCTAAGACTATATGAACCTCATTCATTCTCGGAGTGGATCATGGGTGACAATTCTTCGACTAACTGCCATCCTTTGCATAATTTATTTAAGTTTTCTGTAACAAACTGGACAAAATTTTGGGCCTTAAAAGACTATTAGTGGGCTAATCCTGATTGTCATGGACAATTTAGGCCTAATAGCAAGAACTATTTTTTGGGGACTCCTCAAAAAAGGTGGGGGACTACTATGTGATAGGAACATCTCCACATTTTAAGGGGTGTCCTAAAAGATTAGAGAAGTAGGCCTAATAGCAAGAACGATTTTTTGGGGACTACTCAAAAAAGGTGGGGGACTACTATGTGATAGGAACATCCCCTACATTTTAAGGGGTGTCCTAAAAGATTAGAGAAGACTAATCTGCCCTCACCCTAATTAAGATTATAACTAACCCTATAACCCACTAATCTAACCCACTAATCTAACCCACTAAATTAAAACCTAAATACCCAACTGATTAAAATCAGTTTCAGAAACTCTTCCTATTCATTTCCTCTTCTTCTTCTTCTTCTTCTTTTCTCCTTCTTCGTAGACATCGCCGTTAATCGTCGATTCGAAAAAAAAATTATCATCGATTAATCAATCGTTTATAACAATGCGTAGCAAGCAAACTCCAAGAATTCCAGGATCAAGTCCGGGACTCGCAAAACTAGCGAATCTCCCAAAGCAAATTCAAGTTGATAAACAACTTGAAGCAAAGTTGAGAGACCAAATCAAGCATCTAATAGGAAAATCCGATTCGAGTCAAATGCAAATCCGCGGGTAATTTCCTTCATACCCATTCCTTTTAATTCGTTATTTGTTGAAGAAATCGATTAGAAATCATCAAAACCCATTGAAAATGTTAGTTACAGTGGATATTTCGGCTAGGAGAATTTTAGAAAACCCTAGATTTTGATAACCGAACTTCTAGAAATAAGAACAGTTCGGTGAAGGAACCTGATAACTGGTAACCGAACCGCATAGTTCGATGATCTCGCAAAAAAAAACTTCGTAACTGAACTCTTTGTTTCAAAGGAAAATATGAGTTCGGTTTTGTCGATAAATTTCTTTGCTGACCGAACTTTGGTAATACGTAGTTCGGTTTCCTCGTAAGTTTTATCTGGTAACCGAACTTTAGTCCGGTAGTAGCTAAATGGTTTGTTCGGTTACCTCGTAATTTATACCAGGTAACCGAACTTATGTCTGTTGACACCAAATTTTGTGTTAACTTTATTCTTTTGTTCTATTTTATTTGATAACACAATATTCTATTCTGTTTAGCTAATACTTGGTTTTTGTTCATTTGGAACAAAGGAAAAAGATCTAATCCACACCTAGATGAGGATTTTAAAACTCCCACCCCTCGTGGTAGATTACATTTATATTTCCGAAACCATGGTGCCATAAATGCTAAACATGGAGGCGGCTCGTTACCGGAAGTCAACCAAGAGAATGTTGGTAATGTAATCCAAGATGTCGATGAAGAAGTGATGGATACAATTGAGCATGCTGTTGAAGGAGAAAAAGATGATGAAGAAGAGCAAGTAGACGAAGATCAAGGAAATCAATAGGATGAAGGGGAAGAAGAAGATGATGAAGAGGAAGAGGCAGAACAACAAGAACAAGGAAAAGAAGGAGAAGAAGAGAAAGAGTCGGAAGAAAAAAGAGAGAAAGAGTCCGAAGAAGAAGAAGGACAAGAGGAAGAAGATGAAGACGATGAAGAGGATGAAAAGGATGACTATGAAGAAGAGGATGACTCTGAAGAACAAGAAAATCGAGAGATTGTTCCTTTTAAAGAGAAGAAGAAGCCGAGGCCGCCTGGTCCTAGATATTCACACATTCCTCATGCAAAGTTGTGTTTGTCACCCAAGATCCCAACTTATGGTACTCCAAATGACGGAGGACAAACATTGTTTGGCTACAAACACTCATGGGTTGCGAAGATTTTTGCGACAAAGGTATTCTTAACAACCTAAACAAGTTATATATTTTTTTTGGACATGTGTTTCGTTAGTTCTTTCGCTAAGTATTAATAGTGTGATGTTCTTTTTGTAGGATCATAATGATGCAGTCCGTCTTATTCGTCGTCAAAAGGCATCATCATGGGATCTTAAATATGGGTATGACGCGTTTGTTGCCAAGGTGAAAGAATGTGTGTTATGGAAGCTCATCAATTACCCACATGAGCAATTTGACGTTGTTAGCGCATCTGCATTTCTTGAGAGACATTATCCGGAGACATCCACCATGCATCTTCCATTTTTCGAGATGGGAATTACTCCCGATGATTGCATGAGAATCACCGGCCTACCAGTGGAAGGTAAATCTCTTCGAGAAGGCTACGACCCCTCGATGCGTTATGAAGCTCTTGATGAGTTGGCTCTAAAGTGTCTAGGATGGGATGCAAGAAAGACCCGATGTGAGTTTAGACGTTCTGTGAAGGAGCCTAAAAAAGGCGATGAGTATAGTCCCCACGAAGAAAATGGATCCTTGAAGAAGATGAACAAGAAGTTCAAGTTGGTAAAGTTGAAGGAAGCATTTGAAAAGACAAAAAAGAAGGTAAAGAAGGGAGAGTTGGTGATGGACGAGGAGACGCTTAAGCGCCATGTCACTGCTTATTGGTTATATCAGTTAGCAGCTGTTATTTTTCCCGACACTTCTGGAAATAGGGTGGATGCACATTATCTACAGCTTTTAGTGGACCTCGATGAGGTCAACGAATACTTTTGGGCCACTGGGGTGGAAGCATTTCTCCAAACAGAGTTGAACAAAGGGTCGAGGATTAGGACAACTCAAATTGGAGGATACTTAACTCTTTTTCAGGTGACCTTCTACATTATTAATTAACAAATTATTCAGTAAGATTTTGTGCTCCCAAATAAATATTCAATGTGGTTAATATTTTGGTTTTTTCGCATAGGTTTGGATCTACGACCACTTCCCTTCTTTGGGATTGGCTAAGGAGAAAACACCGTATCCCTATGGCCATCCTACAGCAGGAAAGTGGGTGTTCTTGGAGAACCAGAAGAAGTCTAAAGAAGAGCAGTTGACTTCGTTGAGGGAGAAATTAGATAATCTGACGGTGGCTGATGTTCTATTTTACCCATACGCCCTACCCGATGGTATAAATGTAGATGAAGTTGATGTGTAGGATTAATCTTTGGCCTCGGGCTACTATGGACCAATTTAGTATACTAACGGCTACTCAATGTATAATCCACAGAGAATACTACGACAACTTTCTTGTGTCCAAATGGTGCCCGACGTGGAGAATAAAAATTTCACTTTGATGGTTCAAGGAACAAAGAATACTGACAACTATTTTATCCCAAAACATGAGCCAACTCCTACGGTAGAACATTGGAATCAACTTAACCAGCACTACTTACCTTTAGGTGATTGTGTACCTTTAGCCGAAGATGTAAATGCATGTGACGAAGATTATATGGAGTGGTATGAAGGTATTAGTCATCCAATTGTGATAAATAGAGAACAACAAGCTCGTGCTGATAAGGCGGAGGAAAAGAAGAGGGAAGCTAAGAGAGCTCAGAAGGAGATGCCTATTTATGGAGAAGAAGCAAAAAAGTTATGGGATAATGTGGTAAGAAAATGTCTTCTCTTATACTTCCTTGTTGTTTGAAAGTATTGAAAATATATTTACTTGTGCTTAAAATTGTAATCAGGTGAAGAAGGGTACGAAATTGTTGAAGAAATGGATGACTAAAATCCGTAGTGGAGAGCCGATGTCAACTAAGGAACAAACCGACTACTACGGCCAGTGGGAGGGTCTTATAACTAAAATAATGGTGGAGCCAAGTGGGTCTAAGCAATTAAAGAGGGTTCAACAACAAGGAGAAGGTTCAAGTCACGCCATTCGTACCACGGTGAAGGAAACCGGTCGAGGAGATGAAACCCCAAGTGATGAGGAAGCTCAACCTAAAATTCGTGGTAAACAAGGAAGTAAAAGGGCTCGTCGTAGTGGCCGTTAGTGATTTCGTATGGTTATAGTTTCAAAAAACATCTTAGTTATGGATTTCATATGGTTTAATTTCGTATGTTTGTGTGTTTTAAACAATTAGTTAAGGCTTTCGTAGTTTGGTATGTATAACACTTTTAAATTTGTTTTAGAACCTTGTTTGTGTTTTAAATTCTATGTTTGTTTTAGAACCTTGTTTTATAAGGCTGAAATTTTGGCTACAGGATGTATTTCGGCAACCTGACATTTTTAGTCAAATAACCGAACAAAAAGTTCGGTAACCTATGACACACTTCTCTGTAACCGAACTGGTGTTTCGGTGACCTGCTAAATCCTAGCAGGTTTCCGAAGATAAGGTTCAGTTACCTCGCAAAATTTTCACTGGTTGTCGAACTTCTCTGTAGGCTGAACCCCAAAGCCTTCATCCATAAAAGCTAAAGATATTAGTTCGGTTGGATAACTATATCTTGTGAGGTTGCCAAACTATTCTCTGGAGACTCAAAATTTTGTTTTTCCACAAGTTGGAAAAATTATTCTCTTGATGCAGAAATCACATAACTGCACTCTTAGGTTTGTTTTAGAGTGGTTTGTGTATCATATATGTGGTTAGTTTGTGTTTCATCCTTTTAAGAAGTTCGGCAACCTCCTTATTTTATCCAGTAACCGAACCCTGAAGTTTTGTTACCTCGCAATATTTTAGTTGGTTGCCGAACTATTCTCTGGAGACTCAAAATTTTGTTTTTCCACAAGTTGGAAAAATCATTCTCTTGATGCTGAAATCACAAAATTGCACTCTTAGGTTTGTATTATAGTGGTTTGTGTATCATATATGTGTTAAGTTTGTGTTTCAGCCTTCAAAGCAATGTTCGGCAACCTCCTTATTTTACCCAGTAACTGAACTTTAGAGTTCGGTTTGGTTGCTATATTTTGTTAGGTTGCCGAACTATTCTCTGGAGACTCAAAATTTTGTTTTTCCACAAGTTGGAAAAATCATTCTCTTGATGCAAAAACTGCACTTCTAGGTTTGTTTTAGAGTGGTTTGTGTATCATATATGTGTTCAGTTTGTGTTTCAGCCTTCAAAGCAAAGTTCGGCAACTTCCTTATATTTCCTTGTAACCGAACTACGGAGTTCGGTTTTGTCGCAAAAGTTTTTTGGTAACCGAACTTTTAATTTTGAAATAAAAATGTACTTAATCTGACACAAATATCAAGTAACGGCTTTTTTTTTTTTTTTTTTGAAAATATAGCCATTATACACCTCAATGGTATATATATGTATCTCATAGTTAACATTCTGTTTCAAAATCTCCTAAAAATGGCAGCTACTAGTCCTAAATTTACTCTAGATGAAGATCTTTCTCTTTGCATAAACTACATACTATACTATCCAAAGATGGGTGAAGAACGAAGAACGAATGGTATTATGAGTCAAAGTTATTGGGGGAAAATTCATGAGAAATTCTGCTCCGACACAACAAACCCTCGTAACCGTGACCATATAGCTTTGTTCATTCGATTTGGAGAGATAAAAGATAGAGTTGTGGAATTTATGGCTTTATTTCGGATTGTAAGGCGGTATCGACTTAGGGGTGAAACATTCGAGGAAATCATTTTAACATCAAAAAATGAATGGCGAAGATGGAAGAGAAAGAATTTCAAATATGAAGATGATTTCCGCATCCTTAAAGACTTTTTCATAACGCGTTTCGGATATTAGATGTTATGTAATTTTATTTCGGCAATGTCCTGTAATAATTCGTCAATGTCCTTTAATTTTAATTCCTAACCGAACTTCATATTTGTGAACTCAAATTTAGAAGTTGAACTTGTATTTGTGAACTATAATAATAAACAAATTTTTTGGCAACCTGGTAAATATAACTTCCCAACCGAACACGGTGTTCGGTTACCTGCTGAATTTCTTCAGGTTGCCGAACTGTGCTGCCAAATCAGAAATGGCAAAATAACTAAAATTCGGCAGCCTGTAATATTTGCTCAGGTAACCGAACACTGTGTTCGGTAGTCTCTGTAATCATACTTTCTAACCGAACTATTATTTGTCAACTCAATAAAATACTAACATTAACTCAATAATTAATACCACACTTCAAAAAACATAGTATTTAATTGATAAGCATACTTAGTTCCATTACATGTGTCATTTAATCACCTCAAGTGAAATTTGACCCTCATGTACAATTTCGTCCAACTTCCTCAAAGCTTTCCACATCTCCATGTTATGCTCATACATAATACACTAACCCAACATTATATTGGGGTTAAATGCAGGCGAATAAGAGTTTCCGGATATTGGAGGCAATGGACAATCGGATTTTAACCGGAGGCCTATAAAGTGGTTGTTGTTAATCAATGCCATCACACATCTCCTTCGTTTGAGTTGCTTGACACATACGGTTGTTTTCGGGGTGAAGGTTAAACTAGCATATTTTGAGAAATAATTAACCACACAATTGAATGCCTCGGCGATTAAGTGTCCACATATCGGCATGCTCATCCAATAATCCGTTGTGATCGGATTGCCCACATGAAGACGACGTTGATACTTAACAAATTGCTCATTGAGACTACCCTCCCCATCGCACAACATTGTCTTGTAAAAGTCCGGATTCTCCTTTAGTTTGGAAAACAACCTTTGCCTTATATGAGTGATTGCACACCCATTATTTTGCAAGGAACCTTCGATGAAAGGCCCAAGTTGTTGATTGACAACATGAAAACCACAATTACCATCCGGAGGAACGTCGTCGGTGGATATAACGTATTCTTTAATGTATAGAGGTAGCTCATTCAAATAGTCTTTATTTGGAGCCTTAACCTTCACGTCATCGGAAGATGGTTGGATAGGGAAAATTGGAGACTTCAGCTTCACGTCGCCGGAAGATGGTTGGCTTGGTTGTGATGGAAAAATCGGACCTTTTTTCTTAAAATCTCGCTTACTTGTTTTACCTTTCTCCTTAATACTCCTACCCCGTTTCTTGGTTTGCTCCAAGTATATTGTCGCGGTATACTCATGGGCCGAAGGATCTCTAGTAAATGGAGTTTGCTCACTTTTCTTCTTACGTAACACCTTTGCATATTCTCTTAGTTGTTTTTTAGTTTCTTTTTTGCTTGGCCTACCTTTGCATTTGCCTTTTGACGGTTCATAAACATTCTCCGAAGTTTGTGGATATATGATTTTCCTCATGTCATCCCAAAATATTTGTTTTTGGAGCTTGCTCATGGCACGATACATCTCTAGTACGGTTCTACCCATTTCATTATCACCAAACTCTTCTCCGGCTTCTTCTCCCTTTGGAGGAGGGATGAAACTTAGATGCTTCCAAAATGGATCAATGCCGCTTAAAGGTATTACGCCATGCTCGTAGTTGATTATCATATGGCAACAAGGGAGTCCAATAAACTTCTTCATGTTATATATACACACCTCATCTGTCTTGGTTTCCCACTTATCAATCAACTCGACTTCTGTAATCAACAACTTCATACATTGCCGAGATACGTTGTAATGGATTCCCTTGAACAATGGGTGATTGGCATATTTTCCGGTCATTTTTAATATATGGTTTTTTTGGAACTTCTCTTTAATTCTATCAATGTCGCGCTTGAAGTAATTTTCCATAGCAATCCACACGGTTTTTTTGTAACTTCTCTTTACGAAATTATGAATACATCTAAAGAGATTCTTCTTCAACCGATGGTGAGCCGACTCTACTGAACTTGTCGCTTGATTTCCCAAGTGTTTATATTGGTTGGTATAGGCATAAACAAACCTCTCTTTGTGTGGTTTCAACCATTGGCGAAGAACATATGATACAACACCGGGGTAATCGGGAGTATCCCAATGGGCGATAAACTCCGCAAGATTTAGATAATACTCTTCCTCGGTAAGAGACCAACACAATGATTCCCATTCACCGTTGAATGCAACCCATTTAGCGTAATTTATATCGTATTGTTTTCCAACTTCCTCCTTTGCATCCGCTCGTTCATGTTCCGGTAACATCTAAATATCTTCATATCCTTTTTTCTTGGGTAGACAAATTATTGGATTTCACCTATTAATCAAATTACACCATATATGGAACGTACAAAGCATATTGTGTGCTAATGGAAACACAACCTCTATTGCATTCATCAATGCGACTTCATTGTCGGTCACTATAACCCCGGGAATATCATCACCTCGGAAGATTGCCTTAACTTGTTGTAGTGCCCAAATGTAACTAGGTTCTTGCTCGTCCCTTAAGAAACAAAATACCACGGTAAACGGTGACTTCGTCGAAGTACGCCCAACAATATTCAACAATGGCATCTCGTACTTGTTCGTCTTATAAGTACAATCCATTATTAGAACTTCATGAAAGCATTGATCCAATTTAACACTCGTTGGATGCGAAATGAAGAGTTGTGTTATCTCTCCGTCCGAACCCACATACTTTTGAACCGCGTAGTCTTTCTCTTTGTCCTACAAAAACAATTGTTGCATCACTTGTCTATATCTCCATTCCTTCTTTCTAATTGTCTCAATTGCATTGTAAATGGTGGACAAAGATGAGTGGTTATCCTTGTTACCCTCCTTTAGTATTTGGAGCATTTGAATCGGTGAAAGACCCATTTTCCTCATTTTAGCTACCTTGTCCATCTCTTTAAGGGTTAGCTTGGCCGCCATAAAATGTCCTTCAAGATGCTCCGGACGAGGGTGGTTATGACAACCTTCTATAACCTTATAGAGGACCAATCCATCCAAATCTTCGTTGTAATTAAATGCAAGCTTGAATGGGCATTAATCTTCTTTGAGAAAGTTTTGTTCTTCCTATTTGTCTTTCCTTTATAAACATAACCCTTCCTCTTGTGGATTTTATCGGGATCACCGCTTCTCTCACAAACCATTTCAAAGCGGGTTTTGCTTTCTCTCCCATTCAATACTAATATGCACATATCTTTTTGTGCATGTTGTCTAGCCTAACTCTTTGCCTCTAAAGGACTTTTGAATACCAAGTCATTCATGTAGTGATGGGATGTGTCATCGTATATAATATCAACAGGGGAAGGTTGATTTTCCATTGGTTCTATTGGATCAGATGCAACCTACGAGTAATAGCACAATGTCAATAGCAACTAAAAATAAGAAATACTTAAATTTTCGGCAATGTAAAAATAATATACGACCCTGTCGAACATAAAGTTCGGTTATGAAGTCTTTTAAAAAAAATTGCGATCTTGCCGAACTTGTCCTTTGGATTTCCTATGGTATAGTTCGGCAACATCATTAGTACACTCGACTAAACCGAACTACAATGAACGTGATTTCCTATGGTATAGTTCAGTTAGCTATTCAATGCACCTGAGTTGCGAGCTTTCCGAACAAAAAGTTAGGCAGCTGAGGTATTAAACCGAGCAGATAGTTCGGCAACAATTTCTGGAAAATGATTACCGAACTCTCAAAAACCTCCATTAAAACAGAGTTCGGTTACCTGCGTCTGCTGAAATATGTAACCGAACTGCACATACAGGAGAGTTCGACTATTTTTTCTGCAGAATAACTAGCCGAACTACTTTGACCTAGCCGAATTTTATTCCTAAAATTTTCGATTTGGCCAATTTTTTGCACAATTCAAGCTACATTAACTAAATTTGAGCCATACCTGAGTACCCATAACTTCGTCTTCTGGTTGTGGATGATAAAATTCATCATTTGGGTCATTAGGTTGAGTTTGGGGTAAAAAACTTTTAGCATCTAACAAATAACTCATATCCGGATCGTTAGAAATATTGAAAAATATATTAGGAGATGAAGGGGGTTCTGATTCTGGGGAGGAGGTATCATCACAAGAATCACTCATATCATATTTACCAAAGTCAAAATAAGATTTTTTGGGTTCTTCCCTCTCTTTCTTCATCTTTTTTCTTTTTCTTCTACTTCTCTCTCAATAATTCTAATTCTAACAAAACTATCCTATTAATAATTAACTAATCACTAATTAGTAATTAATCATTACACTAACACTAACTAATTTAATTACCAAGGGTAAGTTTGGTATTAAAAAAGAATCTATATAAGGGGTAACCCAAAATTACTCCAAATATCCACCCAAAAAAGGAAGAGTAGTCCCCCACCTTTTTTGATTAGTCCCCAAAAAATCGTTCAATAGAAAGTCAATACGTTTCTCCTATAGAATTACATTTGGGAACACTATCTATATACCCTAATACGAGGTACATTGAAATATACCCTTACCAACTTAAATTATACTCCTAAGCTTAATACATTACTAAAATACCCTCTTTTGTATAGTGTATATACAAAACCACTACCACTATTCAAAAAAATAAAAATAAACCACTAGCTCTACTGCCCACCACTACTGACCACCACCACCACTATCCACCACCGCCAACAACCACCACCATTGTCCACCACCGCCAACAACCACCGTTGTCCACTAACCACCGCCACCATCACCGGCCACCGCCGCCACTAACCACCACCGACCACCGCCGCCACCAACAACCGTCGCCGCCGCCACCCACCACCACCGCCATTTCCGACCACCACCGCCTCTGCCAACCACCACCACTTTTATCCACCGCCGCCGCCCCTGCTAATCACCACCACTACTTTCCTCCGCCGCCGCCGCCATGTGGAGTCAACTTGCCGAAGTTGTCTCCAAATCTGAGGCAATTATCTCAAGTTGTATCGAAAGTGGAGGCAACTAGCACAAAGTTATCTCCGAATCTGAGGAAACTAGCCAAAGTTATCTCCAAATTCGTAAGCAACTAGCACAAGTTCTCTCCAAATCTGAAGGCGACTAGCACAAATTTTTCTAAAAAAGAAAAAAAGAACATACACAAATGAGTGAACCTGGCATGAGTCGAACACACATCCTCTGACACGAAGTCAGTCATGCTACCATTGCACCACAGGTTCGTCACAACTATTCTAAGAAATATAAAGATAATTTCACATGCTTCTCAACTTTCCTCCAAATCTGGAACCAACTAGCTCAAGTTGCCTCCAATTCTGGAACCAACTGGCTCAAGTTGCTGCCAAATCTGGAGGCAACTTTCTCAAGTTGCTTCCACAAAATAGAGTCCAAGAATACACATACAACATATAAGTAACCAAGATCCTGAGTCATCATAAAAATACCTCGTGAATAGTTGTGTCCTTGGCAGATGCAAAACTTGCATCCAGAAATAGTGGTTGTCCAGAGGGATAAATATTTACGTTTTTAGAAAATCCCATGAAGCTTGCAATTCAGCCTTTCCTGCAAATCATCTCATTCATTCTACAAAACCTGCACAATCCACTGCATTTCATTGTTATGCCACACAACAGCCTAACACATTTCCTGCAAATCACTCCAGTACCTTAACCCATAACTCAGCTGTTAATATTCTAAGTTGCACCCACACAAGCAAAAAAGAAAAAAAACAACCACAACCCATTCACTTCGATTAACAACATCTCTTCTGAACATCCCTGCATCTACCAACAACTTCAGCCTCTCGGCATCAACCCAACATGTCCCCATTTCAGTTCCCTAACATTCATCTACTCCATTTCAGCTTCAGGCCGACTGAAACGCCACACACAAACTGCAGCTTCTCATTGCACCTGCAATATCATTTCCTTGCGTACATCAATCTCATTGCATTCAGTAGCTCATAACCATCAACCTGCCAACACCTGCAATTTGTATTTTAAACCTAGGCATTCATCTAACCATTCTTGAGCCAACACAACATCTATTCTTTCAGTTCATTTCTCCTTAGCTTCAGAACTATCTCAGATTCCCACTTCAATGAATATCAACAGCAGCATATTTAACCCATCACCAAAACCAGTTTCATTCCATTGCAGCTTCATATCTGTCTCACAGTACCATCATCACTTTTTGCAAATCTCATATTTTGTTCATTACTATAACCACCAAACCGAGGCATACACCCATTTCTTGTTCTTGCTGAGTTATACCTGCAATCCAACCTTGAAAATCTCCAGTTCTGCAATCAACACAACCTAAAAAAACCACCATATCTCCAGTTTTCCAATTACAGCACCACCAACAACCGGCTACAACACACAAACATCTCCTTATACCACCTGCAATCTCACACACAGCCACTGCATAAACTATTTCAATCCCATTAGTACAACCAGATCCACCACTGTTGTATTCTTGACCTAGAATCTATAACAACAAACACCAATTCCTCCTTCAACCTAGCCATCTATAACAGTGAACACCAATTCCTCCTTCAATCGATCAACAACCTGCAACTTCCCAATTTCACCAACCACTGACTGTCATAATCCATCAGCTTTACCATTACATCCCCTGAAACAAAACCTCAATTCCAATTTCCACTTTTCAATTCAATTCAGTTCTCTTCTCAACTTCAGAATTCAACCCTAGATATTCATAAATTCGAATTTCATTTGTAACAGCAACCACAACCTCTTCCATAAGCTCAAACAACAACTCAAACCCTGGTTTCCATTTCCATCACTGATTCGTAATTTGTCTTCTTCATCTCATAAACACCACCGGGACATCAATCTCTTCTATCACTTCATTTTGTTCATAAACTCTTGAAAATCAACCACGGCAACAACAGATTCCCGACAAATCTGTTTTCTTTGATGGCCTCTATGGAGAGATAACATGCTAAAAAACCATGAATTGAAACATCAGATCGATCGATTTTAGGGTCAATTGAAACATCGTAAACGAACCCTAAATTCATTGATGAAATTTTTTCAAAAATTTTCCGTAATCTCTGACTTGGATTGATAAGAATCATCAAAATATAACAAATCGAAACATTTCAAATTAAATAGTTGTAAAGCTTCAATAAATAAAAATTTCGAATCTTGAGTTCGAAACTACCTGAAAATGAAACTGAAAATCAGATCTCTCAATCTACCGAAACTGAATCTGATATCCAAAATCAGCGACGAACCAAGTAAAAAATGATGATGATGATGCAAAACTGTTTTTGAATCTAAAAATGATTTCCGACGAAGATCTCTTTCTCTCTTTCGGTGGCGATGGTGGTGTCGGAGATGTTGTTATGTTGGTAGTGGTTGCGGCGGCGGAGAAACGATGCTGATGGTAGTGGTGATGATGGGTGAAAGTCGGTGATTGAAAGTAGAGAGATAGCTTTCGAATCTGAAATGAGAAAAGAAATAATGTCTTTAAGGGTGGTTATGGAATTATGGAAAAAATTAGTTTCGTTCTAAAATACTAGGAGTATATACATAACGGATAAGGGTATTTGTGCATAACCCATGGATAGTAGGGGTGTTTATAACATTCCCACATTTTTTTTTCTTTCTAGGATCTTTCTACCCGCCCGACACTCCACTTGTTTGGGGAGAAGTTTTAAATGACCCTCCTTGAACAATTTTTTTATTCCTCATAGAAAAATAAATAAGGCACCTATGTAAAGTAAACAAATGGGAAATTATTATTTGTGCATGTTCTTCCCAAAGTCAGATCCGTTATCTTCATCACTAATGCAATATATCTTGCTAATCTAAAACGATACCTCAATTAAAAAACCTAGGTAGTTAAGAAAACGTGCCAAGAGAACTTCCCTTATTGGACGTTGTGTTTTAGTCGTCGTTTCACTCATGCTGTTTGTTTGGGAGTTGGACTGTATATTCATTTAGATTTTGAAAAAACAACAACGTACTTCAACCTCCTTTGTTCAGGGGCGATTACAAGGTGGGAGAGCCTCTGGGGTCGCAGGATTCTAATGAGCTCTCTAAACCCCTTTACCTGTAAGTGTCTACTCCTGGGTGATTTTTTCAGTTAGTTTTTGTTCTGACATTTGTGTTTTTCAAGTGTTGTTTGATATTGATTTTCTTCTGTGGGTGTCTTTTATTTTCCTGATTAGAGTTCAGATTCCATCTTCATTAATTAATTACATAAATATGGGCGTGGTTTAATATGATCTCAGTAGTATTTGATCATGTTATTGTTTGTTGGTTGTAGATCAGACTTAGATGCTGCATTTTTTCACATTGTAAGTGCATCAAGATAAGAGGATCAATGGGCAACCACCGCTTACCAAATCCTATTGAGCACAGGCTAAGGTTATCTGGATCATTGTAAGTTTGTGTTTTCATGTGATATAAATTCTAGATTTCATTTCGATTCTTGTAAATTTATTCTGTTTTTTTTCTGTATGTTTCAGTGAGGATACAAACAATAAGAGAAGGTTCCTAAGAACTAAAAGTTCTAAAGAAGCTGATGAGATGCCACCTCAGACGTATACACAAGTGAAAATTTCAAAATGCAAAATTTCTACTGTGAAGCTTGTCCTCTTGGTTATTACAGGTGGTACTTTTCTAACACTTCTCCGCTCTCCGGCGGTGTCCGATTCGAAGCCAGCTGCAGATGCACGCTACACATCAGATTTAGACATTAATTGGGTAGACATTTCGGAAACTCTCGCCAAACTGACAGAGGGACAAGACAAGATAGGTTTGTTGAACTTTAATGAAAGTGAGATTGGCCGTTGGAGAGAAGAAGTGCCAACTGCTAAGCATGTTGTTCTTCACTTGGATTTTGCTGGAGAGGATGTAACTTGGGAGTCCTTGTATCCGGAATGGATTGACGAGGAAGAAGAATCTGAAGTTCCCGTTTGCCCATCTCTATCAAGACCCAAGAGCTATAGAAATTATAATATTGATCTTGTTGCCGTCAAGCTTCCATGCCGTAAGTCAGGGCAAAACTGGTCAAGAGATGTCGCCCGTTTGCATTTGCAGCTTGCAGCTGCAAGGATTGCTGCCTCTGCTAAAAATGATTTTCCTGTTCCCGTTCTCTTCGTGACCGATTGTTTTCCACTGCCCAACCTCTTCACTTGCAAAGAGCTTGTTGTACGTGAAGGAAATGCATGGTTATATAATCCCAAAATCGATACGCTGCACCAGAAGCTTCAGCTCCCAGTCGGGTCTTGTGAGCTTTCACTGCCAAAAAGAGTGAGGGTATACTCAGGAACTGCACACCGTGAAGCATACGCTATGATTCTCCATTCGGCTGACATATATGTCTGTGGTGCCATTGCTGCTGCCCAGAGTATCCGCAGCGCTGGCTCCACAAGGGATTTAGTCATGCTTGTTGATGACACTATAAGTGAATACCACAGGAGTGGTCTTGCTGCTGCTGGATGGAAAATTAGAACAATCGAGAGGATTAGAAATCCTAAAGCCGGAGAGAATGCGTACAATGAGTGGAATTACAGCAAGTTTCGTTTATGGCAGTTGACAGATTATGATAAAATTATATTCATCGATGCAGATTTGCTCATTCTGAGAAACATTGATTTCCTATTTGGTATGCCAGAGATTACTGCAACGGGAAATGACGCAACGCTTTTCAATTCTGGTGTAATGGTAATAGAGCCGTCAAATTGCACTTTCCAACTACTAATGGATCACATCAACGAGATTGAGTCCTACAACGGCGGAGATCAAGGTTATTTGAACGAAATCTTTACATGGTGGCACCGAATTCCGAGACACATGAACTTCTTGAAGCACTTCTGGGAAGGCGACGAGGAAGAGAAGAAATTAATGAAAACTGCGTTATTTGGAGCTGACCCGCCTGTCCTTTATGTTTTGCATTATCTTGGCCGGAAGCCTTGGATATGCTTCCGAGACTATGACTGTAACTGGAATTCCGACATATCGCAGGAGTTTGCCAGTGATGCTGCACATAAAACATGGTGGAAGGTTCATGATGCCATGCCAGAGAAACTGCAGAAGTTCTGTTTGCTTAGCTCACATCAAAAGGCAGGGTTAGAGTGGCATCGCCGGGAAGCTGAGAAAGGAAATTACACTGATAGGCATTGGAATATAACGATAACAGATGAAAGATTAAATACATGTTATGAAGATTTCTGCTTATGGGAAAGTATGCTGTTGCACTGGGGAGAGACAAACTGGACAGATGATAAATCATCAACTACTGCGCCTGCGATGATTACTCAAACATCTCTCCCTAGTTTGTAAGTATTAGTTATTCTCTATGTTGTGCGAGGCAAAGGGCCAAGAAAAAAAACAATTTGCTCACATTTTTGCCCCTCAAGTATTAGCTAGGCGCCACTTGCACGACTCGTGCGCCTAGGCGAGTGCGTAGCTTGCCTTTCCCAACATAGGTTTTTCTTACTGAATCTTTAATATGAAGCCTAATGCCACACCCCCTTCAGCCCAAGAAAGCACTAGAGTTTTTGGCTTCCATGTCACAGCTGCCGGAATGAACTGCCACATATTTCTTCCCGTACTGGACGGTCCTCTTGAGCTCCAACAACTCGCCAATTTATCTATGGATTCGGGGAAGACCAATCATGCCCAGTTTTCTTTCGGTAACAGAGAAAGCCAAGTCATATAAGCAAACATGCAGTGAATTAGTAAATGATTAGCTGATTCCTCTCCAGTGCCGCAAAGAATACAAGAGTTATATCGAGTGATTCCCTTACGCTGTAGTAGATCAACCGTACTCACTCTTTTAAGGACAGCAGTCCAGAGAAAGAAATTTACCTTTCTTTTGTTCTTTCCTTGCCTTTCAAATTGGTGGTGATCATATGTTTGTAGTAATGCATTGGATGCCGTGATACATTAGAAAGGCTACAGCCTACAGGTTCATTACTAGAAATGAAGAAGCTGGTGGTTATTAAAAAAGGCACCTCATTTACCAGCCGAAAACATCATGAAACTGATTTTATTTTATTTTATTTTATTGCTGCATTTGTCGAAGCCAAGACGATACCATGTTGCATTTCTCAAATATGCTTCTAAAATTACTCAGGAAGACCGACACAAGAGTTCAGGGCCTTTTAAATTAAGGTTTCCAGTTCAGGGCTTCTCAAATTAGTTCAGGGCCTTTTAAATTTGGAGTGGAAACTGCTACGTGCTACCTACCACTAAGGAGAGGGAGACAATTAAAAAGACCCTTTGCTTCCTACTCTGCATATTGAAGAATTTAACTGGACCTAGGATATCAGGCGGATGCTGTGAAATCCGCGAAATAAGTATTGAATTCCCGTTAAGTTCCATTAAAAGACCGTCAACACCTTTTTAGGTGTGTTAGCGTGCCAACGTTTACAACATTGACAAGGACTACTTGGTTATGGACATCCTTTTGGCATGTGGCTTAAAAATAATGGTGGTGTAGAAATGGTGTTTTTAGAGGCTGAAATTCAGTGAGGAATCCTCACAGAGAAAAGCTAAGAATTATGTTGTTCCACACCGTAGGTTTGCTAGGTCATGCTCTAGGTATATGAATTTATGGCTTAATGCATGTGTTGATGGTGTAGGATGCCCTTGATAGTGCATAATTCTAGGTTGTGTCGTTTGCTGCACTTTCTTCTTTGGCTTTTCTATTCGGCAATTTCCGTTGTTATTCCCTTTCTTGCCTTTGGTGGTACTTTCGATGTTTTTTTTTTTTTTTTTTTGTTTGTAGTGATGCATTATATGCTGTGTCACAATGTCAAGTACTCGAGGTGTGTGAAGGAAAAAATTGAGAACCCAGTTTCAAACCCATTAGTTCACGGGTATACTCGAGTTGAGTAATACTAAACCCCTCACAGCAAAGATGTGTCCAGGATAAGACTGTCCGATATAACTTGAGTTAGCACAACGCAAGTTACCCACTCTTGAACTCAGCAACGAGGATGGAAGTAAAACGCCGCACAAACAAAAGCAAGAAGATGAAGAAAAGAAGACAGAAAGATGGTTGCTTCTTGTTTGTTTTTAAAAAAGGATTTCAAGTTGAATTTATAGGATGAAATACTTGCAAATCAAGTTAGGTTTTGGTTTTCTTCAAAAACAAGTAAAACACGTAAAAGGAATTTACCCATAAATAAAACTCTTAAAAAAATATTTTTGGAATTAATTTCCTAAAGAAAAACTCGCAAAAAATAAATCTGTGTAGAAGAGGGACTTGGTGCACGGCATACGCGCATATCGCATGGGTTGGGCTATGTTTATTTCAAGTTGTATTTATAGGATGAAATACTTGCAAATCAAGTTACGTTTTGGTTTTCTTCAAAAACAAGTAAAACATGTAAAAGGAATTTACCCATAAATATAACTCTTAAGAAAATATTTTTGGAATTAATTCCCTAAAGAAAAACTTGCCAAAAATAAATCTGTGTAGAAAAGGGACTTGGTGCACGGCATACGCGCATATCGCATGGGTTGGGCTATGTTTATTTCGAGTTGTATTTATAGGATGAAATACTTGCAAATCAAGTTAGGTTTTGGTTTTCTTCAAAAACAAGTAAAACACGTAAAAGGAATTTACTCATAAATAAAACTCTTAAAAAAATATGTTTATTTCGTACATAAGAGTATGATTATATAGTGGAGCTCCTCTTTAGTTTTCCTCAATGTGGGACTAAAGGTTCCATTTCATTCACCCTAAAATGAGTAAGTATCCTTAGACCCTTAGGTCATTAGATCAAACCAAACCAAGACCAAAAAACCTTTTTATTAAAACTCATTTTCTCCAACATATATCTTGTAAAAGAATTGGCAGTAATATCAATGAATGAAAATATTTATTAGATTTTAAAATAGATTTCCACTTCAGATTAAGCGAAATTTATTACAATTTAAACTTACAAATAACATCAAACTACATTTTAATAAACCACAACAAAAACATCAAACTACATCAAATCCAGCGACATTCTCTCTGTAGAGTTCATAGCATTCAAAATGCTTAAACTCTCTTCCGCTTTCTTCAGTAAACTTGGTCTGAGCGATGGTTTTCTGTAAAACAGATAAACAACAAGTTCAGATATTTATGATGCAGTTGAGTCCATGAGAACAAATGTAAGATACTCACCAGTTCTTCGTTGGATAATCCAGAATTTCTACGGTGAACCATCCACAAAACTTCCGTATAATGTTTGACTTCCTTAGTGATGAATGCAATTCTTAGTTCTAGGCTCTTACTGTTTCTTATGGTTTCGTTCCGCGATGCTACAAAATGTCCCAATACTCTTTCCCAGAAATAGTCACTATTCATTGGTCTCATCATACGATGTAACCAAGATCGAACAAGAGTAACATCTTCTTCCATTGTAAAGACCGAGAGAGGCATTCGAGTGCAGTATAGATGTGCTTGAGATAGACCATCTTTTAGAATTCTAAAACACGCTTCGTAACGAAAAGGTTTACCGTGAACTTCCTCCCAATTATCAAGAGCTGTTTGGATCACTTCTTCTTCAGTTACACCGCTGAACTTTTCTCGATCAATTTCCATTACCAGAGCAAGAAATAGATGGACTGCAAGCCTAATAGATTGAAAACGAGCACGCAATCGACGAGCATCTCGGTTACCTGGATTTCCCGTCAGTGAGACGAACATTGAAAAAACGTTCTCCCAAAAAGAACCGTCTTGAAAGCCCATACCAGTGATTACCCTATGAATTTTTTTTAATTTTTTTTGCATATAGTTATATCCTCTTCTTCAGTAAACTTGGGACCACGATTTCTAACAGACATTTCTGCAGAGTGAGAGAGATTAGTTTTACAAAAAAAGAAGAAGAAGAAGATGTGATTTTGGAGATGGGAAGAATGGAATTTATAGGTCGAGAAAGAAAATCAAGGCGTTGGAAATTTAGCCGTTGGAGTTTGTAGTAAAACCGCATGACTTTACTACAACCGCCGTTTGAATTAAGGAGTTGGCATTTGTAGTAAAACCGCGCGACCTTACTAAAACATGTTGATGTCTTCACATTTGCACCATCAATATCATAAGTAATTTAAATTTTTCCCGGATTAAACATTGCACCATCAATCTCATAAATAAAAACATACTGCATTGAACAACCACATCATACATGAGAATAAAAGAAATACATTAGATTAAAACAACAACTACATAAGCGTCAATTCTCGGCGGGTGTTTGAATTCCCAGGGCGATGTAGGGATTGTATTTGTTGAGCACCCTAAGAATGTTGAAACAAGCATGGAAGTCGAAAGGACGACCGCCGTGAGATACTGCCCACATCGCTAGAGTTCTGGGTTCCACTTCATGTTCGGCTTCACCGTTGAGCTTATTTTTGTGATTCTCCATTAGTAAAGCGAT
This sequence comes from Papaver atlanticum, assembly GCA_023531105.1. NCBI lineage: Eukaryota > Viridiplantae > Streptophyta > Magnoliopsida > Ranunculales > Papaveraceae > Papaver > Papaver atlanticum. The sequence continues at coordinate 655,080 of JAJJMB010005965.1, read as the reverse complement.
GAACTCCGATACATGACTACTAATTAAACTAAAACGATGCGAAAATAAGTGAGAATCACGCCCGTTAATGTTCCTCGTTTCAGCGGCGAACATTCTATAAACTTTCTCCCAGAAAGGCAACCTCGATTCGGCTTCATTACTTAAGACAGCATCTTGTGTGTGAAATACAAATGCTCTACAAATAGCTAAATCCTCTTGTTGAGTGAATCTAACACCACGAACTCTGGGAGGCATTTTTGTAGATGTTTTGAGAGTGAAGAATGTGTAGAATGTGTGCATTTAGAGTTGAAATGAGAAGTATTTATAGAACTCAAAAATTATAGCCGTTAGATCATAGGAGTTTTAAGCCGGCCTGATTCAGCCGTTGGCGCTTCTATGGAAAACGCGGCGCTTTAAGGAAAGACTCTGGCGTGTGAAGTGACAACGGGCGATGCAAGGACAAGCGCCAACGTTTTTGGCTCAAGCGCTAGCGTTGGTGCCAAGCTCGTCCGGTCTTACATCAAGCGCGCGCTACATGTTCCATCTCACTCAACAAACCAACAAATTTGTTGGTTTGTACATCCATTTTTCATGTTTATTGAGTCCATAATGGGAGCAAAATCAACAAACTTGAAGTTTGTTGAGTCCATATGAACTGCTCTAATCGGTAAATGACCCAAACCTAAACCCCGACTCCCAACGGTCACATTAGCCCTTAGGAAGGGACATTAATTAGGTTGCCCTTGTTTTTTTTCACTCGGGTCATTCATACTGACAGATTTTACTGTTTTGCGAAGAAGGAAAAAGAACCACTTTTTTAATTTGCCAGCCGTTGTAAGGTGTGGACAGTTGAGAGTTATAATAAAGACATCGTACACTGTCTTTCCTTTAATTGCTCGTACCATCACATCACAAGTTTCACGGGTATGCAATAACTCCAACCATACTGCATGAGTACACTCTTTACTAGAGACCCAAAGAAAAAAGCTTTTCCATATCACAGGTTTTCTAGACAAAGTTCAGTAAAAGAATTCATAGCAGAGGTAAAGTAGCTAAGAGAGATTGTGATCATGGAGGAAATACAACATAGAATGGTACAAGTGAATGGGATTAAAATGCATGTAGCAGAGAAAGGAGAAGGACCAGTTGTGTTGTTCCTTCATGGATATCCTCAGCTTTGGTACTCATGGCGACATCAAATCCTTGAGCTATCCGGTCGTGGTTATCGAGCCGTTGCTCCTGATTTGCGAGGATACGGCGACACCGATGCACCCGCTTCCGCCACTAGCTATACGTTTCACCATATAGTTGGAGATCTCATTGCTCTTGTTGATTCCCTTGGTGTTGAACAGGTACTACAAATTATATTACCTCCAAAGTCAAATTGCAAAGTTTTTGTGGTTAATTTTTCCCTTCCTTAAATGTGTTTTAGGTGTTTTTGGTGGGTCATGACTGGGGTGCGATCATTGCATGGCAGTTTGCTTTGTTTAGGCCTGACAAAGTCAAGGCGATGGTGATCCTCAGCGTCGCCTTTCCTCCGAGACATCCAACCAAGAAACCCCTTGAGCGTTTCAGAGCTTATTTTGGCGATGACTACTATATTTGTAGGTTTCAGGTATGATTAGTAAAATTTGAGCTGTTGAATATCCACAAGCCTATGATTTAAAATTACAGCAAGTTATTACAAATCTTGTTTTTGACAGGAGCCAGAAATTGAAGCAGAGTATGCTCGTGCAGATACTTCAGCATTAATGAGGAAAATGCTCACACACCGGAAAACCGGCCCGTTATGTGTACCAAAGGGAGTAAGTTTTGGAACTTTACCAGTGACTCCAGTTCCGTTACCATCTTGGTTAACGGAAGATGACATCCAGTATTATGCGTCCAAATTCGAAAAGACGGGCTTCAAGGGGGGATTGAACTACTACAGAGCCCTTGATCTGTGAGTTTATATTTTCTACCTATATGTTACCAAAATCAGTTGCTAATTAGTTGTGTTATATTATTCTAAGCGAAGTTTTTAATGATTTTTGTAGAAGTTGGGAATTAACTGCACCGTGGAATGGGGTTCAAGTGAAGGTACCGGTGAAGTTCATAGTAGGGGACCAGGACTTGACATATACGACTCCGGGAGCCAAAGAATATATACACGGCGGTGGGTTCAAGAGAGATGTGCCGTTGCTCGAGGACGTGGTAGTAATGGAAGGAGTTGCTCATTTCATCAATGAAGAAAAACCTGACGAGATCAACGAACACATTTACGGTTTCATTAACAAGTTTTAGTTGATCTACATTTTCTCAGTGGTGTGGTTTATGTATTTAAGGAGAGTATATTAACGCTGTTGTATTAGCTTCAAGCAAATGATTAAGAGTTATGTTGTTTTGGTAGATGCTTCATTCAACTCGAGGGATGTAAAAATCTTCTTTTAAAAATCACTAGGATTATGACGAGGTTCAACAGGATCAGCGATCCTTCAAACCAATCAGTTTCTGTTTTTCAGTAAATTGGTTGAAACGATCAAGAAAAAGAACCAAAAACAAAAAAAAGTCGGACCAGGGACTAAAGCTGGCGCCTTGGACCAACTCGGCCATACCAACATTATTGTTAAGATAGCAGGCAGATTCTTAAACAAACCTTACCGTGCGGGGTTAGCTCTCTCGGCCTCGTTCTTATCAGCGCACATGTATTAACAAAGCTCTGTGCTCAAATGAAACAGAACGTATCTACAAATCCATACACTGACCTCCCAAATTGAAAATAAACTAACAACATCCCAACATTCTTTTTTTTGTGTCCAAAAAAACAAATAAATAAAAAACATTTTTTCACATACTATATTTCATAGGTTCAAACCATGTTAACATAATATCGGGAAAATTAGGCTAAGGTCTGCTGGGTTACCCATAATATCAAGCCCTTAATTAAAAGAAGTTTAAATCTAGGCCCCGAAATATTAAAAAAAGTTGATACCTTTATGCATATTGTCAAGCCCATAATTAAATAAAATTTAAATTAGGCCCAAAATTATCAAAATATAGTGTGATGATGTTCCAACTACCACAACCACCGGCAGCCACCTCCAACCACCACCTCCGACCACCACCGCCGGCCACCTCCGGCCACCACCGCCAGCCGCCACCGCCAACCACCTCCCGCCACCACCGTCGACCACCACCAACATATGGATGTGTACACAGAAGTTACACATGCATATGGCATGTGTATCCAGAAGTTACACATTCATATGACATGTGTAATGTAAAGTTACACTGGTATATAAATGTGTACTCAGTAGTTACACATGTGTACGCAGAAGTTACACATGCGTATGACATGTGTATCTACAAGTTACACATGCATATGGATGTGTACTCATTAGTTATATGCATCTGTAATGATAAGTTACACATGCATATGCCATGTGTAGTCCACAATTACACAAGCCATAACAGTTACACATCAAAAGAAACATACAAAAGTTACATGTATTAGCCTTAATATTTATTTACAATAATTCCTCCGTCTATCAATTATAGTAATCAGTTTTTATTGATAACACTACACGAGTTAAAACACCTGATATGCAAAACAAAATCCTAGAAATGAGCCACCACATCCTATAATAGAATTGTTCCCATCCATTCTTGCCTTCCCCGATACCAAAAAGCTTGCATATCTGCAACAAAATAAACATTTTTTGGATTAGGTTGGATGAACAAAAAGAAAGAAACAAAATTGTACAACAATTTAAAGGCGAATAACAAAGATCATAGAAAAGCATCTAATAACTCATCTTAGCATGTGTAATTAAAAGTTACACATGCACATGTCTAGTGTAACTAGGAGTTACATATGCATCTGTCTAGTGTAGCTGGGAGTTACACATGCATATGACTAGTGTACCTGGCATGTACACTATGTTAATTATGTAATATTTCAATCACTAATCAAACAAATGAACCACATACTCCAACAACACTGCGATTACCAAAATATATTGATACGCATACAAAATGCGTGTGTAATTTGTTGGTACATAACAAAATGCACGTGTAACCAGCAGTTACACATGCATCTGACTAGTGTAACCAGGAGTTACACATGTGTATATCTTGTGTACTTCGCAGTTACACATCCATAAACAATCTATCCTAGGATGGAGCCAAATAAAAATCCAGAGAGAACCACAACCAAAAGAATTAATAACTAAAAAAAAAGTAATTAACTCGATTACTTACCCTCTCAAAGTGAGGAAGAGTCTTGACCTGGTACTGGTTGGCATGTTACTTTGCTGATCCCCGAAGAAAATAGACAATGTTAATTTGCTGAAAATGACACGAAGACACGAACAACTCTTTAGCAAGGACATGACACTGATTCCTAAGGATGAATAAACAAGCTCTTGCATAAGATTACAAAAACTTCAACAAATGGATACACACGTGTAAATGAGAGTTACACATTCATAAACTTTATATCCCATCAATTTAGAATGTGTAACTAGAAGCTACACATATAATTAGCATGTGTAACTAGAAGCTACACATATAGTTAGCATGTGAATTGAAATGAATGAAACTCATCATACATTACTCAAGTTTCAAACCAAACAAACATAGCCTAATTTTGAATGCGAAAAGGCAGATTAGATTCCAGTACCATTTTGATTTAGCTTGTGCTCCATCCATGGGGTACGTAAGCAGATTCCAAGCAACATTCGTACAATAAGAGCTTCAAAAGTGATTTCAAGCAAAATTCGTACAACTTATCCTGTATGAACAACATACATATTTCATACTCAATAACAATTTTAATATTTGAAGCACCGATTCCGAAATATAGAAAAACAATAAAAATTTGTGAATCAAACCTGGAAAAGTTCATGAGAAAACCGATGCAGTAGCCCTGCAAGTACTGCAACATATAATAAAAATCAATAGGAACGTTCTCCATATTCGCAAGTTGCAATACAACAAAATATGAAACTATGGATCACATGATGCAAAATGAAGATAAGTAGCATTATTGTAGTATATTCAAACATAACTGAAAATCACTAGTACTTTAAGCTCAAAAATATACAATGATGATATAAGACATAATATTTTTTGGGCAACAGATACATACATTCAATTCAAACAACAAGGAAATCTTGTAATGAGAAAGGAAGCAAAAACCATTTCTAGGTCCGTGTGTTGAGTACTTACCTTCCATGAAGGCGTTTGTGAAGATTGACAGTGTACTCTCCAGTAACAACCTCCTTCATTCTGCTCTCAGTATTAACCGGATGACTTTTGATCTTCCATCATCTCCATTCTTCTTTGATTTGTTGTGCATAATAACATAACAAAATTCTTTGATTTGTGATTCTCATTCACAATTTCATCTGGTTTCGAAATTGTTTCTGTTCAAACAAATTGAACAACAACAATTGATAATCAAAAACAGAGAACCAAAAAAATCAAACAAAAGCGAAACTAACTAACAAAATATATAGTGGATGTGTAGATGAAATTTACACAAGCTAATTGGATGCGTAGACACAAGTTACACATGTTGTGCATCATCATCAAAATGAGAAACTCAATCACATGACCACTTCCTTCTTACCATGACCAGAACCATATAAAAAATACAAATTATACGTACAATAGTTCATAAAAACACTAACCACAACGAAATAACATAGATCACATTCCCAAACTTGTTTCAATTCCAAATTAGATTGTTAACTTCTCCATTACCTCCGGTCATTGTTCTGCACAAAAAAATAAACAAAATCAAACTATCAAAACCTAAAAATCAATTCAGAAATTAGAACAAAGCAAAGAAAGAATCAAATCGGATATTCTCCATTAACTATCAAAAATTGAAAGTTCCAATTAAACGAACAATTGATGGAGAACATTTATGAGTTCAAACTAGATCAAATTTTGATGTATAAGAAAGTAAAATCTACGGGTAACGGAGATTAAGATGCTCTGAATTCAAAAATAAACTTGTATTTTCGACAGGAAATACAAATTAAAAGTTCGATCGAATTTCAATTCAAAACCCTAGAAAATTTGTTGATTAAATTTTTCGAAAATTTCAATCTCAAAAGAGAGATCAAGATGAAATACTTATAGATCTATGTTCTAATCATGTTTTGAATAAGAATTTCTAGATGAAATCGTATTGATTAGGTTTTCAAAACACACCGAAAATACGTTTTCTGAAATGGATTTTGAAATCAACAAATCAATAGTTTTAATCAAATGAAACGATTAGGAATATTAAACTTATCTTTCTGATCGTGATTTGATGATTAAATTTCCAGTTGTTGATGACGGTTTTCATCAAGTTTTCTTCATCGATTCTGCAGTGAAGCATCAAGAACAAGTGACGTTGTTGTTGTGTTTAGGATTTTTATTTTTTCTTGTTCCAACACTCGATCGATTCTCTTCTTCATAAACTGAAAATCAATCTCTAGAAATTATTTTCGCAAAGCCGAGAGAGAAAAGATATTGGAGAAGAGAGAGAAAGATAATGTAGAAATGAAAATATCTTCTGATTTTACTCTTGTATATATAGAAAAGGATAGTTTTGTCAATATCAAAATACATAATATAAATTATGGGCCAGATCTGAATAGAAATTGATATTTTGGGCCTAGTATAATATCATTTTTTAAAAGAATGATGTTTTGGGGACTACCCCAAAAAGGTGGGGGACTACTTTGTTATATGAATGTCCACCGTAAATTTTAAGGAGTGTCCTAAAAGATTAGGGAAGACTAATCTGCCCTTATCCTAATTAAGGTTATAACTAATCCTAATAACCCACTAATTTAACCACTACCCACTAATCTAACCCCTAAATTAAAACCTAAAATCAGTTTCAAAACCCTTATTTTTTTCTTTTGTTCTTCTTATTCATCTTCCTCTTCTTCTTCTTCTTCTCCTCTTCTTCGTATACATCATCGATTCGAAAAAAATTAATCGTCGATTAATCAATTTTTATAAACAATGCGTTCTAAGCAGACACCAAGAATTCCAGGATTGGGTCCGGGTCTGGCTAATATAGCGAATCTCCCAAATCAATTTGAAGTTGATAAACAACTTCAAGCAAAGTTGGGAGACGAAGTCAAGCATCCAACATCAACCAAGAAGTCCGATTCGATTAAAATGAAAATCCGCGGGTAATTTCCTTCATACCCATTCCTTTGAATCGTTTTTTGTTGAAGAAATCGATTAGAAATCATCAAAAACCATTGAAAATGGTCGTTACATTATAGATTTCGGCTAGGAGAAATTTTGAAAACCCTAGATTTTGGTAACCGAACTTTCAATATGAAGAACAGTTCGGCCAATTAGAAATTTTTAGGTAACCGAACTATGTAGTTCGGTAAGCTCGCAAAAAAAACGTAACCGAACTCCTTCTTTATATGAAAATTTTGAGTTCGGTTTAGTCGATAAATTTATATAGGTAACCGAACTTTGATAAAATATAGTTCGGTTACTTCGCAGTTTCTATGTGGTAACCGAACTTTGATAAAATATAGTTCGGTTACTTCGCAGTTTCTATGTGGTAACCGAACTTTGATCTGTCAACACCAAACTTGTAGTTCGGTGACTTCGCAACTTATACCAGATAACCGAATTTTAGTTTGTTAACATTTTGTGTTTGATGTAATCCCATGTTCAATTTTATTTTATAAGCTAATAATGTGGTTTTCATTCATTAGGAACAAAGGAAAAAAATCTAATCCCCACATAGCCGAAGATTTGAGAACTCCCACCCCTCGCGGTAGAATACATTTGGATTTCCGAAACCGTGGTACTAAAAATGCTAAACATGGAGGGGGATCGTTCCAGGAAGTCAATCAAGAGGTGATGGAGAATACAATTGATAATGTTATTGAAAAAGAGAATGATGATGAAGAAGAGTAAGGAAATGAAGACCAAGGAAATGAAGAGGTTGAACAACAAAGAGAACACGTTGAAAATGTAGAGGAAGAAGAACAAGGACCGGGCAAAGAAGGAGAAGGACAAGAGGAAGAGGAGGGAGAGGATGAAGAGGAAGAAGATGAGGGAGAGGATGCAGAGGAGGAAGAGGATGAAGAGGAGGAAGAGGAAGAAGACCAAGAAATTGTTCATGTTAAAGAGAAAAAGAAGCCGAAGCCTCCTTGTGATAGATACTCACACATTCCCCCTGATAATTTGTGTTTGCCACCAGTGAACCCAACTTATGGTACTTCAAATGATGGAGGGGCCACATTGTTTGGCTACAAACACTCATGGGATGCGAAGATCTATGCGAAAAAGGTATTCTTTAAGTTCATTCTTAACTATTAAAACCTTTTTTTTTGGGACATGTTTCGTCAAGTATTAATAGTGTTATGTTATTTTCGTAGGATCATAATGATGCAGTTCGTCTTATTCGTCGTCAAAAAGCGTCCAAATGGGATCTTTCTTTGGAGTGTGACGAGTTTCAAGCGAAGGTTAAAGAGTGTGTGTTATGGATACCTATTGAGTACGCACATGTGGATTTTGACGTTGTTGCCGTATCCGCATTTTTCGAGAGGTATTATCCCGAGACATATACAATGCATCTTCCATTTGGCGAGATGGGAATTACTCCCGATGATTGCTCGAGAATCACCGGCTTACCAGTGGAAGGTAAATGTCTTCGAGAAGGCTACAACCCCTCGATGTATTATGAATCTCTTGAAGAATTGGCTCTAAAATGTCTAGGATGGGATGCAAGAAAGGATCAATGTGAGTTTAGACGTTCTGTGAGGTCCCCTAAACGTAGAGATGAGTATAATCCAAGAGAGGTAAATGGAGCCTTGAAGAAGATGTTGAAGAAATTCAAGTTGGTAAAGTTGAAGGAAGCATTTGGAGGGACAAGAAAGAAGGTGGAGAAAGGAAAGTTGGTGATGGACCAGGAGACCCTTAGGCATCATGTCACCGCTTATTAGTTATATCAGCTAGGAACCATCATTTTCCCCGACACTTATGGAAATAGGGTGGATGCACATTATCTACAGCTTTTGGAGAATCTCGATGAGATTAACAAATACTCTTGGGCCACTGGTGTGCTTGCTTTTGTTCTAGGAGAGATGAGAAAAGGGTCGAGGATTAAGACAACTCAAATTGGAGGTTACTTAACTCTTATTCAGGTGACCTTTTACATTGTTAGTTAGCAAAATTTTCGCTTAAATTTTCTCCTTCCAAATCAATTTTCATTTATGTGGTTAATATTTTCGTATTTTCGCATAGGTTTTGATTTATGACCAATTCCCTTTATTGGGATTGGCTAGGGAAAAGACACCTTATCCCTATGACGAACCTACAGCAGGAAAATGGTTGTTTTTGGACTCACAAAAGAAGTCTAAAGAAGATCAGTTGACTTCGTTGAGGGAGAAATTGGATAAACTTACGATGAACGATGTGGTATTTCACCCATACGCTGTACCCGATGATGTCTCTGTAGATGAAGAAGATCTGAATGGTTTCTCTACCGTCTCGGCTTACTATGGACCAATTTGGTATCCTAATGGCTACGCAATATATAATCCAAGGAGAATACTAAGACAACTTTGTTGTGTCCAAATGGATCCCGACGTGGAGAATGAAAATTTCAATTTGGTGGTTCAAGGAACAATGAACACCGAGAAATATTTTGTTCCAAAACATGAACCAACTCCTACGGTAGGACATTAGAATGCACTTCGTAGCTACTACTTACCTTTAGGTGATTGTGTACCTTGTGATGGAGATGTAAATGCATGTGATGAAGATTATATGGTGTTTTATCAAGAAATTAGTCATCCTTTTCTGATAAATAGAGAACAACAAGCTAAGACTGATAAGGCGAAGGGGAAGGCAAAGGAGAGGGAGGCTAAGAGAGGTCAGAAGGAGATGCCTATTTGTGGAGAAGAAGCAAAAATGTTATGGGATAATGTGGTAAGAAAATGTCTTCTCTTATACTTCCTTGTTGTTTGAAAGTATTGAATATATATTTACTTATGCTTAAAATTGGAATCAGGTGAAGAAGGGTACGAAATTGTTGAAGAAATGGATGGCTAAAATCCGCAGTGGAGAGCCGATGTCGACTAAGGAACAAACATACTACTACGGCGAGTGGGAGGGTCTTATAACTAGAAGAATGATGGAGCCAAGTAGGTCTAAGTAATTGAAGAGGGGTCGACAACAAGGAGAATGTTCAAGTCGTGCCGTGGAGGAAATCGGTCGAGTAGATGAAACCCCAAGTGATGACGAAGTTCAACCTAAAACTCGTGGTAAACAAGGAAGTGGTAAAAGAGTTCGTCGTGGTGGTCGTTAGTGATTTCGTATGGTTTTAGTTTAAAAAAGTATCTTAATTATGGATTTCGTATGGTTTAATTTCGTATGTTTGTGTGCATAACAACTTTTATATTTGTTTTAGAACCTTGTTTGTGTTTTTAATTTTAATTGGGTTTGTATTTTCAATTTTATATGGAAGAAATTTTGAATACAGGATGTATTTCGGCAACCTGAAATTTAAACACAGCTAACCGAACTTAATGGTAACCGAACTGTTTTTTTGGCGAACAGCTAAATCCTACCAGGTTTCCGAAGACAGAGTTCGGTTACCTCGCAACATTTTCACTGGTTGCCGAACTCTTCTCTAAAGACTTAAATAAAACAGCTAAATCCTACCAGTTTGTGACTGAGACTTCAGGTAAAAAGTTCGGTTACCTCAATTTTTACCTTGTTACCGAACTTTATAGTTCGGTTAGCAAAGTATAATATCACTGGTTACTGAACCTGGAGACTCAAAATTTGGCTTTTGCACAAGTTGGAAAAGTCATTCTCTTGATGCAGAAATCACAGAACTACACTCTTAGGTTTGTTTTAGAGTGGTTTGTGTATCATATATATGTTCAGTTTGTGACCGATCCTTCAAATAAAAGTTCGGTTATCTCATTATTTAACATGTAACCGAATTTTGTATTTCGGTTGGCTCGCAAATATTTATTTTCTAACCGAACTTTGAATTTTAAAATTTCAATGTTCTATATCTGACACAAAACAGGTGTTCGGCAACCTGAAATATTTGCGCAGGTTGCCGAACTTAAGTTCGGCAATCTCAATAATCATATGTGCTTACCGAACTATTATCTGTCAACTCAATAAAATACTAACATTAACTCGATAATGAATACCACACTTCAAAAAACATAGTGTTAGATTGATAAGCATACTTAGTTCCATTACATGTGTTTAATCATCCTCAAGTGAAATTTGACCTTCATGTACAATTTCGTCCGATTTCTTCAAAGCTTTCCACATCTCCATGTTATGCTCATACGTAATACACCAACCCAACATTATATCGGAGTTAAATGCAGGCCAATAAGAGTTTCCGGATATTGGAGGCAGTGGACAATCGGGTTTTAAACGAAGGCCTATACAGTGGTTGTTGTTAGTCAATGCCATAACAAATCTCCTTCGTTTGAGTTGCTCGACACATACGGTTGTTTTCGGGGTGAAGGTGAAACTAGCAGACTTTGAGAAATAATGAACCACACAATTAAATGCCTCGGCGATTAAGTGTCCACATATCGGTATGCTCATCAAATAATCCGTTGTGATCGGATGGCCCCCATGAAGACGACGTTGATACTTAACAAATTGCTCATTGAGACTACCCACCTCATCGCACAACATTGTCTTGTAAAATGCCGGATTCTCCTTTAGTTTGGACAACAACCTTTGCCTTATATGAGTGATTGCATACCCATTATTTAGCTTGGCACCTTCGATGAAAGGCCCAAGTTGTTGATTGACAACATGAAAACCACAATTACCATCCGGAGGAACGTCATCGGTGGATATAAAGTATTCTCTAATGTATAGAGGTAGCTCATTCAAACAGTCTTTATTTGGAGCCTCAAGCTTCACGTATAGGGAAGATGGTTGGATAGGGCAAATTGGAGATTTAAACTTCATGTCTCCGGAACAAGGTTGGCTTGGTTGTGATGGACACATCGTACCTTTTTTATTCAAATCTCGCTCACTTGTTTCTCCTTTCTCCTCAATACTCCTACCCCGTTTCTTACTTTGCTCCAAGTACATTGCCGCGGTATACTCATGGGCCGAAGGATCTCTAGTAAATGGGGTTTGCTCACTTTTCTTCTTACGTAACACCTTTGCATATTCTCTTAGTTGTTTTTTAGTTTCTTTTTTGCTTGGCCTACCTTTGCATTTGCCTTTTGACGGTTCATAAACATTCTCCGAAGTTTGTGGATATATGATTTTCCTCATGTTATCCAAAAATATATGTTTTTGGAGTTTGTTCATGCCACGATACATCTCTAGTACGGTTCTACCCATTTCGTTATCACCAAACTCCTCTCTGGCTTCTTCTCCCTTTGGAGGAGGGATGAAACTTAGATGCTTCCAATATGGATCAATGTCGCTTAAAGGGATTACGCCATGCTCATAGTTGATTATCATATGGTGACAAGGGAGTCTCATAGACTTCTTCATGTTACATACACACACCTCATCCCTCTTGGTTTCCCACTTATCAATCAACTCGACTTCTATAATCAACAAATTCATACATTGGCGAGATACGTTGTAATGGATTCCCTTGAACAATGGGTGGTCGGCATATTTTCCGGTCGTTTTGAATATACGGCTTTTTTGGAACTTCTCTTTAATTCTATCAATGTCGCGCTTGAAGTAATTTTCCATAGCATTCCACACAGTTACGAAATTATCAACACATCCAAAGAGATTCTTCTTCAACCGATGGTGAGCCGACTCTACTAAACTTGTCGCTTGATTTCCCAAGTGTTTATATTGGTTGATATAGGCATTAACAAACCTCTCTTTGTATGGTTCCAACCATTGTCGAAGAACATACGATACAACACCGGGATAATCGGGAGTATCCCAATGGGTGATAAACTCCGCAAGATTTAGATGATACTCTTCCTCGGTAAGAGACCAACACAATGATTCCCATTCACCGTTGAAAGCAACCTATTTAGCGTAATTTAGATCGTATTGTTTTTAAACTTCCTCTTTTGCATCCGCTCGTTCATGTTCCGGTAGCATCTTAATCTCTTTATATCCTTTTTTCTTGGGTGGGCAAATTGTTGGCTTGCACCTATTTATCAAATTACACCATATATGGAACGTACAAAGCATATTGTGTGCTAATGGAAACACTACCTCTATTGCATTCATCAATGCGACTTCATTGTCGGTGACTATAACCCCGGGAATATCATCACCTCGGAAGATTACCTTAACTTGTTGTAGTGCCCAAATGTAACTAGGTTCTTGCTCGTCCCTTAAGAAACAAAACGCCACGGTAAACGGTGACTGCGTCGAAGTACGCCCAACAATATTCAACAATGGCATCTCATACTTGTTCGTCTTATAAGTACAATCCATTATGAGAACTTCATGAAAGCATAGAGCCAATTGAACACTCGTTGGATGCGCAATGAAGAGTTGTGTTATCTCTCCGTCCGAATCCACATCCTTTTGAACCGCGTAGTCTTTCTCTTTGGCCAAAAAAAATAATTGTTGCATAACTTGTCTATCTCTCCATTCCTTATTTCTAATTGTCACAATTGCATTACAAACGGTGGACAAAGATGAGTGGTTATCCTTGTTATCCTCCTTTAGTATTTGGAGCATTTGTATCGGTGAAAGACCCATTTTCCTCATTTTAGCTACCTTGTCCATCTCTTCAGGAGTTAGCTTGGCCGCCATGAAATGTCCTTCAAGATGCTCCGGACGAGGGTGGTTATGACAACCTTCCATAACCTTGTAGAGAACCCATCCACCCAATTCTTCGTTGTAATTAAATGCAAGCTTGAATGGGCATTTAATCTTCTTTGATAAAGTTTTGTTCTTCCTATTTGTCTTTCCTTTATAAACATAACCCTTCCTCTTGTGGCTGTTATCGGGATCACCGCTTCTCTCACAAACCATTTCAAAGAGGGTTTTGCTTTCTCTCTCATTCAATACTAATACGCACATGTCTTTTAGTGCATGTTGTCTAGCCCAACTCTTTGCCTCTAAAGGACTTTTGAATACCAAGTCATTCATGTAGTGATGGGACATGTCATCGTACAAAATATCAACAGGGGTAGGTTGATTTTCCATTGGTTCTATTGGATCAGATGCAACCTACGAGTAATTGCACAACGTCAATACCAACTAAAAATAAGAAATACTTAAATTTTCGGCAATGTAAAAATAAAAACGATCCTGCCGAACAAAGTTCGGCAACATAATTACTATTATCGACTAAACCGAACTGCAAAGTTCGGTTACCTATTCAATGAACGTGATTTGCGAGCTTGCCGAACATAAACTTCGGTAACAAAGGGACTAAACTCGACTAAACCGAACTATTAACTGTATACTCTATAAAATTAGTTCGGCAACGTTTTCTGGAAAAAGATAACCGAACTCTCAAAAACCTCCATTAAAACAGAGTTCGGTTACATGCGTACGCTGAAATAAGTAACCGAACTGCACATACAGGAGAGTTCGGCTACCTGTTCTGCAAAATTGCTAACCGAACTACTTTGACCTAGCCGAAATTTCTTCCTGAAATTTTCGATTTGGCCAATTTTTTGCACAATTCAAGCTACATTAACTAAATTTGAGACATACCTGAGTACCCATAACTTCATCTTCTGGTTATGGCTGATAAAATTCATCATTTGGGTCGTTAGGTTGAGTTTGGGGTAAATAACTTTCATCATCTAACAAATAACTCATATCCGGATCATTAGAAATATTGACAAATATATTAAGAGATGAAGGAGGTTCTGATTCCGAGGAGAAGATATCATCACATGAATCACTCATATCATATTTACTAAACTCAAAATAAGATTTTTTGAGTTCTTCCCTCTTTTTCTTCATCTTTTCTTCTTCTTCTTCTTCTTCTCATTCTAACAAAACTATCCTATTAATAACTCACTAATCACTAACTAATCAGTAATTAATCATTACACTAATACTAACTAATCTAACTAATTTAATTACCAAGGGTAAATTTGGTATTAAAAAAATTAGATAAGAGGTGACCCAAAATTACTTCAAATGTCCTACCAAAAATGAAAGAGTAGTCCCCATCTATTTGGAGTAGTCCCCAAAACATCGTTCTTTTTAAAGTATGGAGTTGATAGTGAATGATCCATTTTGTGGGGCTTCTATATGTTGAACCCATATAGTAGGAGGCTATAGTAGTTTTCAATATCGAAATACGTAACCAAGGGACAACTCAAAATGAAGCTGGGCTTTCTCCTTTGGGCCACCAACAAGTTTATGTTTCTTTCAAATGAAAATAAAGAAACAAATGTTTCCAGTTCAGTTTCAGTAGGCGGTAGGTAAGTCCTGTGGCCATGCATCTAGCTCTATCTCCATGTGGGCAATAAATCTCTTAGAAGTCTAAAAAAAAGAAATTAAAGACTAAATTACCCAAAGATATCTCTCTTAGTTGCAGTTAATCTGACTCTTTATTTAGGGAACTATCAAAGTAAGAAAGGTAAAAAAAAAATAGATATGGTAAAGAGGGCCAATTCCAAGATGGACAGTGGTGAAGAGAAGGAATCAGCATTATGCACCTGGAGAATTCTGGCGGTAGTGAGGATGCGGCATCACAGACAAGCAATGGTAAAAGACGTCCACGTCACGATGATGGTGATGCGTTGGATTCATTTCTTTCTCATGCCAATGCATTTAGAGATGAAATGGCTCCCGAAGTTAGTGCCACAAACTAATGTTTGATTGTTTTGGTTTGAGTATTTGGTGGGTTTCCATATTCTTAAATGTTTAAAATAATTTCTTGGAATGTTAACAGTGTTGGAGACCCGGATAAGCGCTCCAAGATAAAAAAAGCTTGTGAAACGGTGGAATCCTACCATTCTTATGATTCAAGAGACGAAACTTAGTGCTTGTACGGACGATATTGTGCGTCAATGTTGGGGTGTAACTCCGTGTAGATGGATTGCGTTAAACTCTTATGGGAGATCGGGCGGAATTTTGTTGATTTGAAATTCATATATGATTGAAGTTGATGACTTTCTTGAAGGTATCTCTACTTTAAGTATATCTTGTCGTAGTTAGGAGAATAATTTCCGTTGGGCTTTAATTTGTGTCTATGGTCCTTGCAATGTGAATGAGGAAAGAACTTTTCGTATGGAGCTACCTACTTTACATGGCTATTGGGATGGAATGCCGTTGTGCTTAGGTGGATATTTCAACGAGATAAGATACATGGAGGAGAGAAGAGGTTGTCGTAGAGCGTCAAATTCAATGAAATTATTCGATGACCTATCTAATGATCATGATCTTGTAGAATTTCCTCTTTCTGGTGCCAAGTATACTTGGGGTAGAGCGCCTAATAAGAAGAGCAAGATCGACTGTTATCTTTTCACTCCGGATTGGCAAGATAATTTTCCAAATATAGTTTTCAAGCGCCTTGCAAGACCCTTTTCGGATCATTTTCCTATTGAGTTGTGCGCATTGGATTTAGATTGTGGAGCTTTCCCTTTTCGATTCTAATTAGCTTGGATTGAAGATACTAACATAATCCCTTTAATGAAAGAATGGTGGGGGTCTTTTTCTTTTGTAGGTACGTCGGGTGAATGTTTCACAAAGAAGTTAAACGATTTAAAAAAGAAATTGAAGGTGTGGAATAGAGATATCTTTAGGAGCATTGATAGGGCTTTAGACATAGCTCTTACCAAGTTGAAGGAATTGGACGATCTAGATGATGAAAGAGGTCTTACCGAAGTTGAAGAAGACATTCTTATGACGATTAAAGTGGATTTTGAGGTGGCACATCATCGAAAAAACATAATGTTGAGACAAAAGTAAAGAATTAGATATTTTAGAGATGACGATCGTAACACCAAACATTTTCATACAGTGGTGAAAGGTCATAGAGCTTTTAACAACGTCAATAACCTTCGTATCAATGGACGTTGGACCGGGAACAAGGAAGAAATAAAGATGGGTATTGCAAATCATTTTGAGGTAGCATTTAAAGAAATCTCAAACAATCGTCCTAGAATCAAAAATATGTGCCTAAAGCGTATTGATGAGAATGCAATTATTTGGTTGGAGAGACCTTTTAGTGAAGAAGAAGTTAAGAATGCAATTAAATTTTTGGGAATTGATCGTGCTCCGAGTCCGGATGGATTTCCTATGAAGTTCTTTATTGTTTGTGGGGATTTCCTAAAAGAAGATTTGATGAAGGTTTTCGAAGAATTTCATGACCACAATATTCTTCATTCTTCATTGAAAAACAATTTTATTGCGCTTATCCATAAGAAGGCGGGTGTAGAGGAAGTAAAAGATTTTCGGCCTATTAGCCTTATTGGGAGTGTGTACAAAATCATTTCAAAGGTTTTGGCGGAGCGTTTAAAAGGTATACCTTCTTACTATAATCTCAACAACTCAATCTAGTTTTATTAAAGGAAGACAAATTCTTGATAGAGTATTGATAGCAAATGAATGTGTGGATTCTAAACTTCGTCAAAAATTACCAAGGTTGGTTTGCAAGCTTGATTTTGAAAAGGCGTTTGATAATGTGAATTGGAATTTTTAAATGAAGTCTTGTTCAAAATGGGGTTTGGTGGTGTTTCGAGGGCTTGGATAAGAAATTGTTTAACATTCTAAAATTTCTCGGTTCTTGTTAATGGATCGTGTTTTGGCTACTTTGGTAGTGAAAAGGGACTTCGTCAAGGAGACTCTATTTCTCCTTTTCTTTTCACTATTGTTGGTGAAATCTTAAGTTGTATGTTAAGAAAAGCACAAGAACTTGATCAAATACCGGTTTTTTCGGTCAAGGAGGGGGGAACAAAAATAAATCACTTGACATTTGATGATGATACTATCATTTTTCTTGATGCTAAGAGAGAACAAGTTGATGCCCTTCATTACCCTTCTTGTTTGTTTCGAGTTAACCTCGGGTTTGAAGATAAATTTTGAAAAAGCGGGGGTCTAACAACCACACCCAATATTTCGTTTAGGCAATCTGTATAGACTAACTTCAATATATGTCCAAGAGAATCAACTAGACAGTCAGACTCAATCAAGGAAAATACATCCAAGAGTTATATCTCTGTTTCTCAATGTAATCAGCAAATCAAACAGATAGAAATCCGCGAGCCTGATTATTATGAGAAACAACTTGAACAGTACCAAAGACCAATGTTCAAGTGTCAATCAATTTATATCAACAACCAAAGGTTGGATTATCTAATTAATTGAACTACGCACAACCTGTGATATTTCAATTATATAGAAAATATAATATGGAAAAGAAATAACACAGACACCATAAATTTTGTTAACGAGGAAACCGCAAATGCAAAAAAAACCCGGGACCTAGTCCAAATTTGAACACCACACTGTATTAAGCCGCTACATATTCTAGCATACTACAAGTTAGCTTCAGACTGGAATGTAGTTGAGCCCTAACCAATCTCACAGTGATTAAGGTACAGTCGCGTTCCTTACTCCTCTGAATCCCAGCAGGACTCTACGCACTTGATTCCCTTAGCTGATCTCACCCACAACTAAGAGTTGCTACGATCCAAAGTCGAAGACTTTATAAACAAATTTGTCTCACACATAAAAATATATGGAATAGATAAATATGTCTCCCACAAAAATACCTGCGAGTTTTGTTCCGTCTTTTGATAAATCAAGGTGAACAGGAACCAATTGATACACCAGACTTATATTCCCGAAGAACAGCCTAGTAATATCAATCACCTCACAATAACGTAACTGTGTGGTAGCGGAACAAGATATTGTGGAATCACAAAGAATGAGACGTAGAGCTTTGTGATTACTTTTTATCTTACCTATCGGAGATTAAATTTCGAGCAAATCTTAGAGAAGATAGTACTCAATACGATAGAACAAA
Organism: Papaver atlanticum; assembly: GCA_023531105.1. NCBI lineage: Eukaryota > Viridiplantae > Streptophyta > Magnoliopsida > Ranunculales > Papaveraceae > Papaver > Papaver atlanticum. The sequence continues at coordinate 636,155 of JAJJMB010005965.1, read as the reverse complement.
GTAAGATCAGAACACGCAACTATAGAGAAAATAGTTGGGTCTGGATTCAGAATCCAATGAAGTCTTTAAGTCATTAACCTATAATGGTTTTAGAAAAACCTAGGTTAAAGGAGAAATGACTCTAGTCGCAACTAGAATCACACAGGAGGTGTAGGGATTAGGTTTCCTAGTTGCTAGAGTTCTCCCTTATATAGTCTTCAAATCAGGGTTTGCAATCAATGTTACCTTGGTAACAAAGCATTCAATATTCAACGTTAGATAAAAACCTGATTAGATTTAAGCTAATATCTTTCAACTGTTAGATTGACTTAGCTTGACAGACACAAATGAAATGTACCTTCATTTAGATTTGGGTAACCGTTCCTAAACGTGTACACTTAGTTGGCTCAACAACAGTTAACCGAAGTTAGCCATATGAAAAATTTCATATCAACCTTGTTCATCTTTATCACAAATAGTTCAAATGACTCAAATGAAACTAGTTATAGAGTTGTTTAATTGTTTATATTCTCATAGAAGTATACAAGACACAATTGAAGAAAAATAGATTTGGTTCACTCGAATCAATTCATGAAAATTATAGCCACGGTTTGCAAAGATTGCATTCCTTATTATATAAATGTATTTGTTCATGAGTATGTAAACATACATAACCGATTTTAGAACTTAACCCACTCAAGTATGCAAACGGGTACGCATACCTAAGTTCCCGGACCTGGTCTTGTTCTCCAGGATACGAACGGGTACGCATATTGTCGTTCATGACCGAACTCAGTTGAAATTAGTACGCATACGGGTATGTATACTATAGTTCCCGAACTTCAACTGTTGAATCAGTACGCATATGGGTATGCATACTCAATTCCCGGATTTAGAATATACTTGCAACAGTTAGCATACAAGTACGCATACTGTGCTATATCCAATCAATGGTTAATTGTTCTAAACTCCCATTTTAATCATTGAAACATTCTTAGAAGACGAGAATAGTTGTCTCACACAAACTATTAGCTTCAAAGCAATTTTCAAGTTATCAAATGATCAATACAAAACATTCTGAGTCTACATCAAATGACTATCTCACACAAATCATGTAAGATGTTACCAGGCGATTTTCACATGATCATCTTTTGACTTTCGTCAAGAATAAAAGATGAACTTGGTTAAAGCGAAGGCTTACCAACACATATTTCGAGAAATATGTAAGCGAGTTAAACTCAGCTCGAAATATCAAATGTGTATAATGTAAAGTCTATATAGCTATACGACTTTTGTCTCAATAGGAGATATAATAGAAATAGACTTCTGAGTGATAGATGAGTTCAAGTCTCCACATACCTTTTGTTGATGAAGTTCCACAAGATCCCCTTAGTAGTTCTTCGTCTTCAATCGATGAACGTCGTGAAGTCTAAAGCTCAACTACACATTCGATATATCCTAATCCGAGACATAGCTATAAGTAGACTAGAAATCAAGACTTATAGTTTTGACAACACTTGACAAAAAAGATTGAGATAGAAACGCTTGCGAGTTCGACCGAGCAGTGCTCTAACAATCTCCCCCTTTGTCAATTTTAGTGACAAAATTATCAATACATATGGATTACAAAATAAATAAACTTTGTAGCTTCTCATCCAAATGCTTGATTTCCTTGGTTCTTTAACATTACTCGAAATCTTCATCACTTCCAAGTACTCTAGTGATTCTGAACGTGTTCAACTCAGCATCATAGTTGTTGAAGATCCGTAGCCATAACAATAAGAAAACATATGTTCTCAATTATTGTTATACAGTGTCATAGTATTATTACACAGCATCAAAGTTCAATTGTATCACAACTTTGACAATAATACTATGGTGATATGTATCACTCTCCCTTAGTCAATACTTCATCTCACAATGAAAACCACTCCCTTTTACATAATGTTCCGTAAACCATATGTATTTGTAGTGTGAACTACACAATAATTCTCCCCCTTTTTGTCAATTAAATTGGCAAAGGTACGAAAACTAGCGAAATCATAATGAAATTCTCATAGAGATACTTCATGACTAAAAGAGAACATATCAACTTTGTTTCGATGATTTCACATAGTCGAAACTTAGTGTATTCATCAAGGAGTTTATAAAGATACAAGATAACTCCTACAATATTCCATAGATGCACTCCCCATAAAGATTTGGAAACTAAGCACAAGTTCAATTAAGAACTCTCCCCCATAAAATGTCATTCTCGAAAGAACAGCAAGGGCGACCTTACTTTTACAAGAAAAGAAAGATTTATTTGGACATTAACAAATCACATGAAACATGAATTTGTATCCAGAAAACTCAATTAAATTAATCAAAAAGAAACCTCAATGATTAATTTAATCAAAAATGCTCAACATAAGAAAACTTACGGAGCCGTACAGTATTTTCACATAGAAGTGGATCGGGGAAAGACCAATACTGCGGAATATTCAAAGATTCATTCTATTTTTCATCCATATTTGCATAATGATACCATAGACTTAATTTTTGACATCAAAAGTTCATTATATTTTCCATCAATATTTGCATAAAGACATAATAAACTTAACTTTTGACAAGGTATTCAGCTAAACTTCTTATGGATTTAACTCATTTAGCAATTTAATTGAAGGAAAATCATTCAAGGCTAAAATACCATTAAAGTTATTACGACCATTAACAGTTTTAATATATTCAACATAAGAAGTTCAACAGAAAATACCATAAAACATATTATAACAGAGAAAGAAAAGTATTTAGCTCAAGCTCTCATAATAAGACAAACCAATTTCATCAAACTTCTCAATCAATTCTGGATAGGCTACAGAAGCATATTCCAGCTGCTCATTCAAGCATTCCACCTCTTGCTGAAGTCGAATAATCTCAACATCTGAGACTGTTGAGGTTCTTGCTAAGGTTCTAGTTGAAGTTTTCTTCATCTTTTCGATGCTTTCCATGGTCAAAACTTTTGGTCCTCTAAGATCGGTTCCAAAAGCCACAATGCCATAATGACTGCAAATCCTTGAAATGAGACAAGGAAAACCCAAAGTCTTATTCGAAGTCTGTTTTACACTTATCAACTGACGAATAATAAGACAACTAAAATCAATATCTCTCCCTTCAACAATGTAACAGACCAATTAAGCAAGGGATCTGGTCCAAGACATTTTTTCAATTGTACTCGGCATCATGTTAGTCATGACCAGTTTTCCAGCAACTTTAAGAAATAGCTCAGCACCATGAACATCAATCTTGCCATCTTTCCAGGTAACGTCTCTATTAATAAGACGGTTTGACAGTACATTTGGAGACAGTATTTCATGCTCAGGTGGTGGGAATTGAAAGTTACCGAACTGGGTTAAGTTCAAAAGTTCACCAACAACATGACGATTCACCAAAATAATTTCATTCCTTACAATTGTCTTAAAGGTGCAATTGACAGAGTCTGGTTCATGTAAATTATCATAGAATTGTGCAGTCATTTCAGGATGGGCAGTTCCCATAGGTTAATGTATTATGCCCCATGCAAAATCTCCAAAGAACCTAGAGAGATGTTCTACACCTATATTTGAAGGATCATAAAATCTTTCCATAATAGGTGCTTTCTTCCTATATTCTAAAAAGTGGTCACGAGCCTCTTTGTTAACAAACCTAGTTCTCAAACACGCATCATAATAAGTTTCATCACTAGCATTAGCACCCGAACTCTCACCACGATTCAATCTTTTCCTAGGTGCCATTGAAACCAAAGAGAATCCAAAAACGATGAAGAACTTACTTGGTACGTAAACTGTCGTTAATGGTGAAGCTCCGGAACTAGAGAATATGAAGAAATAAACGCAAGCCCGTCAAATGATTTCCTGTTGCAAACACAATGGTACCAAGAACACCCAAAAAGATTGAGAATTGAGGTTATGGTGATTGAGAGTTTACGAACTGTTGGGTTTTCTTTTTCGTACTCAAACTGTAGGGAAGAAGAGGTAAAAAGAACGAAGTGAGCTCTTCCTCTTTTTATGTGTCGAATGGTGGTACATGAACCTGCTAAACACGTTCTGGAACGCGGTTCAAACACGTAATGGTTACGAGCTCAGAGTACGTGAACCGTACGTGTGCAGACAAGGGCACATTTGTTTTATGCTACATCATATTTTGATTAAACAAAATATGAAAAAGAAAATTGGAGCAAAGCTCAACTAACCTTTAATGAGCATCTCTTTGTGAACACAAGAGAAAACTAGCCTTGCACACCATGACACCAAGAGAGAGTTTGTTTCCAACTACTTTTGCATCTTACAGTATTGAGAGAAACCCAAAGGTCTGTTTTTAGAGGTTTTTCAAAGAACTTAAAAAGAGCACAAGAGAATTTGTGTTCCTGATTTCTTCGTTTACAACTTATAACAAACAGTCTTTACAGATAATATTTAGTACTGCATAGGGAAACTCTTTTGATGAAAAGAGACATCCTGACTTTATTAAAAAAGAATGCAATACCATTATCTTGAGCAGGTGTATCAGGATTTGACAGATGAAATGTGTCATGTTCTGAGATGAAACTGACGGATAGATGAGGTCTAGACTCTTCATGTACAATATCCAGTTTGTTACAGTCTTCTGGAATACAGGGAAGAGAAGAATTACACTCACTAATAAGTAGATCAATATCAATCTCAACATGAAGATTATTTATCATAACTTGATTTAGTTTATCAAGAGAGTCTTTTTCTTTCTGGAGATATGACTAAACATCAAGAGATACAATTTCAAGTTTCTTTTCAAGCCTTGAGAACACTTCAAGGGTTTTAAATCTGGTGGAGGTTTAGTTAGAATTTCTTCTACAGATTTAATTAAATCAGTCATTGTAGAAAAATAAGAAATCCCTGGATATGGTGGTACATTTCAAGAGATAGCACTTCTGTCCATAGAGTCAGATTGCTACAAACACAGACTTATGAGGTCTTAAACGTGTTTGCCTGCTCTGATGCCAATTGAAAAAGCGGGGGTAAAATAACCACACCCAATATTTCGTTTAGGCAATCTATATGGACTAACTCCAAAATAATTCCAAGAGAATCAACTAGACAGTCAAACTCAATCAATGGAAATATATCCAAGAATGTATCTCTGTTTCTTAATATAATCAGCAAATCAAACAGATAGAAATCCGCGAGCCTGATTATTATGAGAAACAACTTGAACAGTACCAAAGACCAATGTTTAAGTGTCAATCAATTTATATCAACAACCAAAGGTTTGATTATCTAATTAATTGAACTACGCACAACCTGTGATATTTCAATTATATAGAAAATATAATGCGGAAATGAAATAACACAGACACCAGAAATTTTGTTAACGAGGAAACCACAAATGCATAAAAACCCCGGGACCTAGTCCAGATTTGAACACCACACTGTATTAAGTCGCTACATACTCTAGCCTACTACAAGTTAACTTCAGACTGGAATGTAGTTGAGCCCTAACCAATCTCACAGTGATTAAGGTACAGTCGCGTTCCTTACGCCTCTGAATCCCAGCAGGACTCTACGTACTTGATTCCCTTAGCTGATCTCACCCACAACTAAGAGTTGCTACGATCCAAAGTCGAAGACTTGATAAACAAATTTGTCTCACACAGAAAAGTATATTGAATAGATAAATCTGTCTCCCACAAAAATACCTACGAGTTTTGTTCCGTCTTTTGATAAATAAAGGTGAACAAGAACCAATTGATACACCAGACTTATATTCCCGAAGAACAGCCTAGTAATATCAATCACCTCACAATAACTTAACCGTGTGGTAGCGGAACAAGATATTGTGGAATCACAAAGAATGAGACATAGAGCTTTGTGATTACTTTTTTATCTTACCTATCGGAGATTAAATTTCGAGCAAATCTTAGAGAAGATAGTACTCAATATGATAGAAAAAAGTAAGATCAGAACACGCAACTATAGAGAAAATAGTTGGGTCTGGATTCAGAATCCCAATGAAGTCTTTAAGTCGTTAACCTATAATGGTTTTAGAAAAACCTAGGTTAAAGGAGAATTGACTCTAGTCGCAACTAGTATCACACAGGAGGTGTGGGGATTAGGTTTCCCAGTTGCTAGAGTTCTCCCATATAGTCTTCAAATCAGGGTTTGCAATCAATGTTACCTTGGTAACAAAGCATTCAATATTCTCTGTTATTTCATTAGGTTTGGAGTAATGAGCACCCTCACAAAATCAATTTCTTTCTCTGGCTTCTCTCTCATGATCGGGTAATATGACAGCGGATTAACTTTTAAGAAGAGGTATGGATGTATCTAGTGTTTGTCGTTTTTGTGAGGAAGACGATGAATCGAGTTCGCACTTGTTTTATGGTTGTTGGAGAATCCGGGGAATATGGGATTACTTTGTTGATGAATGCCACTTTGGATGGTCATACGACCCAAATATCATTACATCTATGAAGCCTTGGAAGTTTAATTGGGGAGATGAAAGACTTAGTCGAATATGGTATAACATCCTGGTTGTTATATGGTGGTGCATATGGAAAGAACGAAATGCAAGAACCTTCGATAACAAAAATAAAATTTTGGTAAGCCTCATTAGAGATATCAAATTACAAGCATTCTTTTGGGCCGAATCGAATACAAGAATGTTAGGTCTTACGACAAATATGGTGATTTCTTTATGGGATTCGCTATACTGGACTCCGTAATTTTTTATTTTTGTTTTTTACTTGGGGTAGCCGAATCCCCTTTTGGTTTCCCTCTTTTGTTCGGTTGTTATCATTGGGTTAAGGTACCACCTTAAGTGCCTTTTATCAATTAAATTTCTATTTGACCGATAAAAAAAACAAACATAATATACATTTAGTTCGAAAGGAAAAACTACTAAACTACTACCCAAACATACAGCTGGACAAGGATAACTTTCGAGAATTAAAGTGATTCGTAATCTTTAACACATTTACAATTTCATTGGTAGGTTTTAGTTGATCTATATTTTCTCTGCGATGTCAGTTTATTTACTTAAAGAGTCTTCCAGTTATATAAACGCTGTAATATTAGCTTTAAGCAAACAATTAAGACATACATTTTTGTAGATAAGTTTTCGTATGTCTCGTCGCTGTGTTTTTAACCTTTCATTTTTCTAGTTACCAACACTTCATTCAACTCGGAATTTATTCCTTAAAGTATAATGGTATCTTCTTTCTAAAATCTCTAGGATTGAGACGAGGTTCAATCGATATGTTTTTCTATAGGATCATATTTGAATAAATCAACATTAGTACTAATTAGGGTCGAACAAATAATTTGAAAAATTGTATTCAACCAAAAAATGATAACAAGTTAAGGTGGCTTTCAAATACTTAAATGATAGTGAAAACCTAGGACCAACCTTGTGTACCAAATGTATTTAACGATCAATTATTGTCACGTTGCTATTCGTTGAATTTCTCCATGGTAGTCTACTTCATGAAAACTAAGTATTCCATTCCCAGTTGATAGACACGAACTTCACGATTTTTGATAGCAGTGTTTTCCGTACATATTTATGGCCATTAAAACATTACAGTATAATTTATAAGATAATAGATTTGGGACCAAGAAAAATTATTATTTTAAAGAAATATTATATTATCGATAATATAATAAATTATTATTTTATAATTAAATAATATATAATTATTTAAAAAAGTAATTTTTTGCTTTGAGGTTTAATAATACTTGTAGGTTAAGTAAAATATAGACTAATTTTATAAAAGCATATATTATTGACTAATTGCAATACAAATACAAGCACTCCAAATATTAACGACAATTCAAAATTACCTCTTGTTACAGTATAACAACGTGGCCCCGGGTACTTTGATTGCATTATGAATTATTGGGGATGAAATATAACTTGATTTGAATTTTATATATAATTGGGACCTAATAATCATTAAGTGGAACTTTTGAGATGTATTATTTTATGATTTTATCGAATTTATTATTTTAGCACTAAGGGCCCGAATTGGGGCCAAAAAATCTTATTATTTTAACGAGAATATTATATTATCGAGTATTACTTTAATGAAGTTATATTGTAGTATGATTTTAACCTAACAGCAAACCGCCCTCTCACAATTTTTTGAAATAATGTTTTTTAGACATACTTATGGCCATTAAAACATACTAATGTTTATAACCGATGACAATAGGATTCGAACCCACACCCTTTTAGACCACGACCATAAGCTGGCGCCTTAGACCAACTCGGCCATATCTATATTGTTGTGATGGCAGGAAGATAGAAGATAATCAACATTAAAACTATGCAAACAATATACAAGGAAACCTTACTTTGCGGGATATCTTTCATGGGCTCATTCTTATCAGTGTGCATGTATTAACAAAGAATGATGTTTTGGGGACTACCCCAAAAAGGTGGGGGACTACTTTGTTATATGAATGTCCACCCTAAAGTTTAAGGGGTGTCCTAAAAGATTAGGGAAGACTAATCTGCCCTTGTCCTAATTAAGGTTATAACTAATCCTAATAACCCACTAATTTAACCACTACTCACTAATCTAACCCCCTAAATTAAAAGCTAAAATCAGTTTTAAAACTCTCTTTTTTCAAGAATACAACATCAACCAAGAAGTCCGATTTGATTTAAATGAAAATCCGCAGGTAATGTCCTTCATACCCATTCCTTTGAATCGTTTTTTGTTGAAGAAATCGATTAGAAATCATCAAAAACCATTGAAAATGGTCGTTACAGTAGAGATTTCGGGTAGGAAATTTTTTGAAAACCCTAGATTTTGGTAACCGAACTTTTAATATGAAGAACGGTTCGGCCAATTAGGATTTTATAGGTAACCGAACTATGTAGTTCGGTAAGCTCGCAAAAAAAAAACGTAACCGAACTCCTTGTTTATATGAAAATTTTGAGTTCGGTTTAGTCGATAAATTTATATAGGTAACCGAACTTTGATCTGTCAACACCAAACTTGTAATTCGGTGACTTCGCAACTTATACCAGATAACCGAACTTTAGTCTGTTAACATTTTGTGTTTGATGTAATCCCATGTTCAATTTTATTTGATAAGACAATATTCTATAGTATAGTTCGGCAACATAATTACTACACTCGACTAAACCGAACAACAAAGTTCGGTTAGCTATTCAATGAACGTGATTTGCGAGCTTGCCGAACATAAAGTTCGGTAACAAAGGGACTAAACTCGACTAAACCGAACTATTAACTGTATACTCTATAAAATTTCTTCGGTAACGTTTTCTGGAAAAAGATAACCAAACTCTCAAAAACCTCCATTAAAACAGAGTTCGGTTACCTGCGTATGCTGAAATGAGTAACCGAACTGCACATACAGGAGAGTTCGGCTACCTGTTTTGTAGAATTGCTAACCGAACTACTTTCACCTAGCCGAAATTTCTTCCTGAAATTTTCGATTTGGCCAATTTTTTGCACAATTCAAGCTACATTAACTAAATTTGAGACATACCTGAGTACCCATAACTTCATCTTCTGGTTGTGGCTGATAAAATTCATCATTTGGGTCGTTAGGTTGAGTTTGGGGTAAATAGCTTTCATCATCTAACAAATAACTTATATCCGGATCATTAGAAATATTGACAAATATATTAGGAGATGAAGGAGGTTCTGATTCTGAGGAGGTATCATCACATGAATCACTCATATGATATTTACTAAACTCAAAATAAGATTTTTTGGGTTCTTCCCTCTTTTTCTTCATCTTTTCTTCTTCTTCTTCTTCTTCTCATTCTAACAAAACTATCCTATTAATAACTCACTAATCACTAACTAATCAATAATTAATCATTACACTAACTAATCAATAAACTGACTTATTTAATTACCAAAAGTAAATTTGGTATTAAAAAATAATAGATAAGGAGTGACCCAAAACTACTTCAAATGTCCTACCAAAAATGAAAGAGTAGTCCCCCACCTATTTTGAGTAGTCCCCAAAACATCATTCTTAACAAAGCGTCGTGCTCAAATGAAAAACCACGTATCTGCGAATTTCTAAACTGACTTCCCAAACTGAAAATAAACTAACAACCTCCCGATATTCTTTCTCCCCCGAAAAAAGTAGAAAACTTTCTTTCACATAGTATATTTCATAGATTCAAACAAAATTCACATAATATAGTTCGTGATGAAAAGCTACTAAACTACTACCCAAACATACAGCTGGACAAGGATGACTTTCAGAAATTAGATTGACTCTCAATCTTTTACACATTGACAATTTCATGAGCAATTTAGTTGATCTACATTTTCTCAGTGGTTTTAGTTTATGTATTTAAGGAGTCTTCCAATTACATTAATGCGGTTATTTATTACCTATTACGTTTACGTAGATGAGTTTTCATATATTAACATCGACATATTTTTAACCATTCATTTTTCTAGTTAACATCATTTCATTCAGTTCGACGAATTTCCTCCTCAAGGGAAGGGGCGACCATAAGGAAATTCATATCTTCTCTTAAAGATCTCCGGGGATTAGGATGAGTTTAAATCCATATATTTATCCTTGTAAAGGATGATATTTTGAATAAATCAGCATCAGTATTACTTTGGGAAGGTCAAACAAATAATTTGAGAACTTATATTCAATGAAGACATGATGACAAGTTAAGGTGGCTTTCCAATACCTAAATGATAATGAGAACCTAGGACCTACCTTATGTACGAAAATGTCGTTGATGATAAATCATCATCACTAATATTTTTACTTAAATTATTGCACGAATACCGCGTATTCAAATCCTAGCTAATGCCTTATAGACGGAATTGCTTTTGCTCGCCCACTGTTTGAACATTTTGAACTAGCAACATCACAACCAATTATGCGGTTAAGATTATGTCTGTTGACCCTTCACGGCACTAAAACATGAGTAAAAACTTTTATCACGACCGTTAAAATGCTTTTCCCGGACGATTTTAAACTTTGAAATATGAACGTATTTTCCAGACATCTTTCGAAAATATATAAATAACACCTTTTTTTTGTTTGTTTTTTTCCTTGTTGGTTTGCCTAACCTTTTGGCCGTCTCTTTAGACGAAACAAAATGGGCAGTGTGGGGACTGAGAATGACATATCAACTTTAATTGGAATATTTGAGTTCTCAAGTGGCATCAACTAATTGGAATTTTCTTCTTAATGATCTCATCCCAATAAAGAAAAACAAGAGACTAGTTTGCTGTTTCAAGATCACATAGCAAAACTAAATTCCACCGTGAAATTATTCCGGTAATCTACAATTATTCAGGGAAACTTAAGAGAAAAATCTAGCAATGGATATGGATGGAATAGAGCATAAGATGGTAGTTGTTAATGGCATAAACATGCACATAGCAGAGAAAGGAGAAGGGCCAGTTATTTTGTTTCTTCATGGTTTTCCTGAGCTTTGGTACACATGGAAGAAACAGATTATAGGCCTAGCTTCATGCGGATACAGAGCCGTGGCTCCTGACCTTCGCGGTTACGGAGACACAGATGCACCATCATCTTCCACCAAGTACACAACTCTCCACGTTGTTGGTGATCTCATTGCTCTAATTGATTCCCTTGGCCTAGACCAGGTTTGTATATTTATTTAAATTCATCGGAAGCCGCATTAGTCTCTTCTGAATTCTGTCATAAGATTGTCGCTGGTTCGATTGTTCTATCGACTATCTAATTGTAATTTTCGTCTATAAAAATGTAGGTGTTTGTCGTTGGACATGACTGGGGTGCAACTATTGCCTGGGCACTTTGTTTATATCGTCCTGATCGAGTAAAGGCACTGGTTAACATGAGTATCGCCTTCACTCCGCGAAACCCTTCAGCTAAACCCACTGACAGATTGCGAGCTGCATTTGGCAACGAATACTACATGATCCGCTTCCAGGTTTACTAATTGCGCTTCTTTTATTCTTTGTTGAAAATAAAGTTAGGATTCTTGTTTCGGACATGTTTTCCGGTATGAATTCCCTGTAAATTTGTGTAGGAACCTGGAGTAATGGAAGCTGACTTTGTTACGGTTGGCGCTGAAAATGTTGTTAAAAAACTTCTAACCAGCACAAGTCCAATGATACCTACAGATATTGGGTTATGGGTTCCACCCAACACTGTAATAACCTTGCGGTCATGGTTATCTCAAGAAGATGTTGATTACTATGCAACCAAATTCGGAGAGAAAGGCTTCACCGGAGGACTTAACTACTACCGGTCTCTTGACCTGTATGTGAACTCAACCATTCACCATAGGCATTCTTGTGATTAAAAATTAAGATATCTATCGTCTTGCACAGGCTAAAATGTGTATTTGCATTGTGAATGAATGCAGGAACTGGGAATTGACTGCAGCATGGTCGGAAGCAAAAGTGCAAGTACCTGTTAAGTTCATCGTTGGGGAGAATGATTTGAGTTATAATAACGCACCTACAAAAGCGTACGTAAACGGAGGTGGTTTCAAGAAAGATGTTCCACTCCTTGAGGAAGTAGTTGTAATGGAAGGAGTTGGACATTTCATTAACTTGGAGAAACCAGATGAAATCAACAAACATATTTCGGATTTTTTCGGCAAGTTTTGATTGTTTGGTTACTCCCTAAACAAAGCTCGAATTTGATTGTAACTTGTGAATGTGTGATATGAACATTGTCTTGTGTCAAATAATCTTATATTCATACTGAAACTGATTTGTAAACCACTAATACAGAGCCCAGCCCCAAAATGAACGAAGATTGCTACTTTCTGAATCATGTCCTACACTCCAATGTATCAAATCAAGTACACATACGCCCAGGGAACTTAAAACCCAGAAAACCATTACAATGTTCAATTAATTTTAAAGCTTCTAATATGAACATGCCAATTGATGGAACAAATCTTTCCAATGACACCATACAAGGTACAATCCAAAGCCTCCATATGTTTCTCTTAAGCCCAGTAAAATAAGCTGCCTGCAGCAATCTATTGTTTCAACCTCATTAGTGGTTGTTGCTGAGGATTGTCCTGGTCTTGATATGATGAAAAAACCTAAAAAATTGAAGTAGAACATATTAATCAATTCCTAAAAAACCAATAAGCTACAAATCAATTAAAATAATACCTTAAAAATCCAACTTACATCAAGAGATGCCAATGGGGTTGACTGTGATTCTTGCACTGCAGTTGAAACAAAAGAAGCGAATTAACAACGAGAGAAGAAGAAACAAATAAAAAAGAAATGATTTTTAATTTTTATCAGATCTGAAAAAACAAAATCGAAGAATGAAAATAATAATTACGATTGAGAGGAGAAATCGTTGTGCTAATGTCTTGTTGCTGTCGTTGATCATCAATATCAAAAGCCATTACCGGCAGGTGGTTTTGAGGTTTTGAGACGGCTTACAGAAATGAAGAGAAAGAGAGATACAGTGAAGAGTTCAAGAACGAAACTCTAATACAGACGCGTTTAAATAGTGAATGTGTAGCCGTGTAGGGTAAATAGATGAAAGGAAATGAAAAGAAGTTAATTACACTTCAGTTACACTTTTTACATCCCTGGGAGATATAGAATAGTGGTGTGGAGCATTTCTCGTGCGACCGCACCTATACATGAACCCAATTCTTTTTTTACGACAACGAAAAATGCAGTGACAAAACTCAAGGGAGTTGGACAGGGGGCGGAGTCATAAATTTTCCAATGGGCACGGAAAAAATAGTTAATTGTAGGCAAAAGGCAAAAAAATCCTGGTTTGATTGAGGTAAATAGATTAATTGGGGTATACCTAATGAGACAAAAGCTAGGTCATTTGGAAGTAAAAGAAGCCACCCCTTAACCTTATATCTTTAAAATAGCTAATATACCCTTGTTTAATTAACACAATTTTTTTTTGATTAGCTTAATTAATTGAGTTTAGATTAAAACTTATGAAATTATGAATTCAGTAGATTAAACCTTTTGTCTTATGAGTTCGATCAAAAAATTTGATTCTAAAAATGTTATAAAGTTGGCAAGGTCTACGATTGAATATGGTGCCGACTAACTTTGGCCGGCAAGGTCTACGGATGAATAAAACGCCGACTATCTTGGGCCGGCAAGGTTTATGAATGAAGAAGATGCCAACTATCCTGGGCCAGCTATCTTATAGTCGGCATATAAATATTTCCTACACTGCCGGCTATCATATAGTCGGCATATAAATATTTCTTACCCTGCCGGCTGACTAATAGTTGGCACACAAATAATTTCTAACATTGCCGGCTGCCTAATAGTCGCCAATGTAACCTTGCCGACCTTTAGTTATACCCAATAGAAAACAGAGCATGGGAAGATGTAATTCACTTTATTCATGCAATTTTGATTCTTACAGGTCTCTTCAGTTTCATCTCTAGGATCTTCTAAAGAAGGATAAATCTTGTCAATAAATTCTAATAGCTCTTTTGCATTGTTAACAAGACAAGGGATATCTTCTACTTTTTCCTCTGGGAACCTAAACAATACACAAATAAAAGATATGAAAATTCTACACATTGAAACATGGTTCTGGTCACCAAGTCGGCAAGGTCGAGAATCTAAACATTGCCGTTGTAATCATATACCAAGCCGACTAACACATAGTCGGTAGGGTCCTATTCAAGAAAGATGCCGACTGTTAACTCAGGAAATTAAGGTTTTTGTGACATAAAGTCAGAAAGGTACAAGTCTAAGAATATGCCGAACTAGAAAAAAGTCGGCAGGGTTGATTATTGAATACCATGCCGGCCCTGGTTAATGTTTCACAGTCGCCATGGCTGTTATGAAAAGCCTGCATGATCTTCATGTTACGACCCTGACGACTAATACTTACATCATAAGGCCGACATCCTATTTTTTTTAAAACCATGCCGACCAAAAACCCTGAAAATCATTATTCTCGATTTCTAATCTAATATAACAATCAAAAACACAAAACAATAATGGGTTTGAGTTTAGAAATCACTTACAGTCTTCTTTTCACCGGTGGAGGGTTCTTTTCAACATTCTCAGGGATTGGATTTTCGGGTTTACTAGTTCCAACTTTTCCCTTACCTTTTTTCTCTGATTTGGATCTTTTGATATGTCCTGTTGAATCTGTGCTGCTACTTGATCGTTTGGAATCAACCATTTTTCAGGAAAATCAAATTGGATGATTTGCAGAGATTTGTTTCTATGGTTTTGATGGAAGATGTAGATGAAGAAGAAGAAGAAGAGAAGATTAAGAGAAGATTAACAGTTTTTTTAGGTTTTTTATTTTAGGATTATCTGATTAAGTAATAGGGTTAATTAGTACAGGGGTACTAGAGTAATTAGTAAGGGCACTATGTCCATATAAATCTGGGTATACCCCAATCAATCCAGGCAAAAAATAGGTTTGAGATATGGAAAAAATAGCTTTGGACCGGCAAAGTTGGACCTGAGAGCTAGCCCGACAGGGTTAAGGCTTCACATGGGCCGGTACGGTCCGGGTTTCTTATGAACCCGGTACCTGTACTTGGAGTTGAGGACCGGTACCTGTACCTGTAAGACCGGTCTGGTTCAAGACCGGTACCGAGTTTTTACCCATATTTTGACACGGAGATGAAAAATTCACAAAATTCAAACATTTTCAGGAAACCCAAAGATCAGAACCCATGTTACAAAATCAATTAATGGTTCCTAAGAAATTGAACATAGATACAATAAAAAGATTGTTTGCATAGACGTAAACAGAATTAGACAGAAATTGTATAGAAACATAAACATAATTAAACCACCAAATCCAGCAACCATCTTCAAGAACTACATCTGCATCTTTACCAAAATCCATCAAACTCGATTCATTCCCATGTTCTACTAAATTCAGCAGACTCCTTCAGTCACCACCAATGTTTCCTCTCTTGCAATTAAATTTAAATAAGAACCCAAATCTCAAAAACATCAAAATCAACCCTAAACTTCAGATTCTCATCCTTCCAGACCCTCTTATGAAATCCTATACTTCATATTCATCATCAAATCAACTTCACAACATCAATTAATGATAACTATTTGCTCCACATCTATCACTAAATCACATAAACACGGAATCTCAGGGTCCAGCTGAAAGAAATTGAAGATTGACTGCAAAAATCAAACCAAATTAGTAAAATCAGACCACCAAAACAAAAATTAAAAAAGAAATCATGGCTAAACAAAACTCAAATAAAAAGAGAAAGAAAAACAAATCCAAATCAAAAGAGATAGAGAGATTGATTACATGTTGTTGTTTAATCAAACATGTAATTATAATAAGAACCCTAAAAAATAATCTTCTTTACCCAAAATCAGATTGAGATGTTAGTAACTAAAGAAGAAGAAGTGAAGAAGAAGAAGGCAGTTGTTGTGATAGAGTTATGTTTGCAGAACAAAGAAGAAGAAAGTTGTGGTTGCTGTGAATCTGTGAATACAGTTTCCTTCTTCGCTGAAGAATAAGAAGTGAAGGAGGAGAGGAGAAAGGAACGAAGTAAAGTGAAGGGTTATGTTAGTCGAAATTATACGATAAGAATTGGAGGGTTAGGATTAAATGAAATCTTGAAAATCAATGGTATTAAATAACCGGGATATTTGGGCCGGTACAGGCCGGGAATCCTTAGGAACCGAGTACCTATACCGGTACTACACCGGTTCCCTACTCCATTCCCGTTCCCTGTACCTCCTCCCCCGGTTCCAGTTCGGTTCCGGTTTTTCTTTTTTTCGGTTCTGGTCCGGTACACCGGTTCCAGTCCGGTTCTTGTGCAGCCTTAGGCAGGGTAGGCAGTTACCTGCCCTTGTCATGGGTTGGCTACACTAATGGAGTTGGACTATAAAGTAGAATGCAAGTAATTTGTTTGACGTTTTTGTTTTTGGTTTCTAGTATTACCAGCGTCTCTTACTTCACACCACCACAGATTCGAAGTTTGGGATTTTGTTTTTCATAGATGTGATCAGCCTGTAAGAAATCCGGATGAATAATTTTTATTTATTTTTGGTTAGACAATCAAGGTTAAGGGTCCCAACCCCAAAAACATAAACACAAAACTAAAAAAAACTAAACAAAAAAACACAAATACAAAAACAAAAAGTTACAAACTAACTACGAGAATATAGTTTCGCCTCTTTATCCTCCAAAATTATGTCACATAACTCGGCATAACTTCTTTTATGCTCATATCCATCAGTTTGATCGGAGGATGGTAACTCGCGAGTAAATTCGCACCACCTCTGTTCATTTTCCAATTGACATAGGTAATTTTTAAAACTTCAAAAAATATCTCAATTTGTCTGCTTTACGCCGAATCTAAATCAAACTCACTTTCGCTAGTCACAAGCAAAAGATGCATCAACATGAAATCATTGTCTAAGTGGGCCTTCTTAGACTTCTCACAATAGCCAATTTCAACCCATCTTTACTCCCTGCAATTCATGAGCATTAACAGAAATAGGAGGGCCTTCACTTTTAGCAGTTGTAATAACTCCACGTGAACTAATTCTCAGTATAGCTCCCCAACAATCAGACAGAACCCCCTAGTTGATCATAAAAATCAAGGATCAGAGAGGCAAGCCAAAAGAAAAACTTACAGAATGACAACACAAATTCACAACTAATCCTGAGTCTGTCTACAAAACACATGGGATAAGGATTATTTTCAACTTTACAAGTAATGGAGAGCACTATGATCTAAACATCATCCAGAATAGCATAACCCAATTGATCTATAGAAGAACATTTGCTTGAAAAAATCCGACAATTCCTCTTGTTGATACCCCAATTTCACATTCTCCACAAAAATATTGACTTTACACTTCGAAGCCGGGTAAAATAGAAATTTTCTATAAAATTAAGAATATTTATATCCCTCAAGTTAAGCCCACGAAACACTGCCCAAAAACCCATTTCATTATCCATGATAGAAAACCATTTTTCTAAAAGCCTGTAAAAAAATTATTTTTATTCAATCACCCAAAGAAGAAAGACATTTTTTATATTTTATCTCACTACCTAACAAGAAGAAAAAAAATTAAAAAAAAAATTAAAGCAAAAGGAAAAAGATAAAAAAAATTT
The DNA here is from genome assembly GCA_023531105.1 of Papaver atlanticum. NCBI lineage: Eukaryota > Viridiplantae > Streptophyta > Magnoliopsida > Ranunculales > Papaveraceae > Papaver > Papaver atlanticum. Next base: position 618,066 of record JAJJMB010005965.1, on the reverse strand, counting down.
ATTCAAATACTCTCTCATCATATTCACTTAGTACTTTCTCTTTCCATTTCACATTCTTTACCCATCACATGTCCCCAATCCCCATTCGATCCCATTACCCAAAAGAAAAAATGAAGACTGCTGATGAAGACTTATATTCTCTACTTTTCTAGAACTTTCATTATGTTACTCTCTAATTGTCAATTTTAGAACACTGTTGTTACTCAACTTTAATTAGCTTTGATAATATGAGATTTACATTGATAACTGAAACCTAGATTTACATTGATAACTGAAACCTAGATTTAGGATTTTATCAGTTGAATCATTATATGCTTTAGAAATTTACTTTTTTGTATTGATTAAACAAAAATTATCTCTGTCATGAAACTCATTGCTTGGAATGCACAAGGGTGCGGCAATAAAAAAAACTAAACAACATATTTAACAAATAATAAAAGATGAACAACTGGATGTGATTTTTCTATCCGAGACAAATCACCTAAGCATCTAATGAAACAATTGTTGGCTAAATTCCCTATTACCCATCTAATTGACCCTATAGGCAAAGCAGGTGGACTGATTTTGGCCTGGGTAGATGGTTTTCACTTTGAAATTGTTCACTGGAACAATAACATGATTAATGTTTTAATAAAAACAAATTTTAATGAACATCTATGGTTGCTAACTGCATTCTATGGTAGTCCATATAAACCAAACAAAATCGATTCCTGAAAATTTCCAGAATAAAAAGGAGCGAAAATTGCTCATAACAATATGACCTGGATTGTAATTGGTGATTACAATCAAATCACATACCAATGCGAAAAACAAGGGGGGATTACCTTTCAATAGTTTGGAAGCTGAGCCTTTCAAGAGACTATTGGATGGTGCAGAACTCTTTGACCTAGGATTTATAGGTAATGTATTCACATGGAATAATCAGAGACAAGATCATAGGAACATACAAGAAAGATTGGACAAAGCATACATAAATAATGTACCTTTTAAATCTTTTTGATACACGTCTTAAAGAGAAATCTTGTATACAATTGATTCATAAATCTTGGGATACTTCCTTGATAAATGTAACAGATGTAGTTATTCACAATATAAAAGTACTAGGAAAAAACTTTACAGACTGGAGAAGGTCTGCTTTTGGAGCACCTAACAGGAAAAAAACATTGAAATAAATTGAAAACCTGAATGCAATGAAGACAAACAATTCTTTCAAACAAGAAAAAATAAATGAAAAATCTCAAGAACTTGAAAAACTATATGATATTCAAGAATCAATAACTAAGCAGTTATCAAGGGATAATATAGTTAATCTAGGGGAACGAAACACAAAATATTTTCACATCAAAACCCTGAAAAGAAGAAAACGTAACAGAATTGATTGTTAAGTTGATCAGAATGATGAGGTTGTTTCAAAGAAACCTCATATGGATGAACTTCTAAGAAATCACTTTGCATGATTTATTCATGGTCTCCCCTACATCTAACGACCGGGAGATTATGAATCTAATACCTTCGCTTATAACTGAACATGACAACATTGAATTGATGTTTATTCCTAGCTAGTGCAACTGAAATATGGAGTGTGGTCAAATCCATGAAAGCTAACAAATCTCTCGTACCAAATGGGTTTCCGGTTAGTTTTTTTAAACATAACTGGGAACTAATTGGATCCCAAATCATAAATCTCATTCAATATATTTTCAAAACACAGAATATCAATCCAAAACTAAATGAAACATTTCTTTTTCTTATACCTAAAATAAAACACCCTAAGAACCCAAATGACTTCAGACCAATAGATTTAAGCAATGCACCGTATAAACTTTTATCTAAGTCAATGCACCTTATTTTTTCCTCATATGTATGAAAGCCTTTTCTAGACTACTTATAGCAAAAGAACGGGAAAATAAAACAACAGCGATAAAAATAGCTAGTTATACACAATCTGTTAGCCATCTTTTCTTCGCATACGATTGTCTGTTGTTTACAAAAGTTAGTCTCACGTGGACCGCTCATCAGGCCTGATAGGTAGTGGTATCACACCCTTCTCAAAGGAACCGTACGTGACACTCTCACGTCATACGGCTCTGTCCCGGAATCAGGACCTACTTTACTTTGACCAAGGGGTCCTCGAACCAACCTGTCCTTGCATGAAAAGGAATTTTCATAGAATGTGGTCAGTAATGGAAGTAATCGTCCCTACCGTTGTAAAAGTCAAATATCTAGTAACATGAGAAATTGAAGAATTCATAGCCTCTGCTCCGGGTTGTGTTCTAGGCAGAGGTAGTCAACCAAAAGGTAGACCTAATCCAATGGCCAGAAGTCCTACGTTGCTCTTTTCTGGACTTTCTAGAATAGGGTCACCTTTCAATGGCTGCCTTAGCCATTCAGTGTCATAAGATAAGTTGTAGTAATCTTCTTAATACCATAAATCAATTTAGTCAGGCTTTAGGTCAACTATTAAATTTTAACAAGTCTGGAGTTTTATTCAGTACGAAAATTCACTGTAGGCATCAAAGAATGATGATAAAACTCTTAAAAATCAAGAAAATAAACATCACGGTCTCTTATCTATGTGCGCCTCTTTTGGTAGACCGATGTAAGCTAAAAAAATCGATAATGTTGTCCATAAGATGGAATCCAAAGTTCAAAGTTTTAACAACATCTCTCTTACTAAGCCAAGTAGGTTTGTACTGAACAAGTCGGTTCTAACTAGTCTATCGATTTATCAAATGAGATGTTTTATCCCTCCCAAAAAAATCACAAAAAGGATTAATGCAATCCAACGTGATTTCTGGTGGGGGAGGAAAAATATCTAGTTCTTTAACTGAAATGTTTTGACTTCCTCTGCAATCCAACAACTTCTTGAGGATTAGGATTTAAAGAAGCCAATCAAATGAATCTGGATATGATTGCCAAGCTAGAATGGAGATAGGCTTCTGAGCCAAAGGAACTTTGGGCTAGCATTCTAAAAGACAAATACTTCATAAATACAACAATCTTTCATAATAAAAGACAGTACAATTAAAGTTATATTTGGAAATGTATTAAACAAAGAGTGACTCTCATTCACATTTCAGCTGTTGGGAGGTAGGGGATAGAAAAATGATAGATATATGGAAAGAAAAATGGATACTAGGCCTAGATGAAACACTAGAATCACCTGCGGTTCAATACTAAACTCGTTAACACTTGTAGTTTAAGTGTAGGGGAGTGTTTGAATATTTTGCATATAAATTTTTTCAAAATTTGTAAATTTTTGCATAAAAACCTCCAACTTGTAGAGATTTTAGAGTCACTAGCATACTTCTAGGTATGTTTACATAGATAATTCTAACCTACATAACTGAACTTGGAAGTGTTAGAGATCTACGTTCGGATTTCTTGCTTGTTAGAGTGTTAAATAATGGATTTAATCATGCCGGTGATGCAAATGAGGTGCAGAGAGAAATGCATTATTAGAGTTGCTGATCAATCATTAGTGGAGACTACCTATTTTCATATCAACTGAGGCACCAGACCAGATTTCTTTGTATATGACTAAAGAGCTTTCTTTTGAGTGTGTGTCACCGTACGATAATTCCGGGTAGAATGGTGAGATACCCAACCTCTCTCGCCAACAACAGGTCCATAGAAACACCATCATCATCAGCAAGGGAGCTACATCAAAATCTACAAGGAAAGTTGAGGACTTTCAAGGTTTACAAGCAACAATACGAGTAAGAGCAAATTTCATATCCAAGTAAAGCAACATACAATAAGCATATTTTTATATAAATGTTGAAGACTTACACATAAGGAGCGGAATTCTATATCAAAGTGGAAGACTAAGGACAAGAGCGAAGAAAATCAAAAGATGAGAGTTAATGAAGTTTATGATACGAGACGATATAAGTTGAGAAGAATTAAGCGGTAAAGTACTTCACCATGGCCATTTTCATTGTTATTTTTGTATTATTTTTCTTGTTTTAAAAAAAAATTGAAAAATAATAATATATATATACAAAAAAAAAAAAACAAGAGAAAAAAATTGTTATTTTGTTTTTATTTATTTAATAAGGCAATGGGGAAGAAAAATATATAAAGAAGTTTCAAGCAACAAGGAATTTGAGGAAAAAAGTTATAAATTGTCAAAGTTTTATGAAGTTCAAGAGTTTATCATCAACAGTTGAAGACCGAAGAAGAAGATGAAGAAGACGAGCTGAAGACTACGTTTCTATTGGATGCTGTGAGAGTGGTGCTTTCATCATTGCAAATGGATGTGAAGGTGGTAAGTACTCCCATCCTCGCAATAATGGTTGATTTCCTTTCTTAGAGATCATCAGAAAAATATCTTTTGTTTCCCACGATTTTGTGGAGTCTCCAGAAATAATTTGGAAGGTTTCCTTCCCACTATTCAACGTGTGTAGGATTTCTCTCTTCATTCCTACCTGCACACATGTGAGACCCATAAAAAAACCGTCTTATTGAGTGCAATTATCATAAAATCCTTTTAAGTGAGGAAGAAGTTGAGGCGAAATGCTTATTGGTCGCTCTCAAACACGCGTTCTCTCATTATGGTGTGGTTATTTCTCACTCAACATTTAAGAATGAGAATATGTTCTTTGGTATTTATAACTTCTTATTACTAGCATGCAGAAACTCTATGTCCTCATAACGCTTTGGATGCTTTGGACACTGGAACGCTTTGAAGTTGGAGTAGGTTTTATGGGGATATCTCTTGTAAGCCCTCGCGAGACTATAACTCGTCACTTAGGGACACCTAGGGGTTTAAAGGCATGTTTCATTAGCTAAGTGCATCCGTTTTCTCGGCGACACGAAGTTGTTGTATTTTAGGTAGTTTGCTCGAGGGCTAGCAAAAGCTAAGTGTGGGGGAATTTGATAAGTGCTTAATTTACATGTTTAGAGTGTCAATTCCATACTTTTTTTATCTATGATTCTTGCATATTACTTGTTATTATGATTATTTTCTAGTTTATGTGTCATATTAGGTGAATCATCCGAAAAGGAGTTTCACAGTGCTTAAATGAGCAAGGAAGTGGAGTCTATCGATGAAGGAAGGCCAAAGTCCAAATTCAACTTATTCAAATCTAGGAGTTCTTAATACCATTTTGAAGAGAACGAGAATACGAAAAGAAAGCAAAAAGAATGAGATTATTCTGAGTTCAGAAGAAGAAGTTATAGGTAAAACAAGATTGAAACTTGAAGTTACAGAGAGAGGTTCGGATGATAACTTCATCAGCTCGAGTCAGCCAAACCTGGAGCTTAAAAATCAATATTTTCGAAGAGTATACAGGAGGATGTTCGGATCAAAACTAATTTAATCAAGTGAGCCGAACCTGGTGATCACCTGGAGTAAATTTCACTTGTCAGGTTCGTCCGGGAAAGGTCGGCAAGTTATGAGCCGAATCTGACAACTTCCTGGGACATATTTGGCTGCGAAATTGACTTCTAACTCAAGGAAACACGGTCCCGGGAGGAATCTAAAGCCTAACTTTGAGAGTTCTATATAAGAAGACATCCAGAACCTTAAGAAGATATCTCTTTTACTCATATCACAACTTCCATATCAAAACCTAGGGTTTACCCCTTTAGGGGGTGATCAAATTTTAGATAGTGGTAAGAAATGAGGTTGTCGTTCACTCGGATTTGTAGAGATTAAAGTTTTTATAAATACTAAATAAATATATACAAAGATATTTAACAATGGGCGAGAGGTAATGGGACTAAGGATTTAGCCAATCTTCATAACATAAGGTTAACTTATTTATTCTCAACAATTTTAGCTCAAGAAATATAAACATGGACTCTATTTTTTTCCAAGGTAGATTCTCAAAACATTGATTGTAAATGTTAAGCATGGGACATCAAATCACCTAAGCTAAGCATGACCCATCTAATCAAATGACAACCAATTTAATTAAATCATATTTAAATTAATTTTAATGCAAAAGTCATAAAAAGAATAAAAATAAATTTACCCATGTATGAAGTTCGGCCTCCTCCGTCGTCCCAGTGTTGGGGTTTAACTCATCATGTCGAAAACACACTCAAAATATATATTCATGGCTCAAAAAGTGTTTACAAGAAGAGAAAATAATGAAACAGGAAATCTGCAACAACACAGGTGCGTTACAGACCGACTGTTTCAACTCTCAACTGTTATGATGAAGATAATCGTTACAAATCTGAAGATAAATGTTGCAGAAGAGGATGAAGAAACTGTTATAATGAAGATAAATGTTGCAAACCAGTTGAAGAAACTGTTACAACCAGTTGAAGAAACCGTCGTTGTTTCCCTGTTCTTCACGAGCAGCAGCAGCAGCAACAACAGAGTTCTGAAAACTCTTGATTCACGCCTCCTGAGATCTCCTCTCGACCCCAAACTCTCGACACCCCGTACTTGTACCTGGAGCAATCTATTTATACTCTTAATCCTCATTTAATCAGGCCATATCTCCCAAATAATCTTCATTTATCAATATTATTCTCCACGGCCAAAATTTCCATTTTTTGATCTTCCACGCGCATGCAGCTGTATTTATTTCCTTCTATACCTTCTTCACGCTCCAGGATATCTATTAAGTCTTCCAAACACGTGCAGTACACGTTTAAATTTCTCACAACTCGTGCAAGCTCATGTTTTTCTTCCAACTCCCTGTTTGGATTAAAACAAGTTATCCAGCCAAATTTGATCGATAAAATCACCCATACTAGCTTTCTATAGTCATATCACGTCTACCCACTAAGTTTCATGGATTGAATCTCACTAAATCACGTCCAAACATCCGATTGAAATTCTGCAAGTGAAAGGGAATATTTTCCCGCCAAACATATTTTTTTGAATTTGAGAAGAACATGTCCTCCCCCTACTCCTGCCTGGGTGTCCCTTTAGCACTTGTCTTATGGGTGCAAATAGTAATTTTTGGGCGTAGATAGTAATTTTTCCGGGGTTCCTCCGACACATTTTTGGGGTGCTTCCGGTGCATTTCTGGGGTGCCTTTAGTACTCTATCCTGGGGTGTATAAAATACCACTTTTCGAGCCAATTTTGCCGCAAGAGCTTATTCCCTATAAAAGACTTAAAACAACTCTATTAGAAATAAAATGAGTCCTACATAATGTAGTTATGGGTGAAAATGCGTCACACTTACGTGCTTATTAGGGGGAACCCATTCTTCTTGTAATTATGTTTAGCTAAACCTTTCTTGATTAAGGATGAATTCAATATTCTAAACGTGAAGTCTGATTTGTTAATACAAGTTTGTTTGAAGTTTTAATCATCATCAATTGTCTTTTCTATAATTAGGGTTTATGATTGATTTCTAGATTATTCAAGTGTACAATTGAATTATTCTATTGATCATTATATTGCTAGTAGAGATTTGGAGCGATCCGTAATTGTCGTGCATCTCCTACACAAGTAGAAAACGTGAGACCTTGCGGAGGGATTCTGTGAAGCAATCGTGTGTGAAGACAACACCAGTAAGTGAACCGAGCGTATTGAGTTTAACTGCTGGGATCAAACCTAAATTCACAATGCCTAAAGCATTCGATTGGGTTACACCGTGTAAGCGTACCTCAAGGCGGCTCAGTTGGATAGAATCTGGTGACTAAGCGTACCTGTTATCCAGTGATAGAAGGAGTTTTGGGGATAGCTAAGCGTACCTGCTATTCTACGGTTGGTGATGAATGATATTTGACGGAAGATAGATAAGTATACTGATCCGATTAACGTTTGGTAACGGCGAAGGATTCCTTGATCATCTCTTTCTCTTATTTGTTTCTTTACATTAATTCAACAATCCCCTTTTGTCTTTTATTTTGTTTCGCTATCTAAATAACATATCAATTACACGGTTCTCTGTGGGAACGATCTCTTACTACCGCTATATTACCAGTTAATTAGTGTGAAATATCTCGATTAATTTGTTGTGGTTACGACACTTAAGAAATGACCGTAATTTTTTTACTTCAAATTGGTATAAAAATTTAAGCATGCGATTATATTTGTTTTTATTCAATATCAATAATATTGGGTTGCATTTGTACGTATCCAAAGACACGGAATGATAGATAGAACACAAATACGAAGTGTATCAACAGATACAATACTATACCCCGAGATACAAATAAATTATACATCATGGATCAGTGTCAACAGATAAATATACATATCGTCAAATACAAATCTATATTGTCAGGTCCGGCAAACCTTGCCACAAACACTTCTTTTGTCTCTTTGAAAAGGTAGTATGTTGGAAATTCAGCATCATAATCAAAACTTTAGTATTTAAGCATGATTATAAAATACACAGTAGCTGAAAACATTCTTAGAACTAGTATTTGCATATTCTTATAACAAAAACATCATATACAGAGCTATCTGTTCAAGCTGAATAATGATGCTATACTATGTATTTAAGCAACAAAACAACACAAGTAATACTACTATTTCTGAATTAAACATCAGCAACAAGAGCTAGCACCACAACATAATTGAACAACACTGTAATGATAACACAAGAAGGAAACAAAAGTATCAAATCATGATGAGTTTACGACTTAGTTTCTACTTCTATTTACTCTTGCTTAATTAAGGAATGGATAAAATATAAACCCATATATATATATATATATATACATGAGGCTAGAAGAGGGCTTAGTCATTAGCTATGTGTCATCCAATCTATCCTCAATAGGTGACTCATAGGACACCTAAGCTGGTGACTGTAATCCAACTTAAACTAATCCATATTAACCAACTTAACACCTAAGCTGGTGACTTTTCATTTCCATAGATACTTCTATTCGGTTGAATGAATTTCCGTTTATTAAAAAAAAAAAAAAAGTTGAATGAATTTCCTGCCGGTGGCTTGGGTCCAGTCGATATATTTTTAGAAAATAACTAGGATTGTGACAAGGTACAATCGAAATCCAGTTTTAAGGGATCATCATATATTTTAGAAAACAAACAATTAGGACTTAGGAGGGTCAAACAAACAATTGAAAACTTGTTCAATGAAAACATGACGAGTTAGAGGTGGGCTTCCACTACTTAAATGAAGATCAGACCGCCTTGTGATCAAAATTATTATCACTATTAATGAACGATTTATTGGGCACTACTGGTTTTTTGAGGGATCTTTTTGTTTTTTTTTTGGGAATATTTGAAGTAAAACTAAGTCACCCCTTATCCATAAATTTATCTTAATACCCAAATTACCCTTTTCAATTAAGTTAGTGTAATGATTAGTTGAATCATTAGGTTAACATAATTAATGATTAGTGTAAGATTAAATTAAAAAAATAAATAAACTAAATAACTGAGAGAAGAAGAAGGAAGAGGAGAAGAAGAATAATTTTTTGCGACGTTTTCGGTTAGGAATTTTTTTTTGCGACGTACCAGAACTAAGGTTCGGTAAGGAAATTTTTTTTACGACGTTACCGAACTAAGGTTTGGTTACGATTTTTTTTTTTTGCGACGAAACCGAACTGTTAGGAAATATTTTTTGCGACGTATTCGGTTAGGAATTTTTTTTTGCGACGTAACCGAACTAAGGTTCGGTTAGGAGTTTTTTTTGCGACGTAACCGAACTAAGGTTCGGCTACGAATTTTTTTTGCGACGTAACCGAACTGTTAGGAAATAATTTTTGCGACGTTTTCGGTTAGGATTTTTTGTTTGCGGCGTTCGGTTACGATTTTTTTTTTGCGCCGTATCCGAACTGTTAGGAAATATTTTTTGCGACGTTTTCGGTTAGGAATTTTTTTTTGCGACGTAACCGAACTACGGTTCGGTTAGGATTTTGTTTTTGTGAAATAGCCAAACTGTTCTTCATGTTCATCATTTCCATTAGGTTCGGCTAGTTCGACAAAGTTTTTCACATAATTCCCAGCTGAACTTCTTTCTGCAACTTCCATTTTCAACTCATTTTGATGGTTAATACTCATTTTTTCAGCCAAAAACAAAACAAAAGTAATAGATTTGTGAAAATTTCATTGAATCGACGACGACAGGGAAGAGGGAAGAAGAGAAGAAAATGGGCCCTCTAAAAATAATGGGTTTGTTATAATTTTAATTTTGATTTTGATTTAGTTTTTGTTAATGATTTAGTTAGGTTATATATATATATATATATATGTGTGGTTATTAGGTTAGTTATAAATTAAATTAAAGGGTAAATTAGTCATTTCCACACTTTAAGACACTCCTTATAACTATAGGGAAGGTGGCCTAATAAAATCATGGTCCCCTCAGAAAAAACATGGTCCCTAAAAAATCGTTCTTGATAATTGTCATGTCGGTACTCGTTGAATTTGTGTATAGTAGACTATTTCATGAGAACTAAGCATTCCATTCCTAGTTTGTAGACGTTTTAGATCGACAAGCAATGTTAGGAATAAAAAATTGAAGAAGGTGGGCTGGGAATAAAAAATATGAGGAAATTTAACTTAGGAATGATAGCTAAGATGGGTTGGAGGTTAAAAGAGAAACCCAACTCTCTTTGTGCTAACATACTAAAGGTTAAATATTACCCTGACACTGACATATTACACATTGATAGTACACCAAGAAGGTCAGATAGCTGGATATGGAAAGGCTTGCTAACAGGCATAAATCAGTTAAAAAAATATTGCTTCTGGAAAATTGGAAATGGAAGAAATGTAGATATTTGGGATGATTTTTGGATCCCAGATACTACACCTCTTTTGCATAAACCTCAAATTCATACTGAAGGTTTAACAAAGGTTTCTCACTTACTCACCCAACACAATTCTTGGGATCTGGAAAAACTCAAAAGATGCTTTGATGAACCAACTATAGGAAAAATAAGAAAAATAAGTCTTAGGGGAACAGATGAAGAAGACACTACCCACTGGACTCTGAATGAAAAGGGTGATTTTACTGTCAAGTCTTTGTATAGGAAAATAAATAACAGTGGCAACGATAACAAAAACTGGGTAAAACTTTGGGGAATGGACATCAACCCGTCAGTAAAACTTTTCATGTGGAAAGCAGCACATGCTATCCTACCAACTAAAATGAGAATCGCAGCTGTTTTACCACATATTAACACAAACTGCAACCTTTGCAATGAAGGTCAAGAAACTCTAACCCATCTGTTTCTGGACTGCAACTTTGCAACTTAAGTATGGATGCACTTTAAACAGTACGTAACTAATGGAACCACAATTTTCCATGAGTCGTTAAACGATTGCTTTGAACATCAAGATAGGGATACTTATGGAGTAACCTAGCAGGTTCTGTGTAGTGTTATTATATGCTATATATGGAAAGCAAGGTGCAACATCACATTTAGGAAGGAAAGTCAAAACAGTGTAAAAACGGCTGATATCATAGCAAAGTATACCAATAGCTACATGACTGTAAACAAAAAGGGCTACAATATAATGCACTCTCTATACTACAATAGAATGGATGATGAAAAGATGAAAATAACCCAGCAAACGATGGAACAAGCATACAATATGACTCTGAAAATGATTATAGTCCTATCAATGACGAACTCAGCAGCAAAAGCAAGAATTGGGTTAACATTATGTGATTACACAGGTACAGTCAGAGAAGCCAGAGGACTTAATGCTGATTGCACTTCCTGGGAGCAATTAGAGAAAAAGGGGGATGATGCAGCATTCCGATGGGCAACACAATGGAGTGGTCACACTATCTTGTTTAGAAGCAACTCTGAACCTACTATACTGCTGCTGATAGGAAAGTATGCAACAGCAAGGGAACAACGGTACAAGATAAGCGCAGATTTTGGAAACATGATTAAATTTGAGATAAACTTTAGAGCACTTGATTTTGTATTAACTAGAAGAATTAATGTAATAGAGGCAGCAAATATCTCAGTTTTTTATAATAGGTATGCAATACAACATACTTGGAAAGACACCAGCTTAAATGCTTTACTGGTCTATTTGAACTTACAAAGTTGGAATGAATATGTAACTGATATCCGAAACTCTTTTAACAGAGAACAAGGAAATGTTCAATCAATGATATGAGGTTATCCTCTTTTTTCCAAAAAAAAAAAGACAAGCAATGTTCGATAAATGTCATCCAGGAGTTTAAGCATTGTTAGTCAACCTTGCCAATTCGGCATTATTCGGATCTGGCCATAAATAATTATCAGAAACTGTTTTACCGACCATTAAAACATTTCAAAGTGATTTCTAGAAGCCAAAATAACATTTTTCCGGAACCAAAATAACATATGGATTCTGGAAAATTATTTCTGCTTCTGGTTGCCGAACAAGCTCTAACCCTTTAGTCGCTTTTTTAGACTAAAGGGTGGCGTGGGGTAAAGGAAGACATGGGCGTAAAAGGATCGAAAACTTTGAAATATCGTTGGCATCAACCAACAAATGAAATCCAAATATTTAATTGAAATTTTCATTATATGGATAGTTCAATGATTTATAAGTCAATGTCATGAAATATTGCCAATAAAGAAAAGCTTAGATAATGATTGTTCAACTATATAACAATGGGATAGTTTGTTGTTCAATAATCACATTTCAAAACTAAATTGCACGGTGAAATTATTCCGGTCATCAACAAATTATTCAGGGAAACTTAAGAGAGATATCTAGCAATGGATATGGATGGAATTGATCATAAGATGGTAGTGGTTAACGGCATAAACATGCACGTAGCAGAGAAAGGAGAAGGGCCAGTTATTTTGTTTCTTCATGGTTTTCCTGAGCTTTGGTACACATGGAAGAAACAGATTATAGGCCTAGCTTCATGCGGATACAGAACCGTGGCTCCTGACCTTCGCGGTTACGGAGACACAGATGCACCATCATCTTTCACCAAGTACACAACTCTCCACATTGTTGGTGATGTCATCGCTCTCATCGATTCCCTTGGCCTAGACCAGGTTCATATACGTTTATATTCATCAGATGGTTGCTCGTTCGATTGGTTATCTAATTGTGATTTTTGTGCATAGGTGTTCGTCGTTGGACACAACTGGGGTGCAAATATTGCCTGGGCACTTTGTTTGTACCGTCCTGATCGAGTAAAGGCTTTGGTGAACATGAGTATCCCCTTTATTCCACGAAACCCTTCAACTAAACCCACTGACAGATTGCGAGCTGCCTTTGGCAATGATTACTACATGATCCGTTTTCAGGTTAATTTACTAATTATTGCTCTCCCAGTTTCTCTTTGCTGAATTTTTTTGTTGCGGTTCATGCTCTTAACAGAGTTTTCTGTATGAATTCCCGGTAAATTTCTGTAGGAACCTGGAGTAATGGAAGCTGACTTTGCTACTGTTGGTGCCGAAACAGCTTTTAAAAAACATTTTACTACTCCAAGTCCATTGATACCTACAGATATAAGGTCATGGGCTCCCCCCAACACCACAATAACCTTGCCGTCTTGGTTATCTCAGGAAGACGTTGATTATTACATAAGCAAATTCGGAGAGAAAGGCTTCACCGGAGGATTTAACTACTACCGGGCTCTTGATCTGTATGTGAACTCAACCATTCACCATAGGCATTCTTGTGATTAAAAATTAAGATATCTATCGTCTTGCACAGGCTAAAATGTGTATTTGCATTGTGAATGAATGCAGGAACTGGGAATTGACTGCAGCATGGTCAGGAGCAAAAGTGCAAGTACCTGTTAAGTTCATCGTTGGGGAGAATGATTTGAGTTATAATAACGCACCTACAAAAGCGTACGTACACGGAGGTGGTTTCAAGAAAGATGTTCCACTCCTTGAAGAAGTAACTGTAATGGAAGGAGTTGGACATTTCATTAATTTGGAGGAACCAGATGAAATCAACAAACACATTTCTGATTTTTTCGGCAAGTTTTGATTGTTTGGCTACTCCCTAGAAAAAGCTCGAATTTGATTGTGAATTGTGAATGTGTGGTATAGACAGTTTCTTCCAGTCGCTTTTCCTGTTTTCGGGCGTTTTAGTCTTGTGTCTTTTGGGCTCTGCATTTTTTTTTTTTTTTGAGAGTATTCCTTCTTGATTAATATTATCTTTATCTTTGCCGATAAATAAAAATAAAAATAAAAAAAAATAAATAAATAAAAAAAAAAAGTTCGATTTGTGAATGTATATAATTATGTTTGTTGTATTGCCACTTAAGAAAACTAATTATACAGATCAAAGACCCAAAAATGACCGATGATTGCAACTTTCTGAACCATGTCCAATGTAACAGAGACAACTGCTTACCAATCAAGTACAGCTAAACCCCAGAAAATGCATCCGAGTGGAATTGTTTACCGAATCACATTATTCAATTAGCACGCCACGAAACTCAGTCGCCTCCCAGTCTCATTTTAGTGGTTTTGTGCAAGGTTATCACTGATATCCTTGGGGGAGCATAAGCATTGCAATAAAGGAGTGCGGTGCCGCTAAGATGATGGCTGTCATGTCAGTTATCTAAGCTAGCCGAATGGAATGGGAAGTATAGATGGGCCGGCCGGAGGCTGTCATCTTTGGAAAAACAATAGGAATCGTACTAGTCAAAACTACAGACAAACCCATTTTTCAGATTTTTTCCACTGTGAAACCCACGCCCAGAAAAATTCATGCGCGCACCGATTTTCTGTAAAAAAATTTCTCACAAACCCAAAATTTATAAAATTATGTTCCGGTCTTCTTCTTCTTCTTATAATATTCTATTTTTCTCTTCTCTTTTCTCTCTCGTTTTCTACTGTTCTTCTTATCTCTCTGTCAACCTCAATTCAAAGGAATTGAGCTTGATTTTGTGTGAATAATCTCTAGGAAGTTTAGTAGCTTGATGAATCGAGGGAGAAGGTGATGGTGCTGAAGTCGATTGAGCTCTGGAAGAAGAAGAAAAGGGTAAGCTAATTTAGGGTTTCGTAAATGATTGATATTTTGTGTGAAATCGATTTAAATCGATCAATTGTCGATGGGTTTGTTGCTAATTGGAGTAGAAATGGTTGTGAGAGGTTTAATTTTGGTTTTTTTAGGAAATTGAATTTCACAGATAGGGTTTCAATGAATAGAAGATGAAGATTAGGGTTCCTGAGTTGGGAAATCATAGATAAAAAAGATGAAATGAATAGTGGTAATTGATATTGAATTATTTGAATTAGGGTTCTGCAAGGAGGGATTAGAAGTTAGGGTTTTGAGAGAGATTCTGAAATTGAGAAAGAACAAAGAAATTCAAGGAATTGTTGTAAATGGAATTCAAGTCACAAGAGAAAGGAATGAATGATTGTTGGTGTCCTTTGTGCATAGCTGGGCCTGGTGTTCGTATTGCAGGTGTTGATGAGGTTGTTCTGTTCGTGGAGGAATTGATTGTGACGGGAGATCAGTTGAGCTTTGCTCAATTAACAGTGGTAATTGATTGTGACGGGAGATCAGTTGAGCTTTGCTCAATTAACCTGTTATGCATCCGAAAATATGGTTGTATAATGCATTATGCATCAACTGTATCTGTACGCACTAAAATCAACCAAAACAATGGCTACATAACCTGTTATAGATGCATAACTTGTTATGCAATCGAGAAAATTGTTGCATAATTCGCTATGCGTATGCTTTTTCTGTAGGATTCAGGCATATACATCGTTTTAGTGGCTGCATAACCAAAATAATTGATGCATGAACAAAAATATGGTTGCATAACGTGTTATGCATCTTTTGTGGTGTATGCATATTGTGTTATGCATCTTTTTTGGAGGCTGCATAACGAATATGTAGTTAGCTTTCGAAATTTTCCCCTAAAATGTTGATCACCTCCGATTTTATCGTGAAAAACAAAAATTTGATATTGTTGTTTGTACTCGTTGTGTAGCTCTCTTTAAAAGATTTTCAACGATATAAAATTTGTAAAATTCCAAGGCGCGGTTTTTTAGATATGTTATATCCAAGTTGCATTGCCAATTATACCCCTGATGCAAACACTTTTTAAAATTTCATATAATTATGGGTGTCATGGAAACAAAAATTAATCTTGGGCCTGACAATAAGATTGGGTCTGCGCCTAATTTTCCCATCATACCATGGCGTTTTTGTTTCATCCCAAAATAAACATGAAACAAAAAACTAGTTAGCACAGGCCACATGCATCTTCGACCCAAATGATTCCCCCACTTTTTTTTTTGAGGGGGGGGGGATTTTGTGTTTCTCCCACAAAATAAATAGCTATTGTGCATTACCCCTTTATAAATCCCTTTATAAATCATTAATTGGTGAAACCCCCTATCTGTTATAACATCCGTGACCGGCCAGTTAATTATGCACGTGCAGTGAACGCGTGTACCATAAATAAATAAAATAATTATTTTTGAACACTCTAAAATGTCCTCCTGCTTAAACCCTCTACCACCATTTGATACCTTCGTCCCCTCCCCATTACCTCCATTTGGTTCCCTGCAAGCGTAATCAAAATAATACAGTAAACCAACAACTCCTCTTTGATTCTCCTTCATTCACTCGCTTACTCTTTTCTCTCGCACACAACAAAACAAACATCATCCCTGTTTAACAAAAAATCCAAAATTTGATTTAGCCTAACCCTAAATTCAAAATTGATAAGAAATTGCTTGTAGATTTTTGAAATCAAAATCATGGGTTTAAATATATTGTTGTTTTAGATGACGAATTTTCGAAATCAAAATCATGGGTTTGAAATAAGAAGACGAATCATACGAAGGGTTTCCGTAATTTGTAGTGAACCCTAACCTTAAAGATTAGGAAAAGAATTCGGAAGTTTCGTTCTTCACTGCTTACGCGAAGTTAGCTTTGTATCCAACTTGAATTTTAATTCTACAGAGAATCGGGCTCACATACTGATGCTTGTTCTAGGGTTCCCTAACATTGTTTCTGCACTAATTGGATTTCTACAGATAATTGAATATCTTCTCTATGAATTAGGTTCTCTGAGTTTGAAGTAGGTTTTTCTTTGGGGTGTACTAACCGGTGAAAATCAGAAGAAGATAATGGGATTTTTGGTTTTCTTTGTTGTGCGGGCTACGATTGAATTGTTTATCGATTTTGAGAATTGTAAATATGATTTACTGAACTTGATATCGATTTGTAAAAGAGTAGGGATGGTCATGGGGCGGGTATGGAGTGAGTATGTCAATCCCAAGTCTCTGCCCTGTTCGTTAAAAAATTACCCATATCCGTCCCGTTTCCCACGAGAATTGAGGCGGGGCGGGTATGGGGAATACCCATATGGGGCGGGTTTTCCACGGGTTACCCATAACATTGAGTTAATATATAAATTTCTCTGTAATCAAAACTAAAATATGATTCAAATAAAAACGTAAAAACAACGCATTATAAAGTCTTAAATTCGGAAATTCATCTTATAAGGAACTGAAAGAATTTATAAGTGACTATCACACTTTTTCTACTTTTTCCTTCTCCATTCACTCTTTGTCCACGTTAACCATTTCACAATCTGCTTCAATTTCTCTATATATTTTTAGCTTTTAAAGGATGCGTCTGATCACTACAAAGAAGTGAAAGTGATACATAAATAAAAAAAAGCTAGCTCAGCTTAGTGACGGAAGTATAAATATAAATAAATACCATACAAATTCTCGCACAATAGTCTAAACCTCTGTAGTATGAAAGGGACGGGGACCTTGAATCCCGCCCCCGCCCCATCCCCATAACTTAAGTTTCGGGTATTACCTATACCCTGCCCCATCCCCATTTGTGCGGGTAAAACCTTACCTAAACGGGGCGGGTACCACGTGGATGGGTTTGTGTGGGGCAAATGGCCATCCCTATAAAAGAGGGGCGGAGGTGGTCATAGTGAAGAAGGAGCTGTTGATTCAGGGGAAATTTATTTTGACACACACCCGCAGTGCACGTGTTGACATAACTGCGTAGTTACAGTACATCCAAGTTAAAGAGTGTTTTACCTATTATTGATTTTTAAAGAGGGTAATGCAAATTAGCTATTTATTTCGAGAGGGAAACACAAAATCCTTTTTTTTTTTTTTTTTTGAAGCATGCAATTCTTAAAAGAAGGTTAAGTTACAATTTCATGTCGGTATGTGGTACCCACAGTGTCATGGAAAATAATTTGACTAATAAAACTCAGGATTGCCTGATCCCAAATTTTGGTCGATAAATTCCCATTTGATTTTCATCCGCCACATTATTCACTACACCATTTTCAGTGATTAGCAACTGCCAGATTCAGTTGCAAAGTGCGGTTGCAACAGAGTCCAACTGTTACGAAAGTCGATGTTGCAATACTTCGCAACGACTTATAAGCCGTTGCGAATTTCCGGCCGCAACAGTTTGAAACTGTTGCAAAGCAAATTTATCGCAAAAGCATCAAACAGTTGCGAAATTAGGAGGTGGCAACGGTTTCAAACAGTTGTGAAACTGGAATTTCGCAACAGCCTTGTGCAGTTGCGAAATTTTTGCAACATGAAAAAAGTAGTGGTTTTGACTGGTCAAATCCTGTTTTGACCTGGTCAAATCAAGTAAAAATTAGGTTTTGAACAGGTCAAAACCACTATTTTAAAAATAATAATAATCAGGTTTTAATTCTACAGTTCCCCTGCTCATTTGGAAATCATTCCCCAGCAACAATTTCAGGCAGAATTACAGTGAAATTCTTCAGTTCTTGGGAAAAACATTCAAAGCATACAATCATAAGTTTCTAAGAGACATAACTTAGGCAATACATGGTAACTTCATACATTGAAAACACTAACCCCATCATTAAATTTAGGCAATTCATGAAATCATAAACTAAAGAGTGCTTCTGTATACCTCTGAAAAAGAATGACAAAGAACAACAACTTGGGCATACAATAAATCTCTTAAGTTCCAAGTTGTAGCCAGAAATATTTCTTAAGTTCCAAGGAAATACAAACTCTGTGTGTAATATCAAAAGAATGACAAGTATATAATTATTTCCTAAGTTTTTAGAACACACAAATTTTGCAGTTGTAATGTTAAGTTTAATAGCAGTGATACATACATTACCTACATTCTCAAACAAGTATAGCTTCTTGTTGCTTCATAACCATCCTTGTAAGTAGTGGCACTTATTGCTCATATCTCTGAGACCTTTTTTGGAAGATAAGACCGCAATCAAAGCAGCTTCAGAAATCCGGTTGCTACAGGTAAAGACACATTCAGAATATCATTCAGGTTAATCTTTTAGGTGTTATCTTTAAGCTTTGATCATAGATCATTCTCATGTATACATGGAGAAGCACAAAGAATAGCCAATGTAAGAGTGGCTTTAATAGTTGTTCATGCAGACTCCAGATTCTTTTCACGAGAAGAGCTTTGTTATCATGTTCACTGTTTTTCTTATGCCTAGCCCTCTTTCGGATATTGGTTTTGTTACTTTATCCCAGCCGATAGGGTGGAATTTTTTTACTAACTAGTCATGTCCACAGCAAAAATTCCCCACTTTTTTTGTTATGGTTTATTGATTTCTTTTTATTTGTTGTTGTGTTTTTCCTTTTAAAATAAAATAAAAAATGAAGGGTGAAAACACTTAGAATCATACTTATTATTAATTGCTTCAAAGAAAAAAAATACTTATACATTATTAATATATTATCTTCTCAACAGTGTCGTGGTATCCTCTTCTTAGATTTAGTGTAGTTTGTTTGACTGCTGCATTCTCTAGCTCTCCGAATTTTGTCCAGCTTTCACATCTCCTTTTCTTTATTTTAAGCTTTCCCAAATCAATCAATTTTGTCAGACTTAATCAAGCCTTTTAATATTTTATCCACTTTTTTATGATATAAGCTGGTAGTTATTGGTTGGCCTGGAATTGGTTGCTCATACGGATGGTTCCTTGTCGGTCCATCCAACTCATTTGACGCCCGTCGAGGGATGCTTGGTAGGCTTCTTTTCAAGTAATCATCCCTGAAATCCTTATTGCTGCTCCATAGGCTCATGAAGTTCTCTACCTAATTCATGGTTAGTGATAAAAAAAACTAAAAGATTAATAGGATATATCAGAAGAACCGAATATCAGAAATTGAGTTAATTACAAGAAAAAAATAATCGTAAGTTGAGTCTGACAATATCACAACGGATACGGCGAATACCACAACTTATACCTCTTTATGTGATAGTTCTTGCAATATGGTTATATTTTCCTTTGCAACAAGATTTCTGATGTTCTGCATAAGTGATCTGTACTTGTTGTAGTATTGTTGGTTGTAATTGAGCTTCTGTATAGCGTAAACAATAAAAGCAGTCACGTCAGGAAAAAATAATCAAATGCGATCAACAGTCATGATATATAAATTTTTTTTTTTTTTTTTTGAAGCACATATAATGACACTGAGGACTGCAAGGTAAATTTTATGTTAAAAGTTAAATGATTAATTATTTTTTCTAATGCCGCTGATGAATTTTAAACTCAAATCACCTTATACGTTCTACAAATTGAAATTGTTCATGATATCAACCATTATACCTCTTTGTTTCGCTGTTTTTTCAGTTTCACCAACAATTTCTCTTTCGCTGTCCGTTTTTCTATTGCCCCTGCCAATTTAAGCTCTAGTGAAGGAATCTCTTTTTTCATAGCTTTCCATGTTTCCTTGGCATTCTTAACTCTTGCACCAAAAACTTGCTTTTCCCTTTTCAATTTGTCCAAATCCATATCTTTAAGCTACAAATTAGAAATAACTCATTTAGTATTGTTGGTTTCGACAAAAAAAAAAAAAAAAAAAAAAGGAATCAGATTTGTGAACAAGATTTATAGGAAATTAACTTGCATCTTTTCGTTCGCGAGAAGAATAATAAGAATAATGGTGTTTTATAGTTAAGCTGAGCGTTCATCAGAAAATCTTAAAATTTAGGTATTTGTGTTGCCACATAATGAAACTGACAAAATATTTACATGGGGTTACTCGCTAGCTAGTGTACGTACCTTTCTTTGTAATATTGTTTCGCGAATCAGTTTGCAGGTTTGGTCGATGTTTTTTATCTCTTCTTCAGCATGATAAATTTTGGTTTCTAGCTCATGGTTTTGATATATCCGATATTTCACGAAATAAAAATAACGAATAAAATTGACCTTAGACAGTTTATCATCAAGTGCCGGGTTCTGATCACTCTTTATAGCACTTTCATGTCCTCCATCCCGTTCCTTTATCGTCATTGAAGTAAAGTCGACGGCCCCCATAGCTCATGTAGCCTGATGCAATAAACAAGAAATGAGTAAACCCAATCTAAATTCCTCGTTTTTACAACATGGACAAATATATTGTGTTTGAGACTGTAATTAAGCAAAAAATTTACACAAGAGATAAGAAAATGTAAAGGAAGGATTTATTAATCCTAGACTAGATGACCGCTGCCATGGTGGAACGGCCGACCAGAGAAATCGACGCAAAAATATCATTTTTCCTCACACGGCGCGAAAGTATCATTTTTCCTGACACGGGGTGAAAGTGTTACTTTTTCCTGAAACGGGAAATTACCCGATGCATAAACCAAAATATGGTTGCATAATGTGTTATTCATCCTTTGTGGTGGTTTGCATAATGGCTATGCATTAAATTTTCGAAAATTGTGCCTAAAGTCAATGTATCACTTTTCTTGAAACGGATGGAATACATCGTTTTATTAGTTGCAACGGAAAATAAGTTGATGCATAAACTAAAATATGGCTACATAAAGTATCATGTATCCTTTGTGGTGGTTTGCATAATGGATATACTTTTAAATTTTCTAAAATTGTGCCTAAAATGATAAACACCTCCGAATTTTTCGTAAAAACTCTAAATTTGATATTGTTATTTGTACTCATTGCGGAGATTTTTGTAAATCCATTCTAACGATATAAAATTTGTAAAAATTCCAAGACACGGATTTTTAGATATGTTATATTAAAGTTTGGTTACCAATTGTACCGCTAAAAGAATAAGATGCATAAGAAGTTATAATAATTGGACTAAAAGGGAGGGACAATTTGGAAATTTCCGGTGTATGACATCAAATCCAATCTTTTTTGTCAAATTAGAAAAAAAAAGTCATGTCCCATATTGACACAAAGTCACCATATATAGAGTCCTCCCTCGCTTCACTCGGTCGGCCTAATAAATTTATTAAGAAAGGGCACGCGAATAGGGCGAAATATATAGAAGAATTTTTCAGCAAATTGAAAAACATTGATGATTAAATAAGATGACCATCTGCAAGTATTCTTCCTTCTTGGATTTTAGAGAGAGAATTAACAGAGTGTATCATTGATCAAAACATTTCACACCACATATTGATTAAAGAGAGAGTTGTAAATGACTCAACACACTTTACATCTAACAGACCCATGCTTATACTGTGATTAAGCCGACAAGACTGTTGCAGTCACACGTACAAGATATGTGTGTGAGAAGAGCACATGCACAACACGTGATACAGTAGAGGGAAAATGTTTTGAATGTTCTTAACCTGCACCACTGCATTGCTTATCCTACACTGCACCATTAAGAATTAACGAGGGAAAGTGAAGATCCTGTATAATGTAATAAATCCAGACCATTTCAACAGCACTATGAGCCAATGTTCTATATTCTGCCTCAGTACTAGACCTAGCAACAGTATTTTGCTTCTTAGAAGACCAGGAAATGATGTTGGGACCAAGAAAAATGCAGTAACCTCCTGTTGACCTTCTATCATCAACATTCCTAGCCCAGTCTGCATCAGAGAATCCTAACAGAAAAGATGCTCCTTTTGTAAAAGTAATGCCAAAACCAAGTGTACCTTTAACATAGTGCGGAATTCCTTTGGCAGCAGCTAAATAAGCAGTTGTTGGATGTTGCATGTGCTGACAGACTAGATTCACTGCATAGGCAATTTCAGGCCTAGTCCAAGTGAGATAATGTAGAGCACCAGTGATCTATACTCAGTGGTATTTTCCAGTAAAGCACCATCATTCTTTGTGAGTTTTGTAGATGCATCAATTGGTGTTGAACAAGATTTAGCTCCTTCCATATGAAATCTTGTAAGCAGATCAATTGCATATTTAGTTTGAGAGAGAAATAAAGAGTTCGAATCTCTTTTCACCTCAAGGCCTAAGAAGTAATTTAGTGAACCCAAGTCTTTGATTGGAAATTGCAGCTGTAACTGAGAAATCACATATTGCAGGAATGCAGAAGAAGATCCAGTGAGCATAATATTATCAACATACACCAAAGCAACTGTAAGTTGAGAGCCATCCTTGTGAACAAATAGAGAAGAATCGGCAACAGAGTGAACAAAGTTAAGTGACAATAGAGATGCACTAAGTTTGTCATACCAAGCTCTTGGAGCTTGCTTCAGTCCATAGATAGCTTTATGTAAAAGACAAACTTGATTTGGTCTGTCAGGATCTACAAAACCTGGAGGCTATGCCATGTATACAGTTTCCTTTAAATCACCATGCAGAAATGCATTACTCACATCTAATTGATGGATATCCCAGTCAAATTGCACTGCAAGAGAGAGTACAATTCTAATAGTTGTGGGATTAGCAACTGGACTAAAGGTTTCATCAAAGTCCATTCCTTGTTGCTGATGATATCCATTGGCAACCAGTCTAGCTTTGTGTCTGTCTATAGTGCCATCTGGATTATATTTGATCCTAAAGACCCATTTGCAGCCAACAATATTCTGTCCTTCAACTGGATCTACTAAAGACCAAGTGCCAGCATCTTTCAAAGCATTATATTCATTGACATAAGATATTCTCCACACTTCCTCCTTCTTTGCAATAGATATACAAGTTGGTACTTTAGATAAAAAAGCAACAGGTAATTTGTTCTTAGTGGCAAAGTAGGATTTTGGTATATAAATGCCATTCTTGCTTCTAGTTGTCATGTTATGATCATCCTTTGTAATAGAAGGAATATTATCAGTAGAAAGAATAGGAAGTGAAGTGTTGGTTAAAGACACTTCAGAGGATGACAATGTAGAAGAAGAATGAGACATTGGAGCAGGAGGCACAGCAAGAAGCTCATGAGAAGAGGATGCATGATGTAAAATAGATTTATAAGGAAAAGAATGCTCATTGAAAGATACATGCCTTGAAATATAAATGGTTTGACTGACAGGATCAAAGCATCTGTAGCCTTTTTGACTTAAGATGTAACCAAGAAGTACACAATGCTTACTCCTAGGTTCAAGCTTATTAGATGTATAAGGTTTAAGCCAAGGAAAGCATGCAAGACCAAACACCTTTAAGAAGTTATAATCTGGAGTTTTATGAAATAACAATTCAAAAGGAGTTTGAAAAGAAATGGATTTGGTTGGTAGTCTGTTAATGAGATAGTTTGCTATTTGTAAGGCTTCAACCCAAAAATTTGGAGGTAAACCAGCTTGAAACAAAAGAGTTCTAGTAACTTCTAAAAGATGATTATGCTTGATTTCAGCAACACCATTTTGTTCTGGTGTATGAGGACAAGTCATCTTATGAGTTATGCCTTTAAGAGAACATAATTGATGTAGAAAAGAGTTGAGAAATTCTTCACCATTATCAGTTCTAATAGTAATCATTGAGAATGAGAACATATTTTCAATTCTATTTATTAAAGAAACAAAAGCATTTTTGAACTCAGATTTATTGGCTAAAGGAAGAATCCAGCAATATTTGGTAAACTCA
Organism: Papaver atlanticum; assembly: GCA_023531105.1. NCBI lineage: Eukaryota > Viridiplantae > Streptophyta > Magnoliopsida > Ranunculales > Papaveraceae > Papaver > Papaver atlanticum. The sequence goes on along the minus strand of JAJJMB010005965.1, from coordinate 593,456 downwards.
TCAATTACATTTGCATAGTAAAGAGCTCCATAAGTAGAAGATGTTTGACAAGGACCCCAAAGATCCATATGAAGTAATTCTAGAGGTTTATTGGATACAATACTAGACAATTGAAATGGTAATTTCTGAGATCTGCTGATTTTGCAGTCATTACAAAAGGAAGGTTTATTGGAAACATTGGACAATTGTAAAGTATGACACAATCTTTGTAATGTTTAAAAAGATGGATGTCCAGATCTTCTATGCAGTAGAGCATTGTCAGTGGTTGTGGAGGTAAGAGCATGCTTGGAATTGTTGAAAGATAAGGGATATAAACCATTTCTATGTGGTCCTTAGAAAAGAATTTTCCCAGAGTTGAGATCCTTCCCAGAAAAGCCATGAGTGTCAAGGGTTAAGGAACAATTATAATCTGAAGTGAATTTGTGAACAGATAACAGATTATGTGAAGATTGTGGAACTACAAGGGCATTATTAAGAGAAAAAGAATGATAATGAACAATCTTACTAGAATTACCAATACAAGAAATGGACATACCTTCACCATTTGCTGTATGAATAACCTCAGAACCATCATAAGGAGTTACTTCTTGTAGTTGAGATGAAGATGAAGCAATGTGATGATTGGCACCATTATCATCAATCCACTCTTCTTCATCAAAGATGTCAGCAGCTTCCAACATAACACTGAGATTGGATGGTGGTGATCTACCTTGATATGACAAATTGAGCCTTTGCTGACAATTATCAGCTTGATGAGTTGGACTTTTGCAGATTTGACATGGTTCTTTTTCAGGAACATAATAGCCTCTGCCTGAAGGATTCCTTGCAAACAATGATGGATTTGGAAATCTACCACCATGCTGTCTACCACCATGATAACCTCTACCTCTATAAGAACCTCCTATGTGATTATTATATCCTCCTCTAAAGACACCTCTATTTTCCAAGAAATCCTTAGCTTCTGATTCTAGATTAGCTAGTTTAAGTCTCTCACTAATTACAACTTCTTCACTTAGCAGATTATTGTGTAACTCAATGCTAGTAATAGGTGGATAACGATGGTGCATGGAAGTAGCAAATGGAATATAATCTGAGTTGAGAGCTTTTAAGGTTATAACAACTAATTCCTTATCAGATATAACCTCTCTTATAGCAACTAATTGATCTGATAAATATCAAATTTCATGAATTAGAGAAGGAACTGATTTTGTACCTTGAGTGAGAGAAAGTAGCTTTGTACAAAGTTGGATAGAATGAGTAGAAGAATCTCTGGCAAATCTTTCCTCAATGCTTGTCCAGAATTGATGAGAAGTTGTTGATCTTGAGAACTAAACGATGACAGAATCTGAAACTGTTGAATTGATCCACATGATAATAGTTGAATCTTCATCAATCCAATCTAGATACAACTGATTCTTGATTCCATTCATCTCATTCCTTGGCGAAGTAAATTGAGGAGGACATGGATGTGAACCATCAATAAAACGCATTAACTTATATTTATGAATCACCGGAGTCATAAGATTCTTCCAGGTATAGTAATTATCCTCCTTAAGCTTCAAATTAACAAATCTAGTTAATTGGTTTAGAGGAACTCGAGAAAAAGAGGTTGCAGTAGGATTCTCCATTGATGTTGATGCAGGAAATTCGTCAATCATAAAAGAAACGGTAATTGAAGAGAAGAATTCAAGAAAATCGAAAAGGAAAATCAAGATATGAAGTTCATACTCAGATGTAGACTCAAATCTTGAATGAAAAATAAGATTTTGAACAGAAAAACTCTCAGTGTGTGATGAAAATGAAACACTCAGATGATCTTACTAAGAACAAGAAGATCAATTGAAGTAAAAGGATAGCAGGATCGATTTGTTTAGGAAGAAAACCCTAACCTCTCCTGTCTGATACCATAACAGAGTGTATCATTGATCAAAACATTTTGCACCACACATTGATTACAGAGAGAGTTGAAAATGACTCAACATACTTTACAGCTAACGGACCCATACTTATACTGTGATTAAGACGACAAGACTGTTGCAGTCACACGTACAAGATATGTGTGTGAGCAGAGCACATGCACAGCACGTGATACAGCAGAGGGAAAATGTTTTGAATGTTCTTAACCTGCACCACTGCATTGCTTATCCTGCACTGCACCATTAAGAATTAACAAGGGATTTCCAGGAATTTGACCGCAAGAAAGGGAAGGAGGCAAAAATGATTAAAAGAAAAAGAATAGTCAAAAAGTCGACTTAGCTGTTGGTAGTTTGTTACTTTGTTTGGAGAAAATGGAAATGCACGCTTGTGGGCCCCACTTAGGATGGGGCAACCAACATCAAGTGCCGGATTCTGATCACACTTTATAGCATTGTCATGTCCTCCATCCCGTTCCTTTATCGTCATTGAGGTAAAGTCAACGGCCCCCATAGCTCTTGTAGCCTGATGCAATGAACAAGAAATGAGTAAACCCAATCTAAATTCATCGTTTTTACAACATGGACAAATATATAGTGTTTGAGACTGTAATTAAGCAAAAAATTTACACAAGAAATAAGAAAATGTAAAGGAAGGATTTATTAATCCTAGATAAATTAATCAAGAAAGGGCACGTGAATAGGGCGAAATATATAGGAAAAATTTTCAGCAAATTGAAAAACATTGATTATTAAATAACACAACCATCTGCAAGTATTCTTCCTTCTTGGATTTTAGAGAGACAATTAACGAGGGATTTCCAGGAATTGAACCGCAAGAAAGAGAAGAAGGCAAAAATGATTAAAAGAAAAAGAATAGTCAAAAAGGCGACTTAGCTATTGACAGTTTGTTACCTTTTTTTTTTTTGGAGAAAACGGAAATGCGCGCTTGTGGGCCCATTTAGGATGGGGCAACCAATTAGGAGAATCAAAAAAGGTCAAAAATAACTTGGAGAAGTGGAACAAAAGAAGTTTGGGGAGTGAGCATGTTTGGATATCAAAAAGTAGTTTTTCAATTTCAAAAAGTTAAAAAACAAGAAGCTAGGTTGAGTATAAAGTTTCAAAACGAATTCTAGAAGTTAAAAGATCAACGTTTTGTGAAGTAAATATATTTTTATTCTGACTTCTACTTTTGGAAAAGGATTTGTATTTTTACTTGTCAAATCTAAACGTGTTATTAGCTGCGGTATTTTGCAAGAGAAACTAGGTTGAGGAGCAAATATTAGCTCTTTTTGTTTTTTCCCCGATTAATCAAACTCTGTTGACTTTATATAGGAAGTTATATACTGGCACTTAACCACTAACCGTGCTTCAGAAAGAAAGAAAGAGAGGAAAAAAAAATCTACCGACCAAAGTGTCAGCCAGTACTAATATATGTATATACAGATGAGAGATCGAACAGACAAAATATTTGTAGCGCTCCAAAGCTAGCAGCTGATTAATCATAGAGATTAACTAAATAAAGAGGCATTAAGGATCTAAATCATATACTAAAGCATTCAATTAAGAAATCTGTTACAAAACTTAACCCAAAAATTAGCCCCACTTTAAAAAATATATATACAAGAACTCCTCTCAAATGATACATATACAATAGTAATTTGGTTTACAAACAGAATATACAACATAATAAACATAATAGAAGTTAACCAACTAACAGACTCAACTCCTCGAAGCTTTCGCTGTGCAACTCTGATCTGTCTCTGAAACTGAAAGTGAGAAAGAGTCAGCACATCATCCCTAAAAGGGGTTCCCAGTAGAAATAACATTTAACTTTCAAGTAATCATGGGCAAGATTTGGAAAACAATACATGTTTTCCCAAACATTAAAAAGCGACCAAGTCACTGAAATAAACAATCATGTATACGGACAAACTCCTTCTTCAAACAATGTATAATATTGATGTCAACTAGTTCCACACCTATTAGGTAATATTGTGGTGCATCTCCCTAGCCATAGCATAAAAGATGAAAGTAAGTAGGTATAAATTTAAAGGAGCGTATCCTATATACCACATGTGGAAATTCTTCTTCTCTTCTCTGTTTTCTCCTGTTTTTCGGTCGTGCGATGGTTGAGTAATCAAATTAGTGATTTTGAGATCGAGATAAGAAGAGATTAACCAAGAATCAAGTGATGGTGGTGGTGGTGTTGTCGATTTGTTATGAGAAGAAGAAGAGAATGGTATCTAGAGAGAATCAGGAAGTTTGGGTTGGAGTTTAGGGTTCCGGTAATAGAAGAATTGGGTAATTAAAGATGGGTTTGATTGATTGGTGATGAAGAATGAAATGGGTTGTTACTCAATTGAATTTCCGGAGTTGATTTGATAAGAAATTGATGGGTTAGGGTTTCTAAAAAGGGTTGAGAATTATTCTAGGGTTTCAGAGAGATGATGATGGAGAACAAGACCACGAGATTGAGATTGAGATTGAGAAAAGAGGAATAGGATCAAGAACAGATGATGGTGTTCGTGTTGATTCGGGTGTTTGTTCAACTCAGGAAAAATTGAAGAAAGAGGTAAACTGGAATTCTTGAATTGAACTTCTTTTAATTGCGTATTTTGAGTTCGTATTGTTGAAGTATTTCGTGGGTTTGTGTAATTAAAGTTAAATTAACTGTTTGGAGGTTCAATTATGATTTAAGAATGAAATCAAGAGTCACAGTTAGGGATACTGTTATTTTGTGATTCAGAGAAGAAGTGGTACTACAAGAGAAGTTGTTAGTACTCAGGTCAAGAAAAAGAAAGAGAATGAATGAGCTTATCTGCTTGATTGGTTCTGATAAGGCCAAAGAAAATTAATTAAGGCACACACCCAAATGATATGGGCAGCCAGGTCGATCTAAACTGTAAAAGACTATTTTACCCTTCGAACTAAACCAATGATATCTTTTCGTCTGGTATTCGAATGACACGTTCGAGTAGTCCATTCCACGTAACTTTTCGAGATCTATCTAACGGAACTAGATTTGTATCTAAATTATTATTAGATTAATTTCTATTAATTAACGTTCGTGTTAAGCTAATTGAGTAATTATCGACTAAATCGTCTCTTGATCATTGCTAGACCAGTCAAATAAAGTTGACGAGCTTGAGGGTCCTTACAATATTCTTACGTACAATGACTAAGTGAATCATTTATCATATGGGATGATACCAAGACTCGCAGAGATATAATTTGAATGATCTGACGGTCAAGATTTATCACGATTTTGTATGTCTCATATGTAATGGTACTGGACACCCTAAGAACAGTAATCACCTTTACCATACTAGCAATTTGGCTTTATTCTTCTACACATGAAATTTTAACTTTACCAGTGTCTTTTATCTTTAATGTAAGTGGAATCTCACCAACAATTGGAGTTTTAGTTCCCTTTTTCTTTAAGTTGGATGACTTTATCAACAAGTTTATGGAAGTTTCTGTGATAAGTAGCTTGTATGAAAAGAAAATGGCATTGGGTTTGTCCTTTTTTGGAATCTAGAGATTTTGAGATACTTTTTTCCTTCATTTGATCTCATATAATCAACAAGATTTTTGTTAAAGGGAGAGCAAAAATGGATCTGAGGAGTGCAAAAATCGTAGTTAACTCACTAACTCGGACCTAGTCAATGTATTTTTCTGTTCGGACCAAACTACCCTTACTAAATACACCCTCCACACAAACCTCACACCAATGCAATTCCACCAGTCAACCACCAAGTACTCCATCGGTTGTAACACAAATGAGGACCAAAAGAAAAGAATCAATGTATGAGTTTCCTGAAGAAGGATCTGTTTACTGTACCACCATCATGAACATCTTTGTGCACATGTACGACATAGAAATCCCTTTCCCCTATGACATAGAAATCCCTTTCCCTATTTTAAAAACTCATCAGGCAAGAATACTCAACGATGCAAAGAACTTGACGACCGCGTTTTATCATGACTTAGGATCTTGATAAGAAAACACGGCTATGATTTGCATGCATATAATGCCCTTTTCACCGTTGAGACTTGATATCTTCTTCTCGTTGTTATTATTAATTAGGTTTAGGTGAAGTCTATTTTTTGGGTTTGTTAATTGCCCTACTTATTTGCTTGATTATTAAGATTTGTTTTTCTTGTTAAACTAAACAGTCATTTGGTGTTCTTCGCTTGCTTCTTCTTATAGATTCCCATGCTGTTTGTGGGATTTTCATTTTGTAAACGATTCGAATATATGATGGAGATTTAGTTATAATTACTTTCATCATTCGAGAACAACAAAGAGTCTTAACATAAGGTTTTTTTTTTCTGGTTGTAGGTGGTGAAGGTGGAGTTGTTTTTGTAAATGGGTTTGCATTTTGTTTGGTTAACGAGTTTATTTAAGGGTAATTTGGTCTAACTTTTAATATTATATTGAACAGGTCGGAGTTAGCGAGTTGACTCTAATTTTCGTTCTCTTCGGATCCTCTTTTGCTCTCCCTTTAACAAAAATCATCAACAATGAGTCTCCTCCATTTTTTTAGCTCACCTTTCACCTTTACTTTATACTAGACCTGCTGTGAGTAAATCATTAAGAAATCATCTGAATAAAGTCAGTGGTGAGTCCATCATATGTGTCCCTTTCGACCAGGGGATTCACAATAAAAGTTTTCCCCATGCTAGGTGATCGTATTTTTTTACAATGGTAGGAAAAGTGGTTCGTTAAGACTTGTGAAGATTTTCGATTTTAAACTTAATTTTTATAACTTAAAAAAAAAAAAAAACTAAATTCAAGTTAATGTAAATAAAGATATAGAGAGACTGGAATTAAGGATTTCATTATTTACCAATATCAATTGACTTAAATTTGATAATTATAATCATGCAATTCACACGTTCAAGTTGATTCTAAATTATTGCAAAAATAGATTTTTTAGAATTAACAATTGTTAGTCCAAAGCATGAGACATCAAAACCCTAGGTTAAGCATGCACATAGGCAAATAATAATCATAGATAACTTCAACATAAGATTGCACAAATTAAATAATTAGGAAATATCGCTTTTTCATTGGAAAATAGCTTCCTTCGTCGCCCTAGAGATTGGGTTTAGCTCTTCATGTTTGAAACACTCTCAAAATGATTTTTCATAGCTCAAATGTGTTTACAAATGAAGAGAAAGTAGGAAAATAATTAAAACCGAGAATTTGCAACGTTTATAAGCATTGCAAACACACTTTTCCAGAGAGCACTTAATGAACTGTTGCTAATATGCGGCAAATTTGAATTATCCGTTGCAATAAACTGTAACAGGTATTGTTGGAAAATAATTGTTCTCTGCGACAGTTCACAACAGTCTTTTGTTCTTCGTGTTCTACCCTGCACCGGCAGCAAAATACTCTCCCGCAAACTTTGACTCTTCGATCTGCAGCCTCTGTTACCTCCCCAAACTCTCTATATTCCCTATAATCAACTCCAACACCCTTTATATACCCAAAAACACCATATCTATTGAGTTTAATTGAAAAATATTTTCACAGCTGGAAAACATCTTCCGAATTTTTCTTCTTCTTTTCACGCGTATGCAGCTGTTGATTCTATTTTTTTAATTCATTCATGTGTCAACTGGAATCTCCCACTCTCTAGACACGTGATATACACGACTTGTGCATAGTTAAACACTCGTGATCCACCAAATACTTGCCGGAAATAAAACCGAGAATATATCCTCCTCCCTCGTCCTCTTCTAATCCACGTGAACCCTTTCTTTTCTCGAAACAAAAGGACATACCAATGTTGTTTCAGTCACACAGGCCAATACCGACCGTTATATTCGTGAAGAAATCCGAGAAATTTCGGTCAAAACCAAATCATAAAATTTCGCAGGTAATAAACATTTGAATTGAACTTTCAAGCCAACACTGATAACTATGTTAAACAAGATAGGTCTCCCCCTATCAAATATGGGGCCCCTTTAACAATTGGTTTCCCTTAGTAATTTAGGGGTGCACATAGTAAATTTCCTGCAAGGTGCCCTGAGTAATTTTTGAGGGGTGCCTTTAGCGATTTATCGAGGCGATTTTTCAAACAATGTTTTTTTTCCCGAAAGTGGGAATTGTATAAATATCCCTCCTTTTTGATGGACTTCACAAATATCCTTATCCATCAATAATTATGCCCTCCATCATCCAGAAGAAACTCCTTCTTATTCATAATTCCTTAAGTAACCTTATGAATCTAAATATTCTACTTTTATTTCTTCTTCTCAGTAAAAACGAAACCTAACCAAACCCTATCACCGCCGTCTTCATCGTCGTCACCTCCATTCAAGCACCACCTCCTTTAATTTCACCACCAGTTCCACCAAATCTACCACTAGCAGCAGCACCATCACCTTCTAAACAATCGATTTAGATAGATTTTCAACTTCAAAACTAAAATCCAGTGATGAATCAATGAGAAACTAAATTCAAAAACCTAATCCCGAGCATCAAAATTATTAGATTCATTTCAATTTCAATAGGATTTGGCTTGAAGACCTAAAATCGATGATAACTATGTTAGTTCTTACTTGTTGACACCACATTTTGGGATCAACTTTGGTTGTTGACACCATACATGATCTGAACATTTTTTGAATTTTTAATTTTTGGGATCAACTTCGATTGTTGACCCCATATTATTTATTTATTTTGATTTTTTGATTTTTGTTTTGAGATCAATTTTGATTGTTGACACCATATTTTTTTTCCTGTTTTTTTTTTGGGATCAACTTCGGTTGTTGACACAAAAAAAAATTTCTTCTTATTTTCTGATTTTTGTTTTTGGGATCAACTTCGGTTGTTGACACTAATTTTTATAGTTTTCTGATTTTTTTTAATCAACTTCGGTTGTTGACACCACCGGTGGCGGAGGCGGTGGTGGACTAACGGCGGCGATAGTGGTGGTGCCGGTGGTGGTGGCGGTGGTTTTGGTGGACTGTTGGTTGATTAGTGGCGATGGTGGTAGTGGTGGTGGCGAGGCGGTGGTGATTGGCGGTGGTGATTGGCGGTGATTTGGTGGCGGTTTGTTGGCGGCGGCGGTGGTGGTTATGGTGGATTGCCGACGGTGGTGGTGGAGTGCTGGTGGTGAAATGGGAGAAATTTAAGTGTTTTAATTTAAAAAAAATGTTTGTGTGATAAAATAAGTAAAAATTATATAATAGAGGGTATTAATGTAATGTGATTTTAAGTGGATAAGGTGAGGAGTATATTTATTATGTAGTAGGGGTATATTTGTTGGTCATGAAAACTAAGGGTTTAATTAATGTACCCTTCCAGAAATACCTACACACACAAGACACCATAATAAGTAAAAAAATCGAGCATATCAATACACAAATTGAGAACAATTCAGACACAAAAATGTGTCTATCAAATACCTTCAAACTTATTATTTGTAAGTCCTCGAGCATATCTAATCTAAAAAATAAAACCCTAACTCACTGTCGCAGGCATCGCGATTGCACTTAGCATGTCCAACAAAACTTTTAACCCCTAGGTCGCCTTAGCGACCGAGTTATAACCTCTAAAGGGTTTACAAGAGGTGTACCCACAAAACCTTTACTCCAAACCCTAGCAACGATACTAAACAATCTCCTTAGTAAGCATACTCTCATTGACTACATGGGGAAGTACCCTGATGCAAATCCAATTGACATACGGGAGTTTGCACTCAAGCGTACTAAAATTCAAAGATAACTGACAGAGTTCTACTTAGATAATTGCACTATGAATATCAATCTGGAATCAAACAAATCACATGAGTAGATTAAGAAGATGGATATATATATAGATGGTTTGTGATGTTGACTAAGGTGAATGGTGTTTCCTAGTTTCGAGTCAAGCTTGTCGTGTTAAAAATCTCAAAATATTATTCTAAGCAAAGATGTTCATTGATACTTAACAATATTAATTAGTTCTAATTTTTTTATTGTGTGAATTAATTTGTGGATCAATTGAAAATTGCCCGCGTATTTCGCGGGAATGCTTCAAATATCTAAGATAAAAATATTAAACTATTTGATATTTCTGCTCAGGGTATTGGCGAACCAGTTCGGAAACCATAGATATCTGAGTTGCAGAAATACAAGAGGGTTGGTGAACCAGTTCGCAAACTGCAAGTTCACATAGGCACAGTTCATGAACCTTTGTGAACTGATTTTTGAAAGTTGGTATTATAGGCTAGCAGTTGACGAACCTGATTCACGAAACGTGGTCAACTGAGTTCGATAGTCTTGTAGGGTTGGCGAACCCGATTCACGAATAGTTGCACCCTGACTCGCGAACAAGCCTAACGGTTTACGAATTGTTGTACCAACCGTCCTAGTTTAAGATTTTAGCAGATGCTCAAAGACTTATTTTTTAAATATGTTTAGCATTGCTAGAACTCTCTCAAACACTTCTAAGAATTCATTGATCCCTCAAACACTTATGTGTTCATCAAGATTAAATTTGTAAGTGTTTAAATAAACATCAAGTTGTTTTAATTCTTTGGCATAATTGTAGAACCGAACAATCATTATACACGGTTCCAGAACCGGTTCCAAGTGTATATTCTTCTAGTATACCTTCAAGACCTAATAGTGTTTGCTTGATTCTCAATTTAACTTAGCTTGAACTCTAAGCAACCCATGGTCCTTGATATCTATAAATAGAGATGTTATTTCAACTAGGAAATTTAACCCCTGACACTTTGTGTCCTAGTTGATTCTCGAGTCGTTCTCTATAGACCTAGGTTTCCTCTGAGAAACATAATTAGGTCTACGACTAAAAGACTTCGCTTTGGGGATTCTTGAAGCCAGGTCCGACTATATTTACATTGATAGTTCGTGTGGCTTGATCTTGTTTTTCTGTTATCGAGGTTTTCATCATAATCTCATTCGGGCAAGATAGATAGTAATCACAAAGTTCTCTTCGTCTCAAACTTTGAGATTCCTCAAGATAGATATTTGAAAATTGATCTTAATCAATATTTTGAAGATTGTTCTTGAGAGGTGGTTTAAGAATCTAAGGTGCTCTTCGGGAGTCGTAAGTTTCGGATTTGTGAGGTTTGCTAGCTTTGTCTATTGCAAACATATTTCCTCATATTGATCTTTGATCTATACGGAAATCGGAAGTCTTACCTGTTAGAGGCAGAATTGCACCAAAAGTATTCACTTCGGCTGAATCAACTCTTAGGATGTAAAGGACGTCACCTAAGGGAACCAATTGTGTAAAGCTTTGCGAGGTTAAAGAGATGTAAAGAGCGCGACTATAATTGAATCACTTGGAGGGTGGATTCGGTCTCAACTACATTCTAGTCTGAAGTCTGATAGTAGGCTAGTGTTTGTAGCGGCTTAATACAGTTTGGTGTTCAAATATGGACGAGGTCCTGGGGTTTTTCTGCTATTGCGGTTTCCTCATTAACAAAACTTCCGGTGTTTTGTGTTTTTTTCTTTTCCGCATTATATTGTTTATTTTTATAATTGGATTTACGAAAGTTGTACGTATTCAATCCTAGTAGATACGTCTATATAATTGTGATCGATTACGAGACTCGTTTCATATAGAATTCGTATCTTGAAAGATAGATAACAAGTCTAATTACTTGGCAGAATTCCGATTGGATTATTTGGATATGACTAGATTGATCTTGAATATTGATTTTTTAGATCGTTAAAGTACTCTTCTTAGCAATCAGGTTCACTGACTCTTGTCTATATACATACTGATTAAGAAGAGGTTAGAGATATAAACTCTATATACGTATTGTCAATGATAATTCAGTTGGTCTACTTGCAATTGTATTAGGTTTTGTCCATACAGGTTACCGAACGAAAAAGTTGGTGGTGTACTTGATACCCCTGCGTTTTCAAAATTCCTTATTAAAGAGATGAAGATTAAACTCAGCTTCCTTACCCAGAGTTATCATCTTATTCTTTACCATCTTTTAAACTGTTCAGCAATAGTACCACCAACAACATCACAAAAATACATCTTTTTAAATTTATCACAGAAATTAGAAAATCCTTATCCATTTCACCTGAGATGTACCAATAACCTTAAGTTGACAATTGATTCAATTAAAAAAATCAAAACAAAATATTTAATTAAATATAGTTAATCATTTATTCGTATTCATACTTTATTTAAATTCAATTAGTGTCAATTATAAACCTTAATTTATTTAAAGAAAAAAAACCCGAAATTAGTTTCATTTATACACCCTAATTCAAAAATTGATTCAAATCGAACATGCAAATACCACTTCTTTCAAAAATAAGCTTCGGGTTTGATTACTTACTTGAGATTTAAGTCGATTTAGAAATCACTAGACGATTTGACCCGCCTCTAATTTTTTTCTACGTAATAATTTCGAAGAATAATGACGTAAAATTGATGAAAATCAAAAAAAAAAATAAAAAAATTAAGAAAACTTTTTTTTATTTAAATTTCAGTATGGAAATTCTTTAATCCTGGGAAAAAAAAATTTATACTTCTTTCGATCTATGAAAGATATAGTGATTAAAAAAAAAAGAAAAAAAAAAAGAGAAAAACGACCGAGATTCGATCAATTTTGAGAAAATAATTTTTGTTCTTAAAACTCAATTTTGAGTACTATAAAAGTGTTTCAGACAAACTACACAAGAGTACACCATATATATAAGGTCTCCCTTTAATCGACCAACTAACTATCATAAGTAAGGGAAAACCCAAAATGGTTCTCTCCTGTTTTACCTCGGCCACAACCCCTCTCTCTCTCTCTCGATTTTTTCTTTTCTCTCTAAAAATATTTGAAATGAAGCAGACGACAGATAAGGTAAGTCGGCGCGTGTGGAGTGAGCACATGTTCTCTGAAAATGTCTGAAAACATAATTTCTTTTCTCCCCCAAAAAATAATTTTTTGGGGTATTTTCCCAAAACCTCCCGGTTTGGGAATTTCTCCAAGGTTACACTCGAGTTTGGGGCATTTTGCCAAGTTTTCCTATATAATATATACCTGACACAGTGTAACAAACTTACAGGACCTAGCAGAGACTTGTTATACACATACACACTAAGCACGGACAAACATAGGGTAGGGGACAACCCTTACAATAACAAACAAGAAAACAGAAGGATATACACTTCAACAAAACAGAGACTGTTGCGTTTTCTTGCTTTCTAATTTCTTTATCGGTCCATCCAACTCATTTGACGTATGTTGAGGGATGCTTGATAGACTTCTTTTCAAGTAATCATCCCTGAAATCCTTTTCACCGTTCCATAGGCTCATGAAGTTCTCAACCTAGCTAATGCATGGTTACTTGGTTAGTAATAAAATATGATTAGTAGGATCTAAGAAGAATCAAATACATAAATTGGATTAATTACAAAGTTTTTCATAAGTGAGCACTGAGTAAAACAATATCGCAATAGATACCGTGAATACCAAAACTTATACCTCTTTATGTGATAGTTCTTCCAATGCGGTCATATTTTTATTTGCAGCAAGCTTTCTGGCGTTCTGTATAAGTGATTTGTAATTGTTGTAGTACTGTTGGTTGTAACTGAGCTTCTATAGAGCGTCAACAATAATAGCAGTAACGTCAGGAAAAAAATAATAAAATGCCATCGATATGGTCACCAAATACCAAGGATTATAAGTAAATATTACGTTTAAAGTTAAATAGTTAATTATTATTTTTAATCGACATATAATTTGGTGCTGATGAACTTCAAACTCAGGTCGCTAGTACCACCAACCTATTAAAAAAAAATTGTACATGATATACACCATTATACCTCTTGGTTCCACTGTTTTTTCAGTTTCAACAAAAAATTCTTCTTGGCTGTCCGTTTTTTAATTTTCTCTGCCAATTTAAGTTCCAAGGAAGGAATCTCGTTACACATAGCTTTCCATGCTTCCTCGGCATTCTTAGCTCTAGCGCTAAAGACTTGTTTTTCCCTTTTCAATTTATCTAAATCTATGTCTTTAAGCTACAAATTAGAAATAAGTCATTAGTATTGTTGGTTTCCACAAAAAGAGAAGAAAAAAAAAATCAGATTCACGAACAGAATTTACAGGAAATTAACTTACATTTTTTAGCTTACGGTTATAACGACAACTATAACGATCAGGATTAATCGGGCGGCCGACGCTCTCCATTGACTCATCGAAATGTTTCTGCTTCAAGGCATCACTGTCAACAATTCCCGGTCTAGTCTCCTGAAGCTGTTGAATATCTCCAAGGAGATGTTTCTCCTCAACGAATGTGGTCTTTCCACATCGTGTCCGAAAATGCAAGCTACAGACCTGTTTTGAAAAGAATCCTCTACCCTATTAGCTACAAAATATATTGTACGTTTTCAAGGGGACGATACCTCATAATATAAAGCATTTTATCAAGTATTTTCTGATTAAGCTTACAAGATTATTAAGCTCTTTCTCTGATGAGAGTGTATCGTCACCCTTCTTTCCAACAGTGTCGAATTCAGCCCGAATTTTCCCTATGCGAGCCTGACGTCTGTAGTCTATTTTAGTCTTTTTCTCATTTATCACTTTCTTGTATCTCTCATGCTCCTGGGCTGCGGGAGACCACAACAGCCACTCCAATGGTGTTCTATAGCCATCTTTAAGCTGCGGTTTCATTAGAAAATCTCAGCAATTAGGTATTTGTGTTGCCACAGAATGAAACTAACAGAATGATGATGCATGAAAATACATATGGTCAGGTTACTCGCTAGCTGGTGTATGTATGTACCTTCTTTTGTAATATTGTTTCGCGAATCAGCTTGCAGGTTTGGTCCATGTTTTTAATCTCCTCTTCCGCATGACATATCATTGTGTTTAGGTAATGGTTTTGATATATCGGATATTTAACGAAATAAAATGAACGAGTAAGGTTAGACTTTGGCAATTTATCAATAGCAGGTTCATCATCAAGTTCCGGATTCTGATCATACTTTATAGTACTGTCATGTCCTCCATCCCTTTCCTGTATCGTCATCGTTGTAAAGTCGGATCCCATATAGCTTCTACAACCTGATGCAATAAACAAGAAATCTAAGCATCAATTTTACGACATGGACAAATATAGTGTTTCTAATAAATTAGCTGCTAGAAACCTTACACTTACACTGGTAACACGGGAGCAAAGAGAGAGGCGCGGATAGTTAATATCTTGAGAAATACTACCTAGAACTATGGAAAGCACTATTAAGTACTGCTACTTTTTAAGGGGTGGGGTGCAAGAAAGGGAATGCCAAACAGAAGAATATTTCAGCCAAGAAAACAATGATGATGACGAATATTATTAAATAAGGCAACCATTAGCAAGTATTCTTGTTTCTTGGATTTTGTTTTAGGAATTGGAGCGCAAGAAAGGGGACCAAAGAAGAAGAATAGTCAAAAGGACGACTTATGACTAGGGCTGCACAGAACTGAGTGAACTGAGCCGAACCGAGACGAATCGAGTCGAAACCGAATTGAACCGTTCATCCAACGGTCGGCACCAGTTTATAAAATGAGAATCGTTGATCTCTTGGCTCAGTCTACGGTTTGACCAAACAAACCGACCGAACCGAACCGAATAATCTGATGAATAATAACCATTGATTTTCTACAATCTGAACCCTTCATCTATACCATATGATTCTAACTTAACCCTAAAAAATTTCATTATCTTCAATCTTCTTCTATTCTTCTTCATCCCTCTAACTCACTGCCGCACCACCACTCATCACCGTCACCTCCAGGAGGACCACCATAATCACCTTCTTCTTCTTCTTCTTCTTCTTCTTCTTCTTGTTTATAGGGTTTGACGGGTATGTCAGAATTTTAGGGTTTTAAAAAAAAAAAAATTAATTTGTTTTCTTATTGTATTGATGAATCTATATGTTGTCTTTTCTTGAGGAGATGAAATTAAGATGGAATTGAGATTCTTAGAGGAGATTTCTATGTGTTGGTTTAGGGTTCTTAATTTATTTTCTATCTTACGATGTTGTTTTCTAATTGCATGATGTATTAGATGAAATTGAGAGTTTATGAAAACATGAGTTAAACTGATTCTAAATCTGAACAGTGTGTCCTAAGAGAACCCAAACTCAGGTGAAACTCGGTTAAAAACCGTGTAAAAATCAAAACCGACCGAGACAACTCGTTCCGGTTCAAACCGAACCGTGTTTTGATCAGTTCAGTTACGGTTTACATTTTCATAACCGATGTCCATACGGTTTGTTCGTCGGTTTGGCATAAAAACCACACCGACCGACCGATGCGCGGCCCTGCTTATGACAATTTGATAGTTTGTTTGGGGTGGGTAAACTGACCGAACATTTATACCGACAAACAATGGGAGGGACATCTAACAGATGGTAAAGTGTTTAGTGGGGCCCGCCGTATATCTTGGTCGGTTTTTGTTCTCGGGACAAATGTGTCGGTCTACCGGACGAAGCAACTAGTAATCAAAAGAAAGAACAATTTTTTTTGGGGACCATGGCTCTATTTTTAATAAGACATTTAGAAGTAAAATGAAGCTACCCCTTATCCAAATATTTATGTTAATACCAAAATTGCCCTTTCTAATTAAGTTTGTGTAACGATTAGTTAGTGTAATTAAGTTAGGTTAATTAATGATTAATGTAAGATTAGGTCAATATTATTTTTCTTAAAATTAAGTTATTGAGAGGGAAGAAGAGGGAGAATATAAGAGTTGGAAAAACTCAATTATTTTTTTATTTTTTGGATCCGAACCTTCAAACCTCCCAAGCATACTTCAAATTTAGGTTTTTGTTGCTTGAATTGGCCAAAATTTTATGAAAATGAGAAATTTTACAGCTTGATTTGGGCTAAGTCAAACAAGTTCGGCTACAAGATCTGAAGAACAGGTAGCCGACTTATCTGCTAATGTAATTCGACTAATGTTCATGAAAGAGAAGGTAGCCAAACTTAGTTTTAATGGAGTTTTTTGCTTTCAGAGAAAAGTTCGGTTAGGAGAATTTTTTTGCGATGTAACCGAACTTTAGTTTGGTTAGGAAAAAAATTGCGACGTAACCGAACTCAATATATAGGTTTTCAGAGAAAAGTTTGGTTAGGAATTTTTTTTGCGACGTAACCAAACTAAGATTCGGTTAGGAAAAAAAATTACGACGTAACCAAACTAAGGTTCGGTTAGGATAAAAAATTGCGAGTTCGATTAGGAAAAAAAAATGCGACGTAACCAAACTAAGGTTCAGTTAGGATATTTTTTTTGCGATGTAACCGAACTAATGTTTGGTTAGGAATTATTTTTGCGAAATAGCCAAACTGTTCTTCATGTTCATCATTTCCATCAGGTTCGGCTAGTTCGATAAAGTTTTTCACATAATTCCTAGCCGAACTTCTCTCTGCAACTTCCATTTTCAACTCATTTTGATGGTTAATACTCATTTTTTCAGCCAAAAACAAAACAAAAGTAATGGATTTGTGAAAATTTCATTGAATCGATGACGACAAGGAAGAGGGAAGAAGAGAAGAAAATGAGCCCTCTAAAGTAATGGGTTTGTGAAAAATTACTTGTAATGGGTTTATAATTTTGATTTTGATTTCGTTTTTGATAATGATTTAGTTAGGTTATATATATATATAGAGAGAGAGAGATGGTTATTAGGTTAGTTATAAATTAAATTAGGTTAAGGATAGATTAGTCATTTACACATTTTAGGACACCCCTTATAACTATAGGGAATGTGGCCTAATAAAACCATGGTCCCCTCAAAAAAACTATGGTCCCTAGAAAGTCGTTCAAAAGAAAAGATATATTGGAAAAGCCCAACACTCTAAACAAGTTACAAGTATGTACTGTATTAAGTAATTAAGGCCCGGTCCTATGAGTATAGAATAATTGTGGCATGGCAAATCCGTTTTTCCACTATGGGAAAATTGGTAAATATTAGGTAAAACTGACAAATAGTAGATAAAATAACATATTTATTGTGATAAATAGGATTCTTATTAATAATGTTTTTTATTTGTATGTGTATAATGGGGTATTTTTTAGGTTTTAATATTTTTAGTGAGATAATAAAAATAATACATTAGAATGACATAAAGCACGAGAGAAGGAATTTTAAAACTCAAAAAAACTACTGAGATGTCAACACTCAACTGCCAGCCACAAAAACTAGGTCGCTTGGTCAATTCTTCATCCTCGGCCGAGTCTCGATGGCTCGGTAAATAGTCGACCTTGCAGTGTGGGTGCCACTGATCAATAGTAGCTCTTTTTAACCAACAGACTACAGTGGCGTCGTTAGTAGTAATTCGAGTGGCTGTAGAATCATGAAATGAATCATATATATCAAAGCAAAATACTAATACGTGCTTTGACTCTACTAATACTTAAAAACATTTCACAAATCAAATCTAAATCCTTACAAGAAAGTAAAAGCATAATAAATCAAATGTAATGCCAATTTAATTCAAGAATGATTTCATACGTGCTTTGACTCTACTTTATTAGGTTCTAGCTAGATAAACCAGAAAGAAAAAAACAACATCTTAGACGATTTTATGGGTCAAGTAAAACTTCATTCAACATGCCATTCATCTCTTTTATGCCAGTCATCTAAATTGTCTTGGTATAAATAAAATCCATCTCGACGAGCAGACCACACGCAGTCCTTACCACAAAGCTCTTTTTTGTACTTGTCGATTGGGAATCCGGAACGGTAAACATCGAAAGTGCCACTTAACCAATGATAGTTCAAATTATCGTACCAACGAAAATCACACCAGAAATGTGTTAAACCTTCAATTGCGTGAAAGTCCCAATGCCATTCGTCACCATGATAGAGCGGACGTTCACCTAGATCGTCATTTTTTGACCTGCAATGCATATCCAACGAAATATTATCGTCGTCGATATCATTCTGTATTTGCACTGTCGTCAACGATAAACATTTGGAAACCAAAACTGAAAACAATAGCAACAACAACAAACTTTTATTGCCATGGCTACTAGTAGAACCCATTGTCTCTGATTGAATAAGTTTTTGCAAGTGAAGGTTGTTTCTATAACCCTTTGGAGAGCGCAGGAGATACTACAACGATCTTACCATTAATTTTTTTAATTGATCCTAAATATCTTTCATATCCTAAAATATTTTCAATTCTCGGTTCAAATTTTTTTTCATATCCTAAAATACGCTAAATAATAAGAAAATAAACACAATTAGTCTTGTGCTTTTATATCTTTATCCGTGTGCGAATTTGTGCACACTCCTTAACGAGTATGCACATAATATTTTAATCTTAACCATTGATTTAATTTAGGGAGTTATGTAACGAGGGTCGAGATTCTAAACATGGAGAGTAATGGGGCCGTCAATTAACTAATTAACCAATCAGAATAATATTATAAATATACACTTTTTAGAGGAGTGTGAACAAATTTGGACTCATTTATACACATAAAGGATTATGTAAATGGAAATATTAAAAATTAATGATTGAGGGAAAATGAATGGTATCATCAATTATGATCAATTTTAAACAATATATATACATTGAATAAGATTTTATGCCTAATCTGATATTTTCCTTTCACTATCAAAATTGCCATTATGGAGATATATTCGTTTGGATTTTTAAATTAGACACTATTTTCTACAGATTTGACATCTTTATTAAATATAATATTCGACACTATTTTGATATTTTCAATATTCATAGGTATTCATAGATCCGTGAAATGAAGCTAAGGGTGTTAAACTGTTAATAGGTCCGATTCCTTCCGGGTATTATAAGCCCGGACCGGATTCTATTTATGATAGCCGGTTCCGGTTCCCAACTGTTCTGGGTCGGATTCCTAAACTAGTGGATCCAGAATCGGACCCTATAATAACTCGGGGTATTCATCTACCAAAAAATCTCAAACAATTAATATCTTTCTCTCTTTAGCATGAATACATGATTTTTATATTAATGTTTTAAATAAAGATTTAATATAACGGTCAAAATGAAAAACGAAAAAAAAATCAAAGCTAAAACTAGCAAAATACATAGAATTTTGCTAAAATGATGAATTAATGAAAATCCGGTACCCGATATCCGCAGGAACCCGCCGGGTATTACCCGATTAGACCCAAAATCTTAACAGGTCCCAACGGGTAATACCCATCGGATCCTAAGTTGCTAATGGGTCCAATTTTAGGACCCAAAACCGGACCCTAATCCACCCGGTCCGGTTCGGGTTCCCGGGTAATGGGTAATCAGGTACTAATTTGATGATACAATCATGAAATGAATTAAAATGCAAAATCACAGAAGCTAGACCTCCAGAGAGAAGCCAGTGTTGTGAAGATGGAGGATATGGGGATAAACCATAGAATGGTTGATGTAAATGGAATCAAAATGCACATAGCAGAGAAAGGACAAGGTCCTGTAGTATTACTGGTTCATGGATTTCCATCACTCTGGTATTCCTGGAGACATCAAATTCTCTCTTTAGCCGCTTCTGGTTACAGAGCTGTAGCTCCTGATTTACGCGGATACGGCGATACGGATGCACCTAATTCCTCACAACTTTATACCTGTTTTCACATAGTTGGTGATCTTGTTGCCCTTATTGATACCCTTGGTCAAGACAAGGTTTGGGGCTTTCAATTTTGAAGAAATTATTGACTTGTAATGGAATTTGGAGAATTTTTTTGATTTTGTTGTTTTTGTTGTATTGCAGGTGTTTGTGGTTGGGCATGACTGGGGAGCCATCATGAGTTGGTATCTTTGTTTATTTAGACCAGATAAGGTTAAAGCTTTGGTGAACTTAAGTGTTGCATTTACTCCTAGAAACCCTAAGTATAAACCAATTGAGACCATGAAAGCTGTTTATGGTGATGATTACTATATGATTAGATTTCAGGTACTGCACGAGTTTAGATTTGTTCATTCTGTTTGCTTACAGAATTTAAGGTTATTTCCTTTGAATTGTTGAAAATGAAATGTTTTCAGTATCAAAATTGTAACACCCTGACAATCATTTCCTTCCTATGCTTTGTGTTGTGTACTCTGATTCATGTCCTTGAATTTTGTTTCGTGTTCGTAGGAGCCTGGAGATATGGAAAATGAATGTGCTAGCAGTGGTACGAAAACTGTCCTCACAAAGATACTTAGTTACATTAGACCAGCTCCACTTATGGTACCTAAAGGCAAAGGGTTCACGTCTGATCATCCAGCTACATTGCCGCCGTGGTTAACGGAGGAAGACGTTTGTTATTACACTAGTAAATTTGAAAAATCAGGCTTCACTGGACCCTTCAACTATTACAGAAATATGAATGTGTATGTCTGCACCTACGGTGCTGTAATTTCATCTTTGTATTTTTTTTCTACAGGTTTAGTGTGCTGTCTTTTGGAATAATCTTTCTTGTGCTTTGGTTTGTTAAATGGCAGAAACTGGGAATTGACTGCACCTTGGACAAGGGTACCAGTGAAGGTACCAGTCAAGTTTATGGTGGGAGACCAAGATTTGAGCTATCACATCCCGGGTGTGAAGGAATATATACATAGCGGTAGAATGAGAAAAGATGTACCGTTTCTGCAAGAAGTAGTTGTACTTGAAGGGGTTGGCCACTTCATAATGGAGGAAAGGGCAGATGAAATCAGCAACCATATCATCGATTTCTTACAGAGATTTTGAGATATGCAGCCTTCATCTTGTCGAATTTAGTTATGTTATGCCAATAATCCACTCTTGTTTGATCGCTCGTTTCATTTCCAGGTAATAAAGAATTTGTCCATGTTACCTCTGTTTCGTTCTAGTGTAGTATAAATCAGTGTTATGTGTAATACCACACTATGATCATATACAATATATAAATGGACAAAGATTTCGGAAATTATCTTGTGGAAACTATATCCTATTATTTTTCTCTTTAAAGGAAAACACTATACCTCTACAGAGAAATAGAGAAAGAAAAAATAACTTCATTGGTTGCTTTTTCTTAAGGTAGTGAAATACAGCTTAATCATTCATGCTATTTCATGTGGCCAGAAAGAGATTTGGAAAACGTTATATTCTACCTGTCTACCCCATAAGAGATGTCAAGTCGACATCTTTGTGTCCATTATTGTACACACTGTTTTCCTGGAATAAACCCCAGCATTACTTCATCATCCAGTACAAGTATCTATACTTTCAAACTTCAATCCCCACCACTTAATTGTGTGTCAGTGAGGGAGAAGAGAGAGAGAACATAAAGCAGAAAAGGAAACATGGAACATTCTTAAGGCTCACATGAATGCTCTCTGTGTGGCACCACCCTGAATACTTCCTCGTTACAAAAGACATCATAATTCTGTATCTATATAGAACATACCGCAACTCATTCAACAACACAGGAGATCCAGAGGAAAGTTAAGAGTGTCTGAAAATGGAGGATATGGGGATAAGCCACAGAATAGTTGATGTACATGGAATCAAGATGCATATAGCGGAGAAAGGGCAAGGTCCAGTAGTACTACTAGTTCATGGATTTCCATCACTTTGGTATTCATGGAGACACCAAATTCTCGCTTTAGCTGCTTCTGGTTACAGAGCTATAGCTCCTGATTTACGCGGTTACGGCGATACTGATGCACCTACTTCTGCACAATCTTATACATGTTTCCACATAGTTGGTGATCTTGTTGCCCTCATTGACACCCTGGGTCAAGAAAAGGTCAAGATCTAAAATACCTTTACAATTTTTCGCTTAAAATTATTCGCTTTTCCGTTGTGCTGTTAATCAGATTGTTTTTTTGATGTTTTCTTTGTTGCAGGTGTTTGTAGTAGGACATGATTGGGGTGCTATTATGAGTTGGTACCTTTGCTTGTTTAGGCCAGACAGGGTTGAGGCGCTGGTGAACCTAAGTGTCGCGTTTACTCCTCGAAGCCCTTTGCATAGACCAATTGAAACTTTACGAGCTATCTATGGTGATGACTACTATATAATCCGTTTTCAGGTTCTATTCTATCTTCTCAACATGCTCCAAATCAATGTTGTTATCACTTTAATTTTGGTTGAATTTAATCGAAAACTTGATAGCTGTGTTGCATACTATATTTTGCTTATTTTCATTCCCTTTTATGTCTTAGGAGCCTGGAGAGATGGAAAGAGAATTCGCCCGTGTTGGTACTGTAACTGTCCTTGCGAAATTTCTAAGCTACCATAGTCCAGCTTCTGTTAAGATACCTAGAGACAAAGGGTTCGCACCTGAAGGTCCAATTACCTTGCCTTCATGGTTATCCGAAGAAGACATTCGCTACTACACTGATAAATACGAAAAGACAGGCTTCACTGGAGGAATTAACTATTACAGAAATCTGAATGTGTATGTACCAACAAGCTTAAGCCATTCTGACAGTCCACTTTAGCTTGCTGTAGTTTCAATTAATCTTAAATTTTTCTTCGCGCATTAATTGGCAGGAACTGGGAACTGACGGCACCATGGACAGGAGCACAAGTAAAAGTACCAGTTAAGTTTATTGTGGGAGACCAGGATCTAAGCTATCATATTCCAGGCGTGAAGGAATATGTGCAAAGTGGTTTAATGAAAAAAGATGTACCATTTCTGCAAGAAGCAGTCGTACTTAAAGGAGTTGGTCACTTCATCATGGAAGAACGGGCAGACGAAATCAGCGGCCATATTATCGATTTCTTAAATAAGTTCAAAAAATGTGCAGTTCTGCCTAATCCAGTCGGCTCCTGTTCTCTGTTATAATTTCACTCCTGTCTGACCCAATAGCGATGTTGTAAGAAACAGAGGGTGTAACTCAAGTGCAAGCCTTAGCTATTCCAAATCCAAAGTCTTTTCCAGTAACAAGTACCGGGTCGACTAGAGAATATCTCCTAAAAATTTAACATAGTTTTTACGCCGGCTTGTCAAGCCTTGCACAACTTACACTACGACAAACAATAAATATTTAGGAAAATAAACGTGGAACTTGATGAATTGTATTATCGTTATATGTTATTGATTACATCGAAGAGGTCTTTTGTTTATACATTAAACTTTAATGAAAACAACAAAATGAGAAGAAACAGAAAATTCATCGATTATGTCACATAAAACAGAATAAAGCAAATTACAAAATTATCATATTTTAACTGGATATATCATCATCAATCACACAGCAGAAAGACTAAGATCCACAGAGAGAGAGAGTGTATGTCTGATTCTCTGAAGATGGAGGATATGGGGATAAGCCATAGAATGGTTTATGTAAACGGAATCAATATGCACATAGCAGAGAAAGGGGATGGTCCAGTGGTACTACTAGTTCATGGATTTCCATCACTTTGGTATTCATGGAGACATCAAATTCTCTCTTTAGCTGCTTCTGGTTACAAAGCTGTAGCTCCTGATTTACGCGGTTATGGCGATACTGATGCACCCAGTTCGGCACAAACTTATACCTGTTTTCACATCGTTGATGATCTTGTTGCTCTAGTTGACACACTTGGTCATGATAAGGTTATGAATTTTTTTTCCACATATTTTTGAATTTTGAGAAATTTTATTGATGATTTCTTTTGGTGCTCCACAGGTGTTTGTGGTAGGACATGACTGGGGTGCAGTTATGAGTTGGTACCTTTGCTTATTTAGGCCAGACAAGGTTGAGGCATTAGTGAACTTAAGTGTCGCTTTTACTCCTCGATTCCCTTTTGTCAGGCCACTTACGGTCTTACGAGCTCTATATGGCGATGAGTACTATATGCTCCGATTTCAGGTTCTTTTCTTCAATTTCCTCAATTTGATTCATCTGGCAGCCGGGAAGCTTTATTTTGTGTACTATGTTTGTTTCACTTGCTTTCATGTCTTAGGAGCCTGGAGAGATGGAAGCTGAATTCGCGCGTGTTGGCACTGAAACAGTACTGAGGAAGTTTTTGAGCTACCACACTCCAGCTCCTCTTAAGATACCTAGAGACAAAGGTTTCGCGCCCGAAGGCCAACTTACATTGCCTTCATGGTTATCCAACGAAGATATTCAGTATTACACCAGTAAATACGAAAAGTCAGGCTTCTCCGGAGGATTCAATTATTACAGAAACATAAATGTGTATGTACTGGCAAAGATTAGCATTCTTGATTGTGGCATCCAACTATAGCGTTTAGATCTAAATAGACTAATCGTTTTTCTCCACTCGTTAATTGGCAGAAACTGGGAATTGAGCGCACAATGGACAGGTGCACAGGTGAAGGTACCTGTTAAGTTTATTGTGGGTGACCAGGATTTGTGCTATCATATGGTAGGTATGAAAGCGTATATCCACAGTGGTTTAATGAAGCGAGATGTACCATTTCTTCAAGAGGTAGTCGTGCTTAAAGGAGTTGGTCACTTCATCATGGAAGAACGAGCAGACGAAATCAGTGGCCATATTATCGATTTCTTGGAAAATTTCCAGAAATTTGCAGTTCCATCTGGCCGAGTCGGGTGTACATTATTATAATTAAAATCAAGGTAAATGGAATGTGCGTCTCTTTCTACTTGGTGACAGTCCTGGATTTCTTAGTTTTACCACTGCTGGTGTTAAATGGAAGTCCTGTCTAACGGCATATTCTCGTTATCTTGGTCACTACTATGAATAATACATGTTCAGACTGATAAAGAGGACACTTGGTGGAATTTCCGTGTACTAATTTCTACTCTGGTCTACATTTGTACTACTTTCAAGATGGATAAACTGTTTTCTAAATTTACATAAAAAAAACAAAAAAACAAACTGTTTTCTAAAGAATCCTATCATTGGGGCTGAAAGTGGTTAGAGGGAGACCAAATGTGGGTTAAAAGTCATATTTACCCACCCTTTAATCAACAACCTAAAAACCTCACGCCATCTCTCACTCCACGTCGAGAGTTGTGGTAACCTCCCCTCCCATTGACCGGTGAACAAAAGCCTCGCTCCTGATTGGCTGAAAAGCAAGTTATACCCCTACATTTCGTGACCGTCAATTTCTAATTAAATAGATTCGATCGGATGCTCCAAATTTAGTGGTTGCGTCCACCCTCTTTTATGTTGGTAGGTAGACGAAACCCTTGATTCTAGTTGGCTGAAATTTGTTAAAAAAATTTACATCACGTTTACATGATATTAATAAAATCTCGAAAATCTTATTAATTTCCAAATATGACAAAAACCATATACTAAGCAATTCCGTGTTTGAGACAAAATTAATTTGATTTTGTCATTTTTTTTGCTTTTGAGACAAAGTGAATTTCCATACTTATAGAATACATTGCGTATTTATGGATACCAAGATCTTTTGGGATCTTCTTATGCTTACATGATGGATTGGATGGACTAATAGTCTCTGGCTTAAGGTCTTAGGTGTTGTTCAGGGAGTGATCACACTTAATGAGTCATGTGAGTCTTTGAATCTTTGATGCCGATATCATGGAGTCAAGTGAGTACCTTGCCTTTGGTGCAAATATAACGGTTTTTATGAAGCGGGTTTGATTTTGCTTATTGTATTTCATACTAATTTTTATTTATTTTTCTATTTCGGTTTTTGAAATGTTGTGTTTCAGTGTTTGTATAGGAAGAAGTGGATGAACTCAACATCCAAGTTCAATAAACAACAACCCAAGATTACACTGACAGCAACATAAATAAGTTAAGGCTTATCTCCACTCAAATACTGTGTCTTTGATTGTTTAGGCTGTGTTGGTACATGGTATTTAATTGTTTTTTGTCACTTCCGTATTAAACCAGATTAGTGTTGAGTTGGAAATGTTGTTCCATTTGTCAATTGGAAGCTACTGACATGTTTTGAAACGTCTCCAGGGGAGCCATACTGAAAACTACTATTTGGGGAGATTTGTTCCCAGTAGGACGTCTATGGTTAATTCTTTCAATTAGTATCATGTAACTGCTTGGCTTCATATACCATAAACCATGGGTTATCGCATGTAAGTATTCTAAAGCTGTCAGCAGTTGTAAATGCGGTCTGCTCCACCTTTGTGAAGGAGTGCCAATGTACTACTTGATGATTGCTTATTTTTATTTCAAATATGAATGAAGTTGCCAACAAACATAAAATAATTACCTACCAGATACTTTGCATGGAAGTTCACCTCTCAACAGACCTTACAGAGCTGTACTTCCATCTTAATATACCTGATGAAGTTCATGAATTAAGAGATAAGTAGATCCCATGAGGTCCTATGAGGCGATTGTTTCTCATCCCAACATCAATTTATGTACTGCAGGATATATCAACTTTACATCACTTTTGCAAGATATATTTGTTCTATATAACTATAATAGGAAGATCCATCGGGTGTTTCTTGGGAATTTGAGAACCAAAAACTATTTATGGTTTGATGGAATTAGTTATTGGGTTATTCGTATTTTAGGTATTTTCACTCCCTATTTTTCTTTCATTTTCATGATTTTAGGTTTCCTTTCATGGCTTACATTTCAACACTGATTAGTGAACACCAGTTTGTGCGTGTTAAGTATTACTGATTTAAATTTTTCTTGCTGATTGAGGTTATGAAATTGGCCATCATTTACAATTTTACATGTTAAGTCGGGTTAGCATGGGCATATGTGATGTGATTTCAACTTTGTTGTAGTAAAAGATCGTTGAGACTTGTGAAAGCAATTGATTTTAGACTTATTTAAACTAAAAATAGAGAAAATTTAAATCCAAATTTGTTTTCAAGATTAAAAATAACCAAGACACTAGATTCCACTATTACACATGAATGAATGATGGTAAAAATTCTAAAACTCTAATTATCTTTAAAATCTCTTATTTCTTAATTCACAAATAATCAGACATATTCTCAAACATTAATTGTATTCCTTAAGCATAGATTATCTAAACAAAGTATAACCTATCTAATTGAATCACAACTAATTAAGAAAATTATGCAGACAATAAAAATTATGCAAAGCAGTGATTTGAGTGAATTATAAAATGCAAATTAGAGAAAAGTAAAATAATTACCAATTATTCATGCATCAATAGCTTCCTCCGTGCCTTGATTACGCGAGAATTAGCTCATCATCATCATGGAAACATTCTCAAAATTCATCTTTATTAATGCTCAAAAATGGTTCACAAATGATGAAATGGGATAAAATTTATTAAAACCGGGTTTGTAACACTTATATTTGCTACAAAATCAATTGTTATAGGAAACGATAAGAAATAACCGTCTCTAGCACTGTTGAAGAACGACTGTCTTTGAGTGTCTTATGTTCTTCGTACGTTCTTCACCAGCAGAAAAAATATCCTTCCTGTAACTTTGATTTTCTGGCTCTCTACTTCTCCCAATTCTCCCTAGCCCTTCTCAGCATCCCCAGAAGCGTATATATACCCATTTGGACCGAAAATAAATCATAATCTCGGAAATCAATCAAACATATTTTCTTTTACTCCCATGCAAGATACAGGATCATATCTCTGCTCGCTAAAATCTTCAACTGACACACTCCAAATTGACTGAAACACGTTCCAGAATGAGTAGACAACGTTGTAGACTCGTTCATTGCTCCAAGAATAGCCAGAAATCCCGAAAATCTCTCTTTGCATACACGAACTTCCCTGTATTCGTCTCACCGGTATTATAGCCCAATTTCTTCGAATATGAAGGACTTACCAGTCCTGTGTGAGTGTAACAGGCTGGAATGAGTCGATTGGAGTGATTGAATCTCGCCACAGCTCCTCCAAATCAAAACAGAAAACTCCGCAGGTGAACAAAATTCGAACCTGCATTTTCCCTCAAATTTTTTTTCAAACCGTGAAGAAGAAGGGTGTCCCCCTAACCAAACCGGGGGTGCGAATAACAGGTGCCCAACTGAGGTGCCCCTTATCCAAACTGAGAGTCTGAATAACAAATATCCTCCGGGGGTGCTCCGCATAGTTTTTCGAGCCGATTTTTCCAAAATTGTTTATTTCCCAAAAATACCTACAAACACATCAAACACCATAATAAGTACAAAAATGGGTACTAACAATATATACAATAGAGATGAAAATAGACACATAAATGCGTTTATCAATATGCATTCATACTTAAGCTTCATGTTTGCAAATCCGTTTAAGTTTCCGCGTATTTGCAGAGTTTTTCTCAAAGCTCCGCTGATTGTGATAATCCAATAACTGACACGTGTTTCAGTTGATTATAGTTCTGTGCACCACACAAAATGGTACAATATTTCAACCGTTCCCGTTTTGAGTTAGCTATTGAACACTCATTTGTTTTCTTTCCATTTTTATGCGATGGGTTAGTTAGATGTTCATTTGGGGTCAAATCTTTTCATTTTTGAATTTGCCTGAACCCTGAACCCTAGTCCATAAATATTACAAATAAGCATAAATACTATGTACAATAGTCAAATTAATATTGCAGAAACACCAAGGATCTAATCCAATTTGATTTGCAGACATGCCAACAGTGGAATCGTTTCCTTGAGATATTTTCACTCCCTATTTTTCTTTCTTTTTCATGATTTTTAGGCTTCCCTTCATGGCTTGCATTTCAACACTGATTAGAGAAATAATTTTAAAATCTTATGATATTATTTTCGCAAAAATCACCAGTATTAATGGTAGGTACTCCTATATATGGCGCACACCTAAAATACTTAAGAAATAATTTTAGAAACGAATCTCTACTAAATAACCATAGATACTTACCAGCCCTACGATGAAGATAATAAATTGATAGATAATTATTTCCAAAACAATTTTTCTTTGTATATGGAATTTATGGGTTCGGTGATTCTGTATATTTAACATTCCAGAAAAAGCCAAATCTTTTCTTAGAAAATTTCGGGAAAAGCCAATTCTTTTCTTGCACCCCCACCTCATCTCCTCTTCTTACTTCTCAAACCTTAATCATCTTCTTTTCATTACCTGATCTATTATATAATTAACAAAGTCTTCTTTATGTTTATATATATGTTTGTTATATAAAGATTAATGTTAGTTGTCACCAATATTTGTGCAGGTAAATAATAGAGATCTTTATAGCAATATTAATAATACTTTGGTCTTATTCTTCTAAGAAAAAATTGACAAGGAGTGTTCCGTTGAAGCTCAAGAAAGGGTACAAGCTGCTGGATGTGCAAGCTATCAACCTCGCACATTCAGTGGGTGAGAAGGAAGATCAAAATAAAAATGGATATCCTGAACAAGATTTGTAAGCCTAATTATATCACCGATTGTTGATTTTTTCTTCATACAAGATTTTAGTTGGTGTTCAATCGAACTAACGTTTAATTTATTCTTTGAATGTCATCTTAGATTAAAAAACATTATTGGTTATTGATTGTGTCGTTTGGTTCTTTATTAACTCCAAGTAGTTTACGCACCTGGAGGAATGATTTACACACCATTCATCGATATCAGGCCGGACCAAACAACTTAAAAGGCTGTGAGAGCATTGGTATCGAAGATGTGGAAATTCAAAAAAAAAGAGAGGTAAAGTATGGAGTCTTGAGCTTCTTATTGACCTGAATACAAGTAATGCTTTCCTGAGGTGGTTATACATCAGCTAAATTTAGTGTTCTTAAATTTATTGGATTTTTTGTAGATGTTGTTGGAAAGCTAAAGTATGTCTCAAATATTGTAAAGAAATCTGTTGGTGATGATGATGTTACAATGCGGGAATTTTTATCGAGAATGATAGGTACAGTGCAATTTAAATTTTCATGTTTCAATTTTTCCTATTAGTGTAGATTATTCTGGTAAATAATAGTAATCTTGGTACCAGGGGAACTACAATGAAAATAACAATGTGGGATTTTATAAGCAATTACTGATGCCATAATAGAGAACTCTATGAACTTAACTACGGTGGTACTAATTACTGGCACATACGTGAAAGATCACATGTGTAATTTTTTTTATCCTTTTGTGTTGCTTATGTGAGTGTAAAATTTGATGTTATATGGCATGTATTCTAACTTATTGTGGCATTATAGGTGACACTGGCCTTTGAACTACAGCTGAGTCGAGAGTATTTATCAATCTGGATGTCCTGCAAGTGAATATATTCAAGGCGTTGTAAGTAATGTGTCCTAATAGATAAATTGATATTGCAAAGAGTTGTGGCTAACACATTAAAATTCTTTTTTAGAAATAATTTGGAGGCTACGGGGGTTGGTAAAGTACATCTGGAAGAAGAAGAAAAGAATCCTTAGAGGTTGTTTGAAGTGACTGAGAAGCTACAATATGATAAAAACAAGGTATGTGCTAACAGTCTACTTAGTAGGGATATAATGGTAGAACTTTGGAAAAGTACTGTTTATGGGGAAACCTTTGTTATTCTGCTTGCAGGATGTATGTTTGGAAGATGTAGTTGTTAATGGAAAAATACATACGGTGAATGGATCAATACATCTGTGTTTATGTAATGTAGAACGCCACATGCTACTATGAAGCAAGGATTGTTGAACTGTTGGAAAATGAAGATTGGTAGTATATGGCTTGTAGAACTTGCAACAAGAAAGTAGAATATCTGGGAAATCGTGGGTCTTGCAACAATTGTCCTAACGATTACGTGAATGTACCTTGGTATAAAAATAATAACATGTATAAGAATAAAATGATTATTTTTTTTTATTTTTTATTTTTTGTGTGTGTAGGTACCTACTTCAGATAAAAGTGAAGGACGAGGCGGAAGTTGTGACATTGAGTATGAAGCATACTGCCAGGAGGTAGGAAAAAAAAACAGGATTCATTTTATATTATATATTACATGATTTGCTATATTTGACCTTAGTGTATTTATCAATATGTGCATTTTATTCTACTGTGCATTTTATTCTACAGATAAATCAATCATAAAAAGCTACGAGGGTGTTTCATATTAGACTTTCTAATTCAGTGGAGTGAAATAGAAGCTATGAAGGTGACCCAGATACAACTGGCGTAATTGGTCATATGGATTTTATATTTTTATTAGGATTAATTTGAATGTAGTGTTTTCTGGACCTTCATTATGCTTTGCTGAAACATTTATGTTTACAAACAACTGCTTTTGGAATTTCAAAGGCTAACGTGTATTTCTTGGGGTTCATATCAAAGGCTTACTAGGCCTTGAAAGACCCGGTATTCCATGAGAATTATGAAAAGCATGGTCATCCGGATGGGGGACAGGTAGATATTCTTCTCCTTGGAAAATTATATAGTGGGTTCGCGTCACATTCTTCATAAATTTAATAACTCCTTTCAAACAAATAGTTGTCCACGAGTTATCTTATATGATTACGAACAAAACTCATCTTGCATGCTAACATGTTGCTTGAGACTGTTGGAGTCTGTATTCTTTTGCCCATGCTGATGGTTGTTATACGAGTTCCTTTTATCTTAATGTATACTCTCTGGAACTCCATCTTTTGACATCTTAATATATAAACCCGGGAATCCATCTTTTAACAATTTAGAGGGAAACATTTTACTATAAAATGGCACTATGCAACCTAGAAAAAATTCAAAGATATGCTTGTAATTTTTACAGGAACTTGCTTAAGTACCCTAACAAAGGACATTTTAGATCAGGTTACAAAGGGGTTCCTGCTAATGGAGTTTTCAATCAGTTTGAAAAGGTTATTTCTCAAGCATGGAATGAGTATAATAACCTCAGGTTGGAATTGTTGAATGAAACACCTTTATTTAATTTTTGATCAACCGGCTCTCTCTTTGTTGTTCTTGACTGCACTATGAATGTTGCTCAAACTGAAGAAACTAGCATGTATGACCAGCATTGGCTCTCTTTCGTACTAACGTAGATACATCATTTTACTCATTACAAGTGATCTTTTATGTGTTGAATGCAATGATAATCATTATGTGAAATTTAATCCATAAATGTACCAGTAGTCGTATTTAGCTAATCATACAAATAAGAAATAGATATCCAACAAAAATCTTGGAAAGCTTACTTTAAGTTTATGATTGCAAAAAATAGCAAGCTATGGTGATAACCTTTTCATTCATTAATTATTAGTGTTGAAACACTCATTATAAGTTTATTCAGAGAACCATACGAGAGGAAGGTGAAGTGAATGGAGTTAATTTTCTGTATTTTGGAGCAAAGCACAAAGTATATTACGATTTTCTCAGAAATTTATAGCTTTTGGAGCTTTTTATTGTCCTTGTCGGGACAAATTCAGATTTTATGACAATGCAGGTAGCTATTCTTCTTTTTTTCATTTATCTTTCTTTTATGTATGTTTTGGTAATAATTTTTGTTTTGGTTTGGTTTCGTGACTTTAATTGTAGGGGTTGATTTCGCGAGTTTCTTTTGGTGTGGAGTCTAACATTCAGGTAACTCTGATGGTTCAGGTAATGCTCATTCTCCTGTCTAACCAATTAAAATTATAAATGCAATTTGGTATCTATTTCATTTTTCATGTATAATTAGCACAATAAAACTGTTGACGTGTTATGGTTATAAAAAAACATCTTTCTGTGCATTATGATAAGATTTTTCTTTCCAGAAAAAGAGAATAAGAAAAAGGTAATAAAGAAAAAGAAAAAAGGTAATAAGATTTTGTGCACCAAAAAAAAACCAAGGCTGCTAATGGGGGTACCATTTTGCTTGGGGGTGTACCAATATACATATGAGACAAAAAAGGAAATGCCATTGGGTTGGTACACCCCCAAGAAAGATAGTACCCCCCATTAGCAGCCTTGAAAAAACCGGCTATATCTTCCTGTGTGTATAAATTAAATATTATTTTGGTTGATCTAAGTTTAACTCTGGGTGACTATTTATGTTTGACTACTTAGATGACATCGTCGGAATTTCTGTAGTATTCTTCACGTTTCTCTTCCCTTCTCAACGGTTTGGCATAGGAAAAGTTGGCAGCATTTTTACCCAAATCTTCCTTCTATGGCTTATTAATTTCATTAGTACCCATAGTCATAGTATACTGGTATGGGTCACAGCTGGAGGAGGGTATCTGGGTATAGTTCTCCCAGGAAGATTATATCTTCTGCATTCATGCTACAGCGGGAGTAAATGCTGCTCCTAGCCGAACTTGGTTATCATTTGTACATCTAAGGTGTGTTGTGTTGAAAAACATACCATGTTAAATGTATTAATGCTAACCCAATTAAGGCTAGGAAAACAAGTAATATTCCAGTTTATACTGATCTTCGCTTCGGTTAACTTTAGCTTCATGTGAAGGTAAATAGTCATATTTTTTATGTGTCAGTCGTTAATATCGGTGCCCAGTACCTGGTGGTATGGGTTGTACCCATGTCGATACCAATACCGATACGATACCATTCCGATACAGCTTCATCCCATTTTTTTAAACTTTTTGTTTATAAGATCAATCCATCTACGTATGGCCTGAACAGCTTATCGCAGATTTTTTTTTTTAATATTGTTCATGAGAGGTAGAAAATGACGAATGAAAAAATTCGTGGACTGCAGAACATACACTTGATTGAGAATATAATTAAGGGAGACGAGAACCACCGCTGGTAATGTATTTTTTTTCGATTGAGCATGAGATAATTATCCCTTTTAATGTTTCTTGCATCTGAATTGGAACTTCTTAATTCACAGTTGATGGTGTTGAATATTCTATAGCATGTGACTATTGCGTAAATTGATTGTTTTGTATGATAAATTTCTTGATATATAGTTTTAGGTGAATGGGGGCTTTCTACAAGAGACTGGAATATCTGATGGTCCGAAAGACGAGAAAGCACAGTGTATTTGATGCTCAATTTTTAGGATTCATGTGCATCATCTAATGTAGGAGTAGGATCAGAATTTACTTCTGTCGATATAATGATTGGGGTCAATGCCTGAAGATGCAAGATGATAGACGCATTTATGTGTCTATTTTCATCTCTATTGTGTATATTGTTAGTACCCATTTATGTACTTATTATGGTGTTTTATGTGTTTGTAGGTATTTTAGGGCAACAAACATTTTTAGAGAAATCGGCTCGAAAAGTTGATAAATGCAACCCGAAGGACACCTGTTATGCGGACTCCAACAACGGATAAGGGGTAACCTTTCCCCTTCACGTTCAAATTCTGAATTTGGGCGGGAAAATAAAAACATTCTTGGCAGTTTTGGTGATCGTGATTTGGAGGAGTTTGAGGTCGACTAAACCTCTGATTTTTATAGAATAGACTCCTTATGGATCTAGGAATCTAATATGGGTGTTGAAATTGATTAAACTGGGCTCAATCGATGGATTTTCATCACAACAGCAAAATATGGAAAGTCACGTGTGTGACCTCTTTTAGGAAATTTTTGAGAGATTAAAGTGCTATAAACCTTCCCAAAGATTTGTATCTATCTAAGGAAGAGTTTAGAATCAAAAGGAAAGATCAGAAACGTGTAGAAATTCTAAAACAAGAAATCGCCACAACTTTGCCGTGAAGAGAAAGGAAGAGATATTTGAAGATTTTGGAGAGATTTAATTGGTATTTTTGATATAAATAGATTGGTTGGGTCATATAGAAGGGGTGTCAAAAGTTAGGGGAAGTTTAGAACACGACAGAGCCGAGAAATCAAAGGTGCAGGAAACCGAGTTCTACTGCTGCTGCTGCTGAAGAACACGAAGAACATTGGCCCACACAGAACAGTCACAAAGAAGTATCGTTCTTCAACAGCAGAACACAGTTATCGTTTATAAACAGCACCTAATTATAACGGTGACTTCTGTAACGACTATAAAGTGTTGCAGATTCGCTGTATTATTATTTCTCTTCAATAAAAACACCTTTTGAG
Source organism: Papaver atlanticum (assembly GCA_023531105.1). Classification (NCBI taxonomy): domain Eukaryota; kingdom Viridiplantae; phylum Streptophyta; class Magnoliopsida; order Ranunculales; family Papaveraceae; genus Papaver; species Papaver atlanticum. The sequence goes on along the minus strand of JAJJMB010005965.1, from coordinate 557,798 downwards.
TCATGTTTCTATCTTTTGAGCATGTTTTCACCATGAAGAGCTAAACCCCAACACTGGGATACGGAGGAAGCCTTATTTCACGTATGTGGTAATTCTAATAATTCTTTTGTGACTATTTGCATTGATTTTTAATTGATTTATGATTTTTATTGAATGGGTGTGATATTGTTTGATGATGTATGCTTGGTCAATGTATTTTTGATACATCATGCTTTTGATTTACAGTCATTGCTTTTAAAAAATCTACTTTTGGCAAAGAATAAGAGTCCATATTTTTAATATTTGAGTTATAATTGATTGGAATTATTATTTGAATCACATGAATGAAATTTGGTGGAATCCTGAGTCTCAGTGCTTTTTATAATCTTGACCAAAACATTATTTTAATTTTTCTAGTTTTCTTAATTAAGTCTAAAAATTATTCTTCACAAGTCCGAGTTGAACGAATCTTATTACTACTTTTTCTACAACAATTAAAATCACATCACAAGAGTAAATGGTTGGTTCTAATTTGTAGGGTGCGATGGTGGAGAAGACAATCATGAGAAGTCAAATAGTTTTGTTTTTTTTTGGCTCAAATGCAGGGGTATATATGGCAGTAGTTCAATGTGCATTTAGTTGTAAATAAATTTTTATTTTATTTTTGTTTGAAAAAAATGTATTTTAAGTGCCTGAAGTATGATTACAGCTAGAAGCAGTTCCCAGACAACCGAGATTGGATCTAGATGAAGCAAAGGTAAATACTCGAATGCGCAGGCATATGATCGTGAAAACGAGATACAAAAACCTCGATTTAAGTACAAGTTGAGTTTATTGCATTGGTGAATTGTGTATGCAATTTAGACTTATACTACTTGGTAAGTATATATTTGTTGTTTGGTTTGATAGATTTGTTGAGAAATTGTTCATACCAGTAGAACAAATGGAGGAAAGAGGAAATTCTATACCCGTATGGGTACGCAAGAGAAGAGAGACATGGATTCAAAAGGAAGTTTAGACTCTGATGAGGATGCAATCTGATGGAACAGATACCCTACCTAATAATACTGTCACCTCCTTCAATCTAGGCTCAATGAAGGATATAAATTAGTGAGGTTCCTTTTTTTCCAATTTTTTCTAAATTTGTAGTTATGGGAACTTTTTTGGTTTGAGAGTAGTGGGGATATGATATGAGTTATTGATTCTGGAATTTCTTTGATAATTTTTTCAAGATAAAATAGATGGTTATTATTTATTTTTGATAGGCATAGATATAATTGCTAATTTTGATTACTGATATATTTGGGTTATCTAACATAACAACAAAAAAGTATGTCATTCGGGTGAGATAGGTTGTCATTGTAATGTACAAATGTAGAGGTCTTGAGTTTATTTTCTTACAAAATTCATGGAAACAATTTTATTAATTCCAACTTCAAAAATATTGTTCCTATAAGATTTTCTTATTGACTCCATTGTCTTGGCTTAATCAGATCTCATAAAATTGTTTAGTACGTGCAAAAATATGTAGAATCCTATCAGCAAAATGCATCAAAGTTGGTAAGCTTCACTCCATTTAACATCATAAAATTCACTGCTATGAACTGGACCTTCGAAAGCGGTCAAGCTTTCAGGAAATGTTTTCAACTCTCTTTGTGAATTAGTATAGATGCAGTTGATCTCCATCCATTTATTGTGAACCATTTTCAGGAATTTTGACTATACTAGGGATGGAAATTCTAAAATTATAGAAATCAAATACAGTTAAAGTATGAAGATAGGAATCAGAAATACCCATTGAAATTTGTTGGAGCCTCAGAGGACATCATGTGAATTTGAGTTTCTTTTAATACAATACATGATCCAGAAAATTTGTAAGTACAATTGGGCATCTTACTGAGAATTCTATTTCACGGGGTTTGTATGCATTTATCTATAAAGCAGAGTTGATGAATAGAGGGTTTAATTTATGGGATTGGAAAAAAATGCACATCAAAGAACAACTATTTGATCTCAATCTATTGTTATTTCTATATGTATATATGTAGTTCAAAGGGTAGTATGTAGATCTTTTACAACACCACAGGCACCAAGTTTTTTTTTTTTTTTTTTTGCATTGATTTTTAGAATATATTTTGTTCCTAATAAATTGAGGTTACGTTATAACTATCGATGTGGGGCTTTGCCGAACAAAGTAAGCCATGCAAGAATAAGTTTATTTTATCAATGAAACTTTGGAAGCACCTGGTTTCACATTTCATTGAAAAGGAAAGGTATTGCCAACTTAACATTGGTTCTATGAGACATTTTTATTTTTTTTCCATCATTTCTGTTCTTGGAATTTTTTTCCCCATCAGTACTGTTCTTGGAATACATGTGGAGGTATGTGGAGGTACGTGGTTCATGACCAATGGAAACTCTAAAACATCTAGAACCATCATCTTTCTTTTTCTACATTAGTCATTCAACAAAACCAACAATTGTGCCTTCTGCAATAGACTCATTTAGTTTTGTTTGCATTTGGCTTTTTAATCATAGATAGCCTGGATCATGTCATAACACGGGTTGGTGATTGAGCCCAAGTTTACCAGGATTGACGTGATAACACCGATCGGGGATTGAGCCCAAGTTTACTAGGACTGATGCTCAATTAGTTCTTTTTCATTTTTATATATGGTGGACTCATGATGTTTTTTTGGAGTAGAAGGAAAATTCTTGCATAAATAATAATGTTAAAGTACTTTGTAATTAGGTATCTGTTGTTGGTTGGGCTGCTTAAGCCCCAAACTGATCTCATCTATGCTCATATATGGTTTGTACAGTTTGTAAAGTGTAAAGTCAGTTGACTTGAAAATACAAGTGACAAATCCTACCTACTGATTCGACATGGTCATGTGGTGTTAATTTTGGGACTATGAAAGATATTCATAGTTATAAGGGAAATCAAGATTTCCCGGCTATGTTTTAAGTTTGCCTCATGATATTTCAGATGAAAAATAATTGAACTACTATCCGTCATTAAATATCCGATGTCCTAGCAAATTGATTCATTGATTAAAAATCATCAAGGCTATAATGATTGACAATATTAACTTATTTGAGTGAAAAACTTACATGTTGATGGTGTTGAATGGTCCAAGAAGTTGATGGAGTATATGGTAAATGTTTTTATCTTATTGTTGACAAATTTTTGGTATTATCTTAACTTGGCTTAATGAATTTGGATGTGCTCTTTTTTGTCCAACAGATAGAACGGTTGGAAGCATTTTTGGCTGCAAGATTGATGAGAAAATGAACAAAGAAACTGATAAGTGTGTGGTAGCTAGAGAAAATATTTTGGATTAGGTTGAGAATAATTTACCTCCTTAGAAAACAGATTAGCAAATACTTTTTTGGGAAGTAAGGAAAATTTATGCGCAACATCATCCAAGGAGATAGTTATTTGTTAAACTTGCCCAACTATCTATGATCTCTTTAAACTTTTCTTTCGCATATCCACATATCTGCGCTTATGTGTATCTTTTCGTGCATATGTGTAGAAAATGTAGGTGCTTCGATCATGCAGTGTTCGAGCAAGGTGCATCAGCTGAGATTGTTGGTGGAGCAATAGAAAACAAACCCATGAAGAGGGTCATCTGGGCATTTAACAGTTTTTTTTTTCATTTTTTGGCTATGTAGTTCAAGTGAGTTGGCGATTTGATGTTGTTTCTGAGCACCACCACATCATATTAAAATTTATATATGAAAATAAACTTATCATACTTAAAGAGGAATGATCCATTTTCACTTTAATTCTCACAGTATCTCACACTTTGGGACCCTATTTTGTGAATAAAAACCAAATGATAATAGTTTGGTTTTTATCCACAAAAAAGACGTCAAATATATGAGATAATGTGAAAATAAAAGTGTACGGGGATCCTCCCTCATACTTAAATGAATAAAAGTTTAATTTATTTAAACTGTTATTTAGCTTTGTCTCTCATTTGGCAATTAATCTAAGAAAGTGAAAGTTTTGTGCATTTAAGCTCTATGTATTTCATATTGCCTATTTACCTTTGTCGGTTAGTATATGGGATTTTGATGTTTTTTTTTCTTTTTAGGCAAGAATAGAAATCTACGAGAGAAAAATCACTCATAAATTTTAAAATTACAACAAGAAACACAAATAAGCGGCGTCGATTAATCCAACCAGAAAGAAATTATCACACAATGGGAAGAATTACACACATAAATATAAAAATATAAAATTGTATATCTAGGCTTCAAGGAGGATAATCAAATTTAGGTTTAAATCTTGGAAATTTTGAATTAATTGAATTTCATTTGAATTATTTAAGGACGATTATCAAGTTTAGGCTTAAGTCATGACAACTTTTAATTAAATGGATTTCACTACAATAATTAATCTATTAAATGGTAGCTGTGCTTCAATTGTACTTTTTATAGTTTCTAATTTAAGCTAACTTTTTGTTCTCATGTTATTTTAGACCAGACCCAAACAACTTAAAAGAAATTACGTCTTTTTAATTCTTACTCCTTCATTAACAGTGGTGAACAGGTTGGTAATTGATCAACCAACGATGTTTGAAAATCCTTTCCAGCTTGGCTACAATTCAATCAAACTTTTAGCTACAACAATATATAAAACATTTAGTTGATGCTTTTAGTTTCTATTGTCAAAGGTAGACTTATCTAGAATTCATACTTTCGGCGCGAGCAAATCATTTTAAACTATACATGTAGCATTTTAATTACTACTCCCTCCGTTCCACTTTAGATGATGTTTTAGGAGTTTTCACACAGATTAAGAAATGGAGAGAGATATAAATATTTTCTATGTATACCCTTGAGAAAAGTCTTCAAGCATTAATTGTTATTAGTGTATTTGAAAATAAATTATGGTTCCAAGACAAAATGTTAGGGTATAGTTGGTAGTTTTGTGGGAAAAATATGAAAACTATCAAGTAATGTGGAACAAAAAAAATAACCCTAAACACTCATCTAAAGTGGAACAGAGGGAATAAAAAAATATTTTGAGGTATCAAACTTTTATGTCCATTAAAAATAGTCAAACGAATCAAGATTTTTTTGAAGATGTTTAAATACATTTAGGCAACGGGCTCGGGGCGAAGACCCGCCACACCAATCGACAATTGTCATCAACCCCGGTGCGTAGCACGGGTTACATACTAGTTATTCTTATTACCTAAACTCAAAACTAATTCAAAATTCAAAACCTCTTTCTCTCTTCTTCTTCTAAGAATCAAACAACAAAACCTATGATAAAAGTTGAAAATCTTTCAATCAAATCTTCATAGATTCTCAAAAATATTTATTAAAGTTAATTCTCAAGATGACAAGATCAAGACGATTTGGATTGAATCCACCATCAACTTGTTATGATTCTAATGTTTACGAAGGTGTTTAAATTCAAGTTTCGGTGAATGAATCTATCCAAAAACCAGTAAATCCTCCACAATGTTGAGAATCGAAAAACCCACCATTTATTTTACCTTTCGATTGGTTCAATAGGTAAGACTAATGAATGTTGGGTTTAGGAAACCTGCTCCTGGGTTGATTACAGTTAGGAGTTCTTGTCGACCTAGCCGTGAAAGGTCAGCAACGGTTAAGACTCTAAGGCGTGTTGGGACTTTCCTAGCTGTTAGTTGTTTTGTATTTGCAGAAAACTTTTGCTTCGGCTAGGAATTCCTCAGTGTAATCGTAATATCCAAGCCACGTGTTCCATTAACGACTAGGTTTTACAGTTTTTCTAGTTGTGTACTGTTTTGGCGGTTAGGTTGAAAAGCACCTTCCAACTGTAAACCTGATTTACGGCTGGGTATTGTATTGCTTTCTAACCATAACGGTCCGAGTTAAAGCTAATTGTTTTTCTATTCTTATATAATTATGCCATTTTTAGGAACCGAGAAAAGGGAAAAGGCATACATATTTCATAGCATTTCATATCATAGCATAAAATTTAAAGAAAAAAATCATTACATCAAATATGGGTTTCAATAATAATGATCGAAATCAGCATAGGTACTTTAATCCAAGACATGATAGCAACCATGAAGGTCAAACTTCTTCCCGTGGACATCCTCATAATCGGCATCGGCTATCTCCCACTGAAAAAACAAAACAATTATAAGTTAGTACTATTCAAAACAATTTTTGATGGACGAATTATTGACAAACTTACTCTTTGAGCACGTGGCATATTGGGATTGTTTTCCTTTACAGCTTTCATTTCCACTTTGAAAGCTTCTAATTGTGGAAAGAGCTTCTTGAATCTTTTCTTAATGAGTTTCATCGATCTTCCATTATGATTTCCGTCTAACTCCACAAAAATAATATGCACACGGTTCTAAAAAGAATCGGAGGTTTCATCTATGTAAATGTTACATCTTCGTAATGCTTTGCTACCGTCAGCCAAGCTCTAAAGATTGCAACATCTTCTTCGGTAATGTAGCGTGTAACCATGATCTATTTTTCATTGGAACAAATTATAAGGAAAATTGAGACTTAGGGAGTTTTTCCATAACTGTTTTTGTTGGAGAAGGTCGTTTTATAGCAAAAATGATCCAACGACTATTTTTTGAAAAAAACTAGCCATTCCTCGAAAACATCAATGCAATAACTCGATGGAAACCCTAATCTATGGCCAAGATACAAAAAATAGACTGGGCCGTATAATTATTTATGATGGGGTTTTAACTCTTACCAAGTCCTAAATTTGAACCTTCCAAGTCAATTTATATGCAATCCCATATTTATGGACGGATACATGGAAAGACCATGCCGTATAGTGGAAGTCGATTGGGTTTTAACCCTTACCATGCCGTAAATATGACCTTTCCTAGCCGAGTTATACACGTCCCAACCGCAAGTGTATCAGTGTGACACTAACTTAACTAAAACTTATGTGCACACAAATCAGATACTCAACCAGAATAAATTCTGACAAACAAATTGAAAAGATACTCAACATTCTTCAAATTCTTTTCATGAAAATTCTGATTTTTAGTAGTCAAAGAAATAAATATATAAGATTAAATAAAAGATATTATTAAGATGCTAATTAGCATCATTAATCCATTCAACACAAAACAGTTATTGGCATTAAAGCAAAACAAATTTTTTCTTTAAAAGAAAGAATAATGGCCACATTAAAATCATTTAAATGGGAGACTAATATTTTGAAATCAATTAATATATTTAAAATATTTATCCCAAATAGAACGTTTACAAATTAGAAAAGAAAATATGTGAGTTCTCCTTAAATGAAAATATAAGGGTTCCATTAAACCTCTGCCAAAGGCATTTGTACTGGACATTGAACATCTTCTAGAGGTAAAAAGAGTTGAATTGTGTAGGTCATGTACAAAATACTGGATCTCGTTCTCAAGTGTAGGCATTGGCTATTATTTACTTATGTTTTTTGTATAAATACAAATAATAAGTAATGAGATTTACCGTAGTGTTGAGCACAGAGTAACAATGAGCTCAACAAAAGCGAGGCTCTCAGCTGCAACATTTATTTACCAGAATATGAAGTCGGATATAGGTCTGATACTTGGCATGATCACACCAGAGACACCACCTTCCTTGTTCAGAACAGTTGGGTGTGAGGATTTTTTAAAGAAATATCATGCACGTAGATGTAAAATCGTACCTTGACTACATGTGGATAGGTGTGTGATAAAGACAATAAGGATATATGATTGCCATCGTAGGTGTACGTTAAGTTAATTCTCTTAAGTAAAAGGGTCGTATCAATGAAAAAAAAGAAGAGATCAGGAATTGGTGCCACTCCTGCGAGTACCGGTATAACTCATATCTATTAATCGAAAACATCGTCTATGCTTAGGGAACCTTGGCAGCTTTTTTATGTGTCTGGCTATGCAAATAGCCTTTAGAATCTCTTTAGTGCGTGTAGTATGTGCTATTGAAAACTTCTGGATAATGTGAAGAAGGTGGAGCAGAGGAAACAAGTACAAAATAACAAAAAAATTGACAATTGGTGGTGCGAATACAGTAGATGGACAGCATGGATCAACATAGTGCGAATAATGTTTAATGAATTGCTGATAGGACAAAACCGAATTGTCAGTAGGTGGAGCGGTGGAAACAAGCACAAAATAACAAAGGAATTAACAGTAGGTGGAGCGCGGTGGAAAAAAAGTACAAAATAAAAACCGAAATGACTATAGGTGAATCGGTTTGAGAGCACTGATCACTGTTGTGTGGGAAAAGTAGAAAATAAAATTTGAGAGCATTGATTACCGCTGTGTGGGAAATGTATAAAATAAAAACTGAATTGGCTTTAGGTGGAGCATCCTGGGAGCATTGATCATCGCTGCGTGGAAAAAGAGTACAAACACATTGATCACCGCACATTGATCACCGTTGTGTGAATAATGTTTAACGAATAGCTAATAGCCACATGTAGGACTATTGTTCGAGACATCCAACCAGCCACCAATCCGGCAATAGTTCTGCCAAACAATGAACATAATACACGTATAGACTAAGCTCCAGTCACCAATGTGGGACTTTTATGCTGCTTGAAGCTAGATGGAAGGTATGACCGGTCCTGCAAGTGATCATAATGATTGTGCGTCACAGAGTTGCAGACCAAGTCAGTATGCAGCCATAGCGGCCTAATGCAAAGCCATAATAGCTCATTGCAAAGCCATAATGGCGCTATACTGTATAGACCGTCAAGCACTAAGACAGTGGCACCCTGCAGGGCCAGTGAAGCGCTACACTGTAAAGACATTTGGCTAAGTAATGAAGCTTATTGGCCGACACAATGAAGCTTCATTGAGGGAAAGGCAAGACGAGGCCAAAGTGACATGCAACATGCGATGTTGGCATTAAGGCATATCCGTGGAATTGAGTTGGCCCAAACTCAAGGATGATGCAAGGAGGTAGAATAGACCAAGAGTTGGTCTATGGCATTAGTTCAAGGCTGGCCAAAGCTTGAACAGTGCAAACAAGTTAGTAATGCAAGAGTGACATTATTGTTGTCAAGCTAAATTGGCGAAGTGAAGCACATATGACGCATGAGTAACTAGAGTGAGCTTAAGGAGTCGGCCTCGATGATTGAAGCATAAGGATTGTCCGTGCATTAGCTTAGAGTGATAAGCATGCAGGGCCAAGAGGGATGAGCATTGGAGCGAGACAGAATTCAGTAAAGCACAACAGTGGTGTAATACGGCTCAAGTGACAGTTACAAGTTGATTACGAGCTTCACAAGCATGCCAATGACACGTGATGAAGTAGAACGGTTATAAAGGAGTTTATAAGCGTGGGAGACGGTTCCTAACTGCAATAGAACAGGTGTTGGGTGATTAGCGCGAGTTGGAAGAGAACTGGCCAGTTAGCACAGTTATTGGCGGTTACAGAACTGCTCCATGGGACAGATGGCTGTCCCATGCGTGTACAACGGTTGTGCACGGTTTGGCCAAGTAAAGCTGCAGTATAAATAGTCCTAAGGCATGGAAAATTCGGCAGGCTTACATAGGAAAAAGTTTTGTAGACATGTAGTCTCATACTTGAGAGAATAAAAGGCATCACCAAGAGGGTGATGGCCTATTTGTCCCATGCGATGGACTATTTGATGTAATCTTCCTTTAATGCAATAAAATGGGTTTGTTGTAGTATGTCTTTGTGTTGATTGTGTTGCTGATATTATGAGATTGTCAATTGGAATTGATGTATGGCAGAACCTCTTATGCTTATGGGGGCATGAAGAGTTAGAGAGAAAGAAGAAAAGACTTCCGTTGTGCAAAGCCTTTATGAGTGAAGGCAGATGCGTACTTTGATGCGAGTATGCAAGGCTGAGTGATTATGGGTGAAGTTGATTCACTGAACCACAATCATTGTTGGTCATGTCCCATGAAAATTTTAGGCGATTAACTGGGCATGTGACAAGCTGGTATCAGAGTCAGGTTTGGGGACACAGTTGCTGATTTTTCTCTCTTTTACTCAAGTTGGTGTCATTTGTTTGTCAAATTCAGTAAAGAATTGTTTGGGTTTCGCTAGTATGGAGACTAGAAGAAGTTGGTCTTGTGTGGAAAAATCAATTGGAATGAACTTTGAAGCTTGAAGTAGCAACAGGCCATGAAAGTTTATGACAAAGGTGTCAAAATTCCTTCCCAAAGTGTTAGACAAACGTGCAAGAGTCATTGAAAACCGGGTTTTCAAGTGATGGCATGACAAAACTAAGGAGTATGTTGACTTCTATGGTGCAAGTCAGATGTTAAAGTCCATGTTTCTCACAAGTATGCAAAGATTACGCATTTGGAATGCATATCTTTGTGGTATTATCAGTAGCGAGTACATTACGAGATGTAATGGGAATTTTGCGAAAATTCCTGAACTCAAAGAAGTTGATGGCCTTTGCAGTGGAAAACAAGACGAAGAACATGTCTATGCGATAGATTGAAGGTGTTTCATCGTAGCCAATTGATGGAAGATTATAGTTATCTCTCTCGAAATCATGTACCTTGGTGGTAATGCAAAGTCTGGTTGCGAACCAGCATGTTTGTGGAAATGTGATGCCATGAAGGAAGAATTGGATGACCAATTCTTATCTAGCATAAAGCTTATGGAAAGGCTGAAGAAAGAAACGCAAGTTGGAGAAAAACCGATGCACCACGGTCTTGTGTTTGCAAAGAGTTCTTCATTGATGCTAGATGTGCACAAGGAGTGTGCTTGCACCTGGTTTATGAGTGGGATCATTATGCTTGGACAAGGTTGTCCAAAGACCTGCATTTGATCATAACCACAAGCGGATGTTCTTGTCGACTGCAAATCAACAATTGTTGCTACTAAAGTTGATTTTGGAGAAGGGGAAAGACAAGAGTAACCAGTTGTGCATAGGGCAGTAAAATGAGTTCCAAATTTGAAGAAGAATGCGGCCTTCTTGCTTCATGGAACGTAGGCAATGGCGCCTCATTTGCAAGGATTATAGCCTTGTTTGCAACTGTCCAGAGTGTTTATCCGCATAAGTCATTGAGTCATATGACTTAGCCGAGCTCTATGGTGATGCTCAGAATTACCAAGTTAAGTTCGTTCCAGTTGTGCAAAGGTGCACAAGTTTGCATTAAAATTCGGGTGTTGGCTGGCATAGCAAATATGCAACAGCAGCATGCGCCTAATAAGATTTGGGCATGTCCAAGATGCATGATGCGGTTGGAGGTGCAAGTTAGGCGAATTGTAGATGCATGGAGAAAGAAGGACAAAGTAGTGGTGATGCATAAAGATGGCATGTGGTCATTGTTGAAGAAATCTTCATGAAAGCTAAAGCAACATGACGGCATCAGTTTGAAGGAGTATTCAACTAATTGTCAATTATATCGTGCTTCGTTATGGGAGTTGCATAAGAACGTTGATAAGTAGAAGAGTGCATGTGGCAAAGTGAATTGCTACATTGGGGACAGTAGGTGCTGTCTCGCTTCCTTTGTTGCTTAGAAGCGAAGATGAAGTCAGTATTGCAAGGCTTGTTAGGTCTTACAAGTTGCAATCAGTTGGTGCAAGTATTTGCTCAAGTTTGAGTATACTTTCAGTTTGGGTCGAGTGGACCTTGGTGTTGGAATGAAGTCTCTCTATGTAAGGTAGTAGTGAATGAGGGTATTTGAAGTGAAAGATCTTGCCTCTTTCGTTCAAAGTAAAGCTAGTTCGCGTGGAAGATGCTACATATCATATTAAGCCAAAATATGCAATAGAAGACGCTGAAAGTGAAAGAAGCAAATAGAAGAGTTGGTGGCATAGTCAAGTTTGCTGTTGAGAGTTATGTGGAAGTGCGGAGGCATTTGGCAGCAATAGCACGGAGTAACGCAGTAAGAATGAAGATGTAAGTCCATCAAGTATATGAGTTAAGAGTAACTCATAGTTAGGATGAACATGATGCTGTTTTTCCGCTACATTAAAGCGTAGCAGTTTGAAAGAACAAGTGATGCCTTGTTAGTTTCAAAGGCGCGTGAAGAGGAGCCATGTACAGTGATGTGGAGTGAAGCCCCGGGTATCCTAAGTCATGACTATACCGAAGTCATGCATTTCAATCAAGGTGTAGCGACAATGCAAGCAAAGAACAGCAAGGTGCCGGTTCTTTGGCATACAAATGGTGCAAAGCTAGGAGGCGTAATTTACAATATGATTTGGAGGCCAAATCTAGTGTAAATTTGGTGGCGTTGCTGAAGACAGCAAAGGCTATGGATTGTGGCGCATACCAGAGTGGTATGGAATCATAGAATGCATACCTAAAGGCATGGCATGATTTGGCGTAGGCGCATATGATTGAAGAACACTTAGTCTACAGTAAGGCCTGATGAATTGCAAGAGTGCAATGTCAGTCGGAATTGAAGGCAGTACGCTAAGTTATGCATATCAGGGTGATATGTTGGCTGTTTGGCGTGTACACTTAGGCACAGAATGGCTGGAGAAAAGATTTGTGATGCTGATGCAATCGGAGGTGGAAAATTAGCTTAGGGTTTAGCTAAAGGAAAGTACTGCCGAATTTCAGAAAAGGTTCAGAAAGTGCATAGCAACCGATCGCAAGTGCATTTGGGTATTGATATGCGATTGTAGTGGGAGTTGAAGCGTAGGCCAACGTGACAACAACAATGCAAGTCAGTAGGATCAATGACAAGGCAGTAAGCTAAGTAATGGCATATGGTACTAAGCATAAAGTTTTGACAAAGAAGGCAAAGCAAAGTTTGTTGATTTCTGAGAAGGGCTCAGAAGCATACAAGGCCAGAGAACAAGTATAATGAGTATACTTTGTCGCGTTCAACAAAGGCGTTGAACGGATTAGGTGGGGGAGGTCTATGACCGGTCCTGCAAGTGAGCATAATGATTGTGCGTCACAGAGTTGCAGACCAATTCAGTATGCATCCATAGCGGCCTAATGCAAATCCATAATAGCGCATTGCAAAGCCATAATGACGCTAAACTGTATAGACCTGTCAAGCACTAAGATAGTGGCACCCTGCAGGGCCAGTGGAGCGCAAAGGTAGCGCTACACAGTAAATACATTTGGCTAGGTAATGAAGCTTATTGGCCGACGCAATGAAGCTTCACTGAGGGAAAGGAAAGACGAGGCCAAAGTGACAGATGCAACATGCAATATTGGCATTAAGGCATATCCGTGGAATTGAGTTGGCCCAAACTTAAGGATGATGCAAAGAGGTAGAATAGACCAAAAGTTGGTCTATGGCATTAGTTCAATGCTGGCCAAATCTTGAACAATGCAAACAAGTTAGTAATGCAAGAGTGGCATTGCTGTTGTCAAGCTAAATTGGCGAAGTGAAGCACATATGACGCATGAGTAACTAGAGTGAGCTTAAGGAGTTGACCTCGACGATTGAAGCATAAGGATTGTCCGTGCATTAGCTTAGAGTTATAAGCATGTAGGGCCAGGAGGGATGAGCATTGGAGCGAGACAGAATTCAGTAAAGCACAACAGTGGTGTAATACGGCTCAAGTGACAGTTACAAGTTGATTATAAGCTTCACAAGCATGCCAATGACACGTGATGAAGTAGAACGGTTATAAAGGAGTTTATAAGCGTGGGAGACGGTTCCTAACTGCAATTGAACAGGTGTTGGGTGATTATCGCGAGTTGGAAGAGAACTGGCCAGTTAACACAGTTATTGGCGGTTACAGAACTGCTCCATGGGACAGATGGCTGTTCCATGCATGTACAACGGTTGTGCACAGTTTGGCCAAGTAAAGCTGCTGTATAAATAGTCTTAAGCCATGGAAAATTCGGCAGGCTTACATAGGAAAAAGTTTTGTAGACATGTAGTCTCATACTTGAGAGAATAAAAGGCATCACCAAGAGGGTGATGGCCTGTTTGGTCCATGTGATGGACTGTTTGATGTAATCTTCCTTTAGTGGAATAAAATGGGTTTGTTGCAGTATGTCTTTGTGTTGATTGTGTTGCTGATGTTGTGAGATTGTCAATTGGAATTGATGTATGGCAGAACCTCTTATGCTTATGGGGGCATGAAGGGTTAGAGAGAAAGAAGAAAAAACTTTCGTTGTGCAAAACCTTTATGAGTGAAGGCAGATGCGTACTTTGATGCAAGTATGCAGGACTGAGTGATTATGGGTGAAGTTGATTAACTGAACCACAATCATTGCCGGTTATGTCCCATGAAAATTTTAGATGATTAACTGGGCATGTGACAGAAGGAGTGGCACGATAGATAATAGTTGGAGCAAAGAAATAAACCCAGGCCAAGTCAAGCCACCGCTGGCTGCCCTTATTAATAATATTAATATTTCTTGGAAAACCAAATCCATGGCTTCAACTTTGGCAGAAACAAACAGTGTTCTTCCTCTTCCCAATTTCCATTTTCCATACCCTCCGAACAAGAAAAACATAACCTAGAATACTCGAATCAGTGAGTTTTTGGATGAATGAGAATTGTATTCGGATGATAAATTGATGGTGGATTTGGTTGAGGGAATCCAAAAATAAAAATAAAAATAGTTATACAGCATTTTATTTTATTTGTTTTATTTTTTTGGGTCATATTTAAGGTAATTAGTTCCTTGATGCTTCAATCAGTTTATTGAATTAGTATCTCGTCATCTCTTAATTGAAGATCCTTTGATCCAATGTAGTTAACAGCTAGTATGGCGGAATGTAGTTCACAAATTACTTTGTTAGGTTTCTTATTGGTGGGTTTTAGTAATCACTGGTTCTTGTTTTTGTTTTAGTAATGGCAAATTTGTTACAAATTCCAAGTGATGATTCGGTTCTTCTCCGCGTAAGTCACTCTAATCTCAAAAGCTTCTTTGCAGATGTTCGTTTCTCTCTTCAGTTTTTTTTTTTTTTTTTTTTTCGCATTTATGAATTTTCCACAGAAATTAGAATATATCTCGTTTAAAACACCTATTTTATGATCCCTTTATCTGAATTTCGGTCTGTACTAGTCAGTAGTATCGTGCTGTACTATTCACCACAAGTAAATTCAATATGAATCTCTGCGTAATTGCTGGTTCACCATACCAACTGGACCAACTATATTAATGTCTTGAAATTTGTGAGTTCGATCTAAGGTTAACACCAATGAAGCAGGATACATCAACCACAATGAATTGTTGGAGAACTTTTCTGATACTATTTCGTTTAATGCACTTATTTGTTCATAGTTGTTCTGCTAGAATGCAGTCCACCAATTGCGTCTCTGGTTTTCTTCTTGTGCACATTTTTAGTGGTATTGTGGGGTTTAGTAATTACTGGTTCAAGTCCAGGGCGTGTACAAGTGTGGGTGTTGACTATTAATTACTTCTTGTTTTCGTTTGACAGATAACTTCTTGCTTTCATTTGACAGATCACCGTATCCAGCAGCGAATCCGTATCGTGGAGCGCCGGGTAACAATTGAGGCTTTCAGTTGCAACATTTCAGATCCCCAAGCTAGATATCGAAATAGCTCTGGTACCTAACCTCGCATGATTGCAACAGAGACACCTGCCTAATTCAGAACAATCAGGTATGAGGCTTATTTGAAGAAATTTATTTTGCATAAAACCGAGGGAAAATCATTCCTTGACTCCTTGAGGATAGGAGAACGTGATGAAGACAATAATTTGCTAGTATAACTTATATTTATGAATGTTAGTGTTTTTATATAGAATGTTGTTGCAGTACCGAATTATGAATGTTGGTACTGAATAAAGTAATGAATTGTGACCAGAGATGATCCATCCATATTCCTGTACTTTTGTTGTGCATCCTTTAGCTGCATCATTCATGGACTTCATTCATTATAGCTAATGCGGGTCAAAGTCTTCCACCACACAGATTTAAATTCTGTTTTTTGTTTCTTCCCTTTTCCTGAAAACATTGTTGATATGTGATTGGAAAATCTACCAGCTTGTACTTGAGTAAAAGTTAGGTTGGAGTTCGATGTTAGTCGCCAAAAGAACAGTTACATTCGTTGCTCTTCAGTGTCTTAAGTAGCTGCTTGTTTGTGTCTATGGTTGATGTACATGGTTGTAATGTGATCTCTTTTTGCTTTGAATCAGTCCAACCAACTCTCTGTCATTCAAAAGGACACATGTTAATGATCTTACTATAGTCTAGTTATAAGGCACTCTTACGAATATTTCCGCAATGGTTATCAGCAGGACCCATCTTTAAAAACAAGTCCTCATTTTTATACAGTTCCACTCATTTGTTAGAAATTTTGATGTCCTCGGATTGTGGGTAAGGTATCATGGACAGTTAATCATCTTTGGTATAAATACTTGATTGCTGCATTTGGAATTTTTTTGGTTTCCCCAGTCTCAGTAAGTAGTATGAATTGCTTTTATTTGGTTTGATGCTCAATTAAGCTCTGTCATATTTCTTCCTCAAGTTATGGGGCAAATAGGTTTTGTGGCATGCCCTAGGTTACAATTAGGTTTTTGTACTATGGGTTGCAAAATCAATCTAAATTGCTAGCAGATGTCGACTTCGACCTATCATGGCTCTTATCATGGCATTCCCCTCCACCGGTGTACCATCCACATTAGGCTGCATGCAATTTGCGACTTCCCAAGCATGGTCAGGATATATATTTTTGGGATTTTGATTTATTTTTTATGCCTGACATGCTAGTAGTCCGAAAATACAATTTTCTTAATATAGTCATGTAATGTACAGATATGAAGTAGCTGTCAATCTGAAAATTAGTTAATTATTTAATCAAAAAAGTTGCTTGTCTGACTATTGATTAGTTTATTAAACAAGTAAGCCAAAACATGGTTGGAATTGTAGTGAAACAAAAAGATGGACAAATCATTTGAGAGGGTTTGACTGAGTTCATTTTTTGATATACAGGAAAAGGAGTCTCCTCAATCTGATTAGCAAGCTATTGTGAAGATTTATGGAGACACCAATAAAGCTAGGCGGTTCTTTGTTTGTACCTAATGTTCAGGAATTGGCTAAACAATCGCTTGTCGAAGTCCCAGCTCGATACATGCGCACTGATCAGGTTCCGTTGACTAACGTCTCTGGTGCATATATGACAGATCAAACTATACCTGTTATCGATTTTCAGAATTTACTTTCTCTAGAGCCCATCACCAGAGACGTAGAACTGGAGAGGCTTCACTCTGCTTGCAAAGAATGGGGTTTCTTTCAGGTAAGTTTCATTCCAATTATTGTTGTGGAATAAGGATGCATATGAGTTTCGATTAGTTATGGTTTTGACATGAACAATAGCCAGTATCTTGCTAATACTAGGTGTTACGCGGCGGTAATCTGTTTCATGGTTAAGAAGTAATTTGAATTTATGGTGTAGATGGAAAACCATGGAGTTGACGTTTTACTGGTGGAGAAAGTGAAATCAGAAATTGAAGGTTTCTTCAATCTTCCCATGGATGAGAAAAGGAAATTCTGGCAGGAAGAAGGAGATCTGGAAGGATTTGGACAATCCTTTGTTCAATCAGAAGATCAAAAGCTTGATTGGGGAGATATGTTTTTCATGCAAATTCTTCCTCCACATATGAGGAAGCCTCGGCTATTTCCTAAACTCCCTCTACCTCTCAGGTTACTTTCTGTCTCTTTTGCTTTCCTTGAATGTGATTTCATCCCCATATTTGTTCTCGCCCATTTTTACATGACATCAAATAGGCCATAGCAACCCGGGGGATGAGCACTGTTCAAGCATAGCCTAAAATGTTAAAACATTAAAGCTGCATAAGATTCCATAACCGGCCATTTCATCTCTTCATGCAGGGACACAATTGAATCCTACTCATTGGAGTTAAGTAAACTAAGCATGAGTCTCCTTGAGTTGATGGCGAAGGCTCTGCAAATCGAGACCAAGGTCATGGCAGAGTTGTTTGAAGATGGGAGACAACTTATAAGGATGAATTATTATCCTCCTTGTCCTCAACCAGAGAATGTCCTCGGCGCTACACCACACTCAGATGCTACCGGTTTAACAATCCTCCTTCAGCTCAACGAAGTGGAAGGTTTACAGATTAGAAAAGAAAATATGTGGGTTCCCATTAAACCTCTACCGAATGCATTTGTAGTGAACATTGGAGACCTTCTGGAGGTAAAAAGAGTTGAAGAAACCGAATTGTGTAGTACTGGATCTCTTTCTCAAGTGTGGGTATTGACTATTTTTTGTTGTTTTTTTGTTTTTTTTGTGTACAGATAATGAGTAATGGGATTTACCGTAGTGTGGAGCACAGAGTAACAGTGAACTCAGCAAAAGAGAGGCTCTCAGTTGCAACATTCATTAACCCTAAACTGAAGTCGGAAATAGGTCCGATACTTGGCATGATCACACCAGAGACACCACCTGCCATGTTCAGAACAGTTAGGTATGAGGATTACTTGAGGAAATATTATACACGTACACTCGACGGAAAATCGTACCTTGACTACATGAGGATAGGAGGTGATAAAGAAAATAAGGAATCATGATTGCTGCCTCAGGCATTTAGTGCGAAACTTGTGCTCACCTCGGTCCACACCTATATTAGCTAGCAATGTACCGGATATAATTAGTGCGCATCATTAGAAGACTAAAACTTCAATACCATTTAAACCACAAAACCCATCTCATTGTCGCATATATTTCCTATTTTTCTTCCGTATTCTATAATTTTCTCACTTTTTTTTCAAAGTTTGTCCACCTTAGTATTTATTTGTTCACTAGGTAATTCATTTTCAAAACTCTCTCCGGACACATACTAGTCATAAGCTTGTACTAAAATTTTGGCCAACAGAAATATTGTTCAATCTTTAAAACATGCTTTGGTGGTCAGTTACAGCTTTATGTGATTTTCTTAGAGATTTTGAAGATGATAATCTTTATTGTGGAAGCATACAGACTATCTTAAATGGTAATTCAAAAATGGCTAGAAAAATTGGTGAATATCGGGAAAAAAATTGACCCCACAGCATAAAAGCTCTGGCTCCTGAGTATAACTCATATCTATGAATAATTCGTGTTTTAGTGAATAAACATTGTTGCAGTTCGGCGTGGTAGAATTTTCTTATGAATATGTTGGATTTGGCTGTACGGATCTTTTTGGTTCATGTGATGGTTGGTCGAAATGCGAATCTCTGATCAGTAATTTATGGTGTAAATATGCGGATCTCCAGTCAAGTAATGTCTCACCCTCACTGATGCAGTGCACATTTAGGAACTAATCAAAGCTTTGGACCAAGGGAACTTTCTTGATTGGTCTTAGGCCCACATATTTATTTATTCTAGGGTCCATCCATATTTTCAGATTAACCGGAGGTCCAAAATTATTTTAAAACAAGGAAAAGACGTAGTAGCCCCTGCTCCAAACGTGTGAAAAGTACGCAAGAGAAAAGCAGCCATAACACAAAACCCATTATCTTCTGAGAAACTCATTTTGATTTTCTGTTATGTTCTAATAGTGCTGATTCCCTATACTGAGTTAATTTACTCAATTTATGTGATTTTCCATACATGCAAAGGGATTTTCTAAAATTACAGAATGCCTATACTTTGTTGATTATGTTCCATTTAAACTCTATTGATTTTTTGATGTCCTGTTAGTCGATATTAAGAGTGCTAAGGCAGTTTTTAAGACAGTGCTGCATGCCTATACTGTTGTGATTCCCATTTTTTTTTACAATGATAGAGGTGCAGATATCCTATACTGTGATGATTTCTTGATAATTAGGGTTAATAGAACTCAAATCTCCGATTACATGTTGTTATTATGATAATTAGGGATGATAAACTTTTTTGTGGTTTTGCTATTTTGTATTCTATAAATTATGTGTGCTAATTGTAATTCAATGAATTATTAACTGTGTTGATTCTAGATAATTAGAAGCAATGTGAATTCTGGTTTGCTGAAATTAGACTTTTGGGGATTTTGTTGAAATTAGGGCCTCGATCAGTAAGAGGTGCAGAAAGCCTATATATCCTCTGCTTATTCTAGATAATTAGAAGCAAATAATTATGTAACACTGTAGATACCCAATGTAGTGTTTTGGAATGTCATAGGGTTTAGATTGTTATGTTGTAATGTTTTTTGAGGTTTACTATCTGTAACAGTGCAGGTCACCTGTACTATAGATTTGTGTTTATATTATAGATAATATGATTCTATTATTTTCGCCATATTTATGTAGACCGTAGAGGCGACGCTTCTAGCTCGGCTGGTATAAAACCATATAGAGCGGGTTTTCCTCCACTCTTTACTGTTGTAAAGAAAATAAAAGCATTGAGAAAGGAGAAGTATGTAAACTCTATAAATAAAGTCCTAAACCTTTGTATTCCATGCATATGAATAAGAATTTCTCCGCTTCTCTTCTCTCTGCTTTATGTCTCTTGTTCTTTTTCTTCCATTTCACAAGACTTTATCACGCATGTTGCTCCACTAGATAATCAAGCTATTCTTAAACTCCAAGTTATGAAGAATATGTAACCTTAATCGATCAAATGGGTTAAGCTTTCCTTCGAAATTGCAACACATCACAAAGAGATGTACCTTAAACTTTGCTCTTAAATCTATTTTATATGTGTTAATCCACTTTTTAGTTTTTGATAGGCTTATAGTCTTTTGCATACACCCATATATGATGTATATACGGTGGATGTCTCTAGATGTGTATATAATATTTTATGGGTTTTATAATACATATATCTCCGCTAACACTTACTTTTTCTTTATGTATATTTATGTTTGATTAACATCAATATTGATGTGGGTACAAGGCATCATCCCTATATATAAAGTGCGACTCTTTGTTATACAATAGAGTTTTTTCTCTTCTTTCCATCTTTGCATATTACAGTATTTGATTAATTACTTTTATTTTGTTTTATTTCCAACTAAGGATTATATTATGGTCAATGACGCCTTCTGTTTTCTATGGATGTTATTATTTCTTAGGTGCAATTAAATTCTTTTAGTTTAATCCTAAGACCGGTCCATAATTACGGATCCTTGGTGATCGATTTTGCCAAACAAGTTCCATTTTTTTTCTCTAATTACTTTTATATAGAGAAAAATAAATAAATAATCCATCGAAAGGTTGTTTAACAGTTTCTATCCCTTTAATAAAATTGTAATCACCAAAATTGGTATTATCGTAATTTATATCTTTATGGTAATTAATCACGTGCATGGTTGAAAAACCTACGACCTATTAAATTTGATATCTTTGTATTTTAAATAAGGATCATGTGAAATAAGGTGACTAACAACCTCAAAGTAGGTTTCTTATGCGATGTCTAAAACGACAATATTTTTATTTTGTCATACGAGTTTGATAAATCGTAGAAACCAATTTCCATTAATTCTCCCTTGTTTCTATAAGATGGGAGAAAATAGATTGGCATATTTTCTAAAACTTTGCCAATAATGGTGTGATTTTTTTCATATTCTGCAAGACTGGCGATGATCGTTTCAAACAAATTTTTACGATCAGATATATATGATTTTATCAAATAGTAAACCATTGGTTTCGTTTCTATTCATTTAAATAAACTATTTATCAACCACAACATGGTGTTTTTCCTAGAAAAATAACGATTTACGGTTTCTTTATCTTCTTAAAAAGAAACTTTCTCTCAATTAATCCCAAAAGGGTTGAATATCGTTACTCATAATATTTGTAAAGCATTCTTTAAAATGACACGGAAAACGAAAATTGAGTTTTCGTAAAGCATTCTTTTAAATGGAAACTAAGTTTTACGAGGCAAAGCTTAGCTTAAAGGAGGAACGGATTCGTTCCATTCTTTAGCTAAGAAAAGCGAATTCACGTGAGTTCGCCGGATCAAATCCAAGCAATGCTCCATAGTACTTATCTTTCGGTATAAATAAGCTATACCTAACGAAATAGCCTACCAATAATGTTTGGCCTAATGTGTTTTTACCTTATGTGATATGGTAAAATACACATGAAAATACATTTATTTATTTAAACAAAATGAAAATACATGTTAAAAAAAACAACCTTGATATGTAATATCAAGAATACATAGCACAGTTTGGCTAACTTAGCTTATGTAAACATTGGTCAGGATTTGTTTTCCCAATAGATAATCTATGGTTGTAGTTTGTTCAACTTTAATGTTATTATAATAAGTATTTCATTAATTCGTGTCTCATTAATTGCTCATGATGAATAATTTATTAAATTTTCATTTCCCTTAGAGCATCTCCAATGCTAAGGGTGAAGGTCATCCTATGTGGAGGTCTTAATAATACCTTTTTGTTGGGGGTCATTCTTATGTGGCTAAAACAAATAAAAGTATAGACCTTCTACCTAAACTTTCATCTCCAATGCTAAGCTCTTATTACCCTAAATTTCAAATATTAATGTTTCCTAATTGAGAGAAAAGAAGATCTTGGAATAAAAAATGATGATGTGTCTTTAGACTTGGGGTCATAGAGAAGGTGAAGATATGACTCTCTGGTTTACCCTTTCTTATGAGATGGAAGCCATGTCATCATTTTTAATTAACTTCCACCCTAGCATTGGAGATAAACTTTTGGTAAAAAAAAGTGTCAAATCCTATGTGTCATGCCTTTTTATGACTTCCACTGTGATGGATCAGAGAATTTTTGCTCCCAACAGGTCGGGTTACGACCCGCTTGGCAAGCTCCGACTCTCTGATACGCCACCCAAGTAAAAAAATTCATTCATAATCCTGCACACGGTAGAAATTTCATTAGTCCCAAGGTTAGAATTCTATAAGCATATGTCCCATACCATAATACTCATAGAATTCCACAAGGGTTCCAATTTCCAAAAATAAGAGTCGGCCAGTTGCCAAAATAAGAGACGGCCAGTTGCCAATGATAACAGGCGGCCATTTGCCGAAAATAACAGAGGGTCAATTGCCCAAGATGACAGACGGCCAATTGCCGAAA
Organism: Papaver atlanticum; assembly: GCA_023531105.1. Lineage (NCBI taxonomy): Eukaryota > Viridiplantae > Streptophyta > Magnoliopsida > Ranunculales > Papaveraceae > Papaver > Papaver atlanticum. The sequence goes on along the minus strand of JAJJMB010005965.1, from coordinate 534,927 downwards.
ATAACAGAGGGCCAATTTCCCAAAATAACAGACGGCCAATTGCCGAAAAATAAGAAATGGCCAGTTGCCGATTCCAACATGTTATATGGCCAATTGCCAAAAATGGGAGATGGCCAGTTGCCAACTCTAATAATTTACACGGCCAATTGCCTAACATGAGAGATGATAACAATCATCTCTCACTAGGTAGTATGAACAGCTAATACTGCAACTACCTCTTACCAACGATACATTATGCCAAAGTTGCAATCATCTCCGAATAGGTGGTGTGAACTGCGAAGCAGCAACCAACCCTTTTCAGATGATATGAACAACCTTGTGGATTTGTGCTGAACCGCATAGCGGCTGCGCTGCGTACCCTCTTCGTTGCTCGAAGGGTTCAAGCACGACCGTAGTTCGTTATTTATGGTTTAGATAGTATGAACTGCTCTCCCAAGGCAGTAACTATCTCTAGTGTAGCAGTAACTTAGATAATACGGATAGTATTAGTTGCATAACAACAACTACCCCTAGCACATCCCATCATCAACAACCACCTTAGCAAGTCCACTGATAAAAAGATACAATCACTTGTATTTGTACATGTACCTGCCACTCAAATCAACAACAAAAGGTATAATGCTGCCTGTTACACGATATGCACATACCCATGCACCGCCACATTTAAGGTTCATAAGCTTAATTGGATGAGGTCAGTGGGAAAAGAACAAACATTTCCTAATAAGTAGAGTCCCCTCTCATTTAACCTACTGCAGATTTCTAATGAGCATTGAAATTTATTTAAGGATATCATTTCAATCAGCAAAACTAGAAATTCATAGTTAAGACCACTTAATAGTCCAAATAACTACCCAATGTGTTTCTAAAAATGAGAAAGTGGATCAAAACATACTAGTCATAAAATACTCTTTCATAATGGTCCCATAATCTCTGTTATTCCTTCGAAGACACTTGGAAACTAACTCATCCTAGAAACAGTTCCAAAAACACGGACAAGATCTCAACACAGAGCTAACAAGAGTGACCAAAGTTTCTACTAACATTTCGTATACCAGCACTAGACATCCACATATGGTTCAATGATATATCCATGAACCAACCACATATACATCAAATCTAATACATAATAAACTATAGCTCTAGTAGCACCAAAATCCTCCACTGATTTATAACTAGTGTCATCAGTCATTCATTTCTATGTACGTAGTGAGTATTCATGAACCGACGACTCTTTTAGTCGTGTAAGCTAAAGTAAAAATAACAAACTTCCTAACCACTCGATCAAAGCTCCATCCGACAACATAATTATGTTGAGATATATTAAAGTAGAAATCGTAGTTCACTTAGATGATAGTTGACATCTATGTTTACACTGATTCATACAAAAGCTTGAAAATATAAAGTTAAGCTACACACATTATATCATTTCTAAACATAAATAAGACATTTTCTTCTCATGAAATCACTTACCATTTATAACACCTACTTAAAGGTCAAATCCCCACTATCAGTACGAAGTCTATCACATCCTTTTTGTCCAATCAAATTTATTCATTTTTATAAGCATTAACACAATACATTTTTGGCTGTACAAGTACGTAACCAATCATTTTAATAGCTGGCTCTCTATATCCCCATTCATACTAACCCAAAAGATAGAGTTAATTCAAATCTAATTGGTATTCTAAGAGGGTCACAAATACCACCTAACAAATTTGGTGGACTAATTGCCGTATAGAAATTTTATCAAAGAGTTCATAGGTACAAAATTACTATTTTTCTCGTTTGAAATTCACCAACTATCAAACAGTTCATAGCCAAGCATTTAGTTGAGGAATAAATAAATTCCCATGCTAGGTACTAAACAGTACCTCCCTCATCAATTTCTCTAGTCCCTTTCCACTCACCAGTCACTGTGTCGGACCACCACACACATATGGAAATGAGTCAAAGTACGTACTTCAAACAAGAAGAAAATTGCCGTGGATTATACCATTCGATTTATTAATACATAAACCAAATTATCAATGTAATCGATCCCTTTATCGAACTGCACCCTATATAACATTATTTAACTAAAGGACTTATCAACTATCAAGCATATATAGTAGTGCATTGGAGTTCTAGTTAGTCAGTCATTTCTTTCAGATTAGACTATAATGAGAAAGAAACTAGACTTGTCCACAAACAACATGAATTAGTTTCAAGATCAGTTCAATATATCACCATCCTTCATTGATTATGTTTGCAAACAGTAGCATGCCATCAACCTAGTCAAACCTTTAAAAGACAATTAAGTTTACAAGTGCAAGAAGAGTTCAATTTCAGTCACAAAGAGCATTCAGAACTTTACCAAGTATTCTAACAAGGTACATGACAATATCAACAATTTTTAATAACACGAGAGAGAAGAAATGCTCCATTTGACAAGCCATTTTCACTTGATAAAACAATAGATATATATACAATACCAAATGCAAAAACATTTACAGCTAATTAACACCGAGATCAAAGGAAATGTTTAGCCATAACCCAAACCTCATTCATTCATTTCATTACACCAATAAAAGATTCAACTCAATACAATCAGAAGACCGAGATCCGAGCACATTTGTGCAAACCCATTCAAGTATAAATCATGAATTTGACATTAAGAGCAAATTGGGGAAATCCCTTACTGTAACGTATAGAACCCTAATTATGTGTACAATAATTTCAATTCAGTGAAGAAATTTTACCTAGTATAACATCTACTATTCATTGAGTGTGATAACACAAACCCATAGATTTGTGAGAATTACTTATTCGGTCGAGTGAAAAGAATAATTACTTCAAACAGCTTCTAATTGAAATGGGGAAAAGAATTTCTCCATCTCGTCTATGAAACTAGCCAGCATAAATCAACATCATCTTTAGCCTAACCGAACTAAGACCACGAAGCTCAGCCATGCAAGAAAATTTTCAGTTTTGTTCCACGAGTTTCAGTCGCAGGGAGAAGGGAAGATAAAAGAGGAAGAAGAAATCTGAGCTCCCTCTTTTTAATTCTCTGGTTTTAGATTTAAGCCTCAAATAAAAATTACTCACCTTCCCCTGATGCCCTTTCTCTTTGACATGTGTCGAGCATACTCAGAATTGTATAATGTTTTCAAAGTACCTACCCATCATGCCCACTGATATTACTAAGGGGTAACCTAATTTAGTACACATATTGGGTTTAGTTAAACCCGATAAAATGTTTGGAGTGTCACATCCCCTTCGCATTGGAGATGCTCTTAATTGACCTAATAATTCCATTAATAAATAAATTTACTAAAAACCATATCAATAGAAACTATTAATGGTTGTTTCTTATAAGTGATGGTTGTGATTGGGATTAGAAATGCATCTAACAGTCAAAATTTACTTACCATATCACTAATGTCTTATTAATTTTTTACAATAAATATTTTATTATGTCATAATTAAATGTCATATTATTTTTTCTTTCTTAAAAACCAAGAAAATTACAAGAAACTTGTCGGCAGCCTGGCTACAAGTTGCACGCCGACCGTTTTCTGGGTGACTAACCCTATTCTATGAAAAAGGTGGTTTCCTACTTTAATATTGCTATCATGGCTGTTAATGAAGTTTTTTATTAACTAATAGAAAATAAATTATTCTATTATTCTATTAATAATTATATAAATATATTTTTATTAACTAATACTTAAATTTGCTAACAGTTATATAAAGTGGCCATAGTGGTGGAGTTGGTGAGCAGTGGAGATGGAAAAAACGTTATGGTGTTATGGACAGTGGCGGCGGAAGCTGTTTCGGTAACAAGAGTGGTGGTGGTAACTATTTGTGGACAACGGAGGTCGGTGAAAAATAAAATGCATTCATGTCCTTCAACCATAACACTAGGTTGAAGGACATGAATGCTCCAAAAACGAAAATGGAAAAACGATAAGGAGAAAATAATCAGGATCACAAATGCAAGAGTGTATGAATAAAAATGAATAAGAAAAACAATCAGACTCAACAATTTTATTTAATGGGTTCAGATTATTCAAAGTTTAATGCTGGTGGAAATGAATATTGAGAATTATAAATCATATATTCTATACCAAATGAGCAATTCATCTTACGGTTAATTAACCACCTACGGATTTTGTTCTTTATATGAATTATAATTTGTTGTATGTTTTGAAAATCATCCATTTCATTCGTGCTCTATCCATGTTCATGTGTTCCTAAAATTGTTCAAGTCGTCTCATTTTTGGTTTCATCAAATCGATATTGTCATGTAGAGAAAGCAACATCGAGCACAATAGCACTTTCAAATGCTTTATTCTTTTGTCATACCAATCAGATAGGGGACTCATCATCTTCAGATAACTAATTTATTAGTGTGACTCTGCCCATTTCCTCCTCGGTCTCAAAACATAGATTTAAGTTTAAGTTGTTAGTGCGAATCTTCCCATGATGCTAATCTAAGTTGTTGCATCCAAAACATAGATTCTACAAAAAAACAAAAAAAAAAAAAAAAAAAAAAAATCCTTTAAATTCACGTGCTTGATTAGAAACATCCCTTTCTTCATTCGACTCTGTATATTTTGGATGATCAAATAGGTCAGCTTTATACTCACCTGCAAAGTTCCATGGCTTGGTCAAATAGCAACCCTGATATAATCAAGACTCTTTTCCTACCTTACAAAGAGGTTTTTTTAGATATGCTTATATGATTTTAAATTTTCCGGTAACAGACGCAAAAATTATGTCAATTAATGAGTCACAATATTATAGTCAACATAAATTAAAATCTAACAAAATCTGATTGTAAGAATTTGTAAGGACCCTCAAGCTCGTCAACACAATTAGACCAGTCAAGAGACGATTTCGTCGATAATGACTCAATTAGTTTAACACGAACGTTAATTAATAGGAATTAATCTAACAATAATTTAGATACGAAACTAGGATCACTGAATAGGTATCGAAAAGTTACGTGGAATAGACTACTCGAACGTGTCATTCGGATACCAGACGAAGAAGATATCATCAGATTTGTATGAAGAGCAAAATAGTCTTTTTGCATTCAAGCCGACCTGGCTGACCGTATCATTTTGTACGAGTGCCTTTAGTATTTTTGGTAAGTCTTATCCCCAGTCGAGACTCGAGAGGATAAACTCTCATTCTTCTTCTGTTCTTTTTTTCTCTTTCTTCTCCGACTCTTTTTCTTTATTCTTCGTCCCTGCTGATTTTCGGTGTGATTCGATCGAGAAAGTCATTTTATGTGGTAGTACAAATGACGTCAAAGATGGTGTGGTTCTGTCTTATGAAGAAGAGCAATTGAAGACTGTTATAAGTTCGTGATAAATCCGAGAAGATCGAATTAGGGTTTGAGAGGTGATTTGGGTTGTTAATGGATGGAGAAGAGAAGGGTTGATGTTGAATTATCAATTGGAGGTTATTCTGATGATGAATCATGAAATCAGGTAATTTAGGGTTTCTGCTTTGATTGAAATTTCTTTATGAAGTTGTTGTTATTTGTTAGATTATAGATGGGTTTGTGTTTGATTGAAGTATAAATGATTCTATAGGGTTTGATTTCAGTTTCTCAGTTAATTGAATTAGAAATTAGGGTTTAGAGAATTGAGCTGTTGATATAGAATTGAAGATGAAGATGGTGTTTTGAGTAGAAGAGATATGGATGTGATTATAGGTTAGGGTAATACTGAATCACAGGGGTCATGGAATTGTTGTTGGTGGTGGTGGTTTAGTAAAGCACAGGATTTTTGGAAATGGTGTTGATTCTAAATTGGTTGCTGGTGTTGAAGGAATTGGTTGAGCTGATTAATGGTTAAGATGAACTGCACGCAGGGAAGAAGTTCTTTTGGAGTATAACTGTTGGTGGTTGTGTATGGAGTTTGAGATAGTGGTGCTGAAATAGTTAAGCGGGAGTATGGTGGTGGTAAGAAATTTCAGTGAAGAACTGTGGAGATGAATCTGAATCTGATTGTAGGATTGTAGTAACTGGTGTGTGTTGGACTGGTGCAAATATAATCTGGTGATGGTGTTAGTTAGATGAATGTGTGGGATTGGTAGTTTTATAAAGTTGCAGTTGAAGCTAATGAATTGTCAGGAACTCAACTGATGTTTTTATGAAGAGAATGAAGTTAGAATGAAGTTTGTCTTGTTGTTGTGAAATTGAGAAGTTGTACCTGTAGGCTGAATTACAAGTAATGAAGAGGAGTTGGATAGTGAAATTGTAAATGATGCTGTTGAGATTTGTAGAAGGTTGTAGTTCCGAGGGAGGTGGAGCTCTAACTAGTGGTGTAGAACTGATATTGGTAATGATTGGAGTCTGAGTTTGCTGTGACTGATGTGCAGAAGATTTGAATGAGTTAGGTTATGTTTCAGCTGATATGGTGGTGTTGTAAGAATTCCTGAGTATGTATCTCAGATATTGTGATGTGTGTTAGTTGGATGTTGGAGCTAAACTTAGTGGTGGTGATTGCTTGGGAATGGAACTGCAGGTGAAGATGTCAGGTGGTCATAGGAGTTGGTATTAGTGTGGGTATTAAGAGATTGGAGTGAATATGTGTAAGCAAGATTGCAGTTAGAGTTGGTGTAAGATAGAACTAAGAAATTGTTTCTACTAGATTTAATCTTATGAAATTAATGTTTAAGGTATTGATTGTTGGAGCTTTTATTTCTTGATTTTAGACCTATTAGCCATCCTAGGCAGATGTCTGACTGATCTAGTGTTAGCTGACTCAGTTATCTGACTGAGTTGACCCTTTGAATCACCCGATTCGACTCAGAACGTTGACCTTGACCTTGGACGTTGACTGTTAGTGGCCGTTAGTTGACCCTGTTGGACCGGGCCTTAGCTTAATGGGCCAGTTTGGTGTTTTAGACTAAGGGCTAGTTTCCCTATTTTGACAAATTAGACCACTTGTGGTTTGAGTTAGCCTTTGGTTCCTTCTACAAAGTTGTAGATATTTTTATGACATACCAAATGGACTATAAAACCAACTTAATTTAATTAGTAAACCTTTAGATGTGCTAAGGATAGATAATGACAAGGTATAGAATTTATAAGAGGACCTAGAACCATTGGATAGTTCATTTAACTTATAACTAGAGAATTATATGAGATTGTGTCATGGGCCTTTTGGATAATCTTTAGTGTGCTTGTGTGATTAACAGTCAATCTTTATTAACAACGATCGATCCAAAGGATGAACCAGTAGATTATGGATCTCAAGGTAGGCGAGGCTTGTCATCAAAAGAGGTGGGAATCGATAACGAACTCTCTTGTACTCATTATTGTTTTACAAATCTATATCTTATGAAATGCATGCATGTCTTTGTTATTATATGATATGTGTATGCATGTATTATTTGTGTTTAATACAAACTAGTTTTCTTTACATTTTGGGATGGGATTGGATCTTTAGAAACAACTGATATCTGTGTTTTGGGAGTATTTACTTATTTTCAAAAGTGATTCTTTCCATTGACTGGAAAGTGGTTACAATCTTTATTTATTGTTAGCATGAACGGGAGAAGTTTTCCTTTTGATTGGTGTGAGATGTGTTCCCCAAAAGTTATATCTATATTTATGCGCTAAAGGAGTGAAAATTGCTGCCACTAATAAACTATTAGGTGTGTACTCGTGTCACTGAATATTATTTTCCCTATCAGTATAACCTGCATTGTCTTTAAATCATTCTAGTGATTACTTGAAAGTTAGTTACAGTAGAAACTCTATAAATTAATGCTGTCGGGACCATCAAAATTTATCAATTAAGCGAGATATTAATTAACCGATAAATTAATAATTATTAATTTATATATTAATTAATACTTTATTAACTTGTAGATAGATAAATTTCATATCAAATAATTAGTTTCTATACAAACAAAATACCATATCATATCTTTTAAAGCGGCAATCACATTGAATAATTTCTTGCCGAGCTATGAGAAAACAACACCAAAAATTCGCACAATGATAAGAAAAATTACAGATGAAATTCAATGCGATATTGATTTTAGCAAAAAACAGAAGACAATTAAATCATTTTACAAAAAGTCTTCGTAAATCATTAATGTATCGAATATATGTAATGCATTATTAATTTATATTTCATATGGGGCCTACATAGGTAATCAAAAAAATATTATCTTATAATTTTGGCGAATTATTAATTTGACACGTTGTCCCCGACTCGGGACTGACCAAAAATATTATTTAAGAGAGTTTATTAAATAATCGAGTATTAATTAAAAGAGTTTTTACTGTATTATTTCTACTGGGCACCCTTCGGGATGATGTGCTAACTAAATTCCCACTTTCAGTTTCAGAGACAGATTCAAGATGTGCACGTGGCGATGAAAGCTTCGAGGAGTTGGTTTCTTTAGTTGGTTAGCTTCCGCTATGTTTATTTTGTGTTTATATTCTATTTGTAAATCAACTCACTATTGAATATGTATCATTTGAGAGGAGTTCTTGTATTTATTTCAGAGAAGGTTTAGATTCGGGTTAATCTTTGTTTAGAACTTATTTCTTAATGTTTAATTAGATGTTTTAGATCCTTAGTGTCTCATTTTATAGTTAATCTCTTGGATTAGTCAGCTGCTAGCTTAGGGGGCGCTACAAAATTATTGCATCCAAGAGATTCTTTAAGGCATTTCACAAAAAAAGTATTCCTTACAAAATGTTTTAGCGTCATGTTTATTCATGATGGATAACAGAGTCTACTGTTATCAGGTTAAGTGGTTAACCATTTGCGTACTAGCTAACCATGGTTTCATCATTTTTATGCAGCGAATAACCTCGCATTTGGAAGATCAATATCGTAGAATGTTTAGGAGTTTTGAAGTACCGGGGATACATCTTATGTGAGTATTATAGATTGCCATCTGAAATGGTTTAACGTATATAATATAACGGCATAACTAAGTAAATTAGAAACCTTAAATTATCATTTATTGTGTTATTGAATTCGTAAGAATATAGAATGTGATATTTATTATCGGGTCCATACTGGGTTTTAATCTTTTTGGATTATTCTTAAAGGGAAGAAAGTTAACAAGGATACAATATTATTTTTTATAACTAACATAGTTCAATGTTTTGGTTTTGCACGGTCACTTAAATAAGGGAAATTCAGAAGGGCAGATCATTTCAAATGATTCATAAGATACCTTTGTAAACTATAAAACACCAACGGGTTTTTTTTTTTTTTGAAAGAGAGTGAAAATTAATTACAATAAATTCGCGGCTTGAGGATACAACTTCAACATATTTGGAAAGATATGAAAGTATCATATATGGGTACATTAGAAAGGATTTGTAGACTAAAGACCGAAAATATCAATCGATATTTTCTTCACTTTTGATAAGAAGAATAACACGACGAATAAGAAGTATTGAATCTAATATCCCAACGGCGGAAAATGAAAATTCAAATAAAAATTACAGCACGGGTTAAAACCTAGTTCAAATATGCGAAATGTAGATAGATATATTATAGCCCTTGTATTATAATATGTTATTTCTTTTTCTATCAGGGGGGAATGGAAATTCCCTTATCATTTAAAGATTCTGGAAAAGATCGATTTTGAAGGTTTTTGAATATTTCCCAACCAATTCTGCGTATGAACTCCAATTGCATCCAAATAGGAACTACACCGTCCATGAAAGCCGACCACTTTCCCTTCTGTCATTGTCGAACTAAAAAACGTACCAGCTTCCACCCCATATGGACCATACTTTCCCCTACTGGTATAAAATGTAAGAGATTTAATCACTTCCACTGTTTCTTCTCCAACAACAGCGCCGTAGTATCCAGTAATACAAGTTAAGATCTCGTCTGGGTAGTGGAACTTGATCTACAAAGGGAAAATAAAATAAAATACATATATATATAAATGTAGATTAAGCAAAATTAAAATTAGTGAGAAATACAGTGTGTTATGATTTACCTTGATCGTAGTTCCTCGGCCGCTACCCCCATGTCGTGCAGACCAAACAGTTCGCCCGTCCCTGTCATATTGGATCTGTATGGACAAAATGGCTTCTGTTTTTGTTAAATGAATCTGCTTAATTCCTGTATATGCACCATCGTCCCATGTTTTGCCTCCATCCCCTCCCCATGGACCAGGTCCATGCGGCACCGGTTCTTTAACGATAATAACCTAAGAATCATCAAGAAGTTAATTCTAGTTTAATTGCACTCCTTCCATTTTTAAAAAAGAGTTGTTTTTGCTTTTTCAATTTGACCAATTTTTAGGAACCGAGGTAGTAATAAATTCTATAAAAACAGCTTAAGCATGGATGTTGATAAATAATAGGAGCCCTTCAAAATGGGGTAGTATGACCTTTGATTTTCGCACGCTAGTTGTAGTGGAACTTGTTGGACTTGGCCCTGAAAGGTAATTGCTTGATTCATATTGAGACCAATTGTTGAAATTATGATCCTGAACGTGACCACTACTTCCTTGAACAACAGTGTAACCCTTTGTATGATCCTGAGTACTACCAAAATCCGAAACAAAATTTCGGGACGTTAGTTGAGATGACATAAGAGCTTTAGAAGGGCGTATATTTTGGTTTTCTTGATCTCCGAGAGGCTTCAAATACACTCCAATGGAAGTAAGATACCAGCTAGAATGGCCATGGAATCCAACTATCTCACTCGCTGGACTGGTTGCCGGAAACGAAAATTGTGTTCCCAGTTGACTACCAAAGGGTCCATATTTCATTCGATTGGTTTCAATAGTAAGTGACCGAATGAACACTGGACTCCAGTCATTAATACTACCATAATACCCACTGATTGACTTGATATATTCACCTGGAAAATCGAGTTTTATCTGCTAAAGAAAACAGGATATATATTATTAATTGAAACACAAACAAGCCTATTATTTTGAAACGGAGGGAGTATTAATTAGCTCGATCGACGGAATAATCAATTTAGTATGGGTACTGAATCAACCTTGTCAGTTTTAAAACCACCACTTCCTCCATGTTTCTGAGACCAGAAGGAGTTGCCACTGTTATCACGGTATTCGAACCTGATGGAATCGATACCAGCTCCATGAACGATCACTAGTTGCTTAACAGTTGCATGAAATCCATCATCCCACGGGTCACCTTCTTGTTTAGTAGTAGTTGATGGCCATGGTCCGGCACAAATTGGTAAGTTGTCCTTGCTGCTGCTAATACTCTTATTTTTCTTATCATATCCCATCACATGATCAGTACGGCGAAAGCTATTCAACTGTTTACAAATCAAAAAAACATTCAGTAAAGCTCAACGAACAAAAATAATCTTGCATGCACCACAATAACAAAATTTAGCATAAAACACAAAGCAAACACTACCATCTTGTATCCTATCGAAACGGAAATTTGGGATAACTCAACCACAGGTTAAGTATTCCTTGATCAGTCGAAGCTTGTTAGTATTTGGAAAATTGCATGAGAAGTAGTCCTATATATATATATATATATATAGACACACACTGGTTAGGTGCAAATATGTTCAAGTTGTGCACATACAAATATGTGTAAGTTAAAACTTAAGGATGAAAGGTGGCTGGTGAAATAGGACTCTAAAATATTCGAGGTTCTTAATTCCACTAACTATGGAAATGAAAAACAAGAAAAATATGGGAGTGCATTGGATCCACCAAAGACCAAATCAGAAGTTTACACTCCAAAAAGGGGTTTAGTCTTTTTCTTTCGTTACTTGAAATATGTTCAGTTTTATCTTTTTAGTACAGACGGTTTTAGGGAGCTAAGCTAGCCTAGGTTGTAAAAATGTTATTTTCTCGAACTCACGATGGAAATCTCGTTACTTTTTGTCTGTAAGGACAGTGGGCGATTCTTTTTGTGTGCTGCCTATATCAGATGGTTTTGTTATAACCGTCCCTTTTTCGGAGGGCACCAATGGTTGGTGGTCTTTGAAACATAACAAGATTTTAATGGAGTAATTTACAACGATAGGCCTGTTTTTCTTTTATTTTCCTTTTTTTTTGTGCTTTTCAAATCTAAAACCTTTTTTTTATTTTGAAATTATATAATTTAGTCCTAGAAATAATATAACAGAGTGGGTTTGGTCTTGTTGACCTAGTCAACTGTTTGTTTGGACTCTTTTTTAAATATATATTACTAGGTCTCAACCCGTGCCGTAACGGCACGGGCAAGGATATGTGTTTCAAATGTATCCATCGATTCATACATGTCGTAATTGTCTGAGAAGAATCGAACCGATCGATCCAGATCTAAATGTTTTGAGGAGTTGGTTAATAAACATGTCCTTATCCTCGAATCTTTTAATATTGTGTATGTAAGTCATACAACCCTTTGGGACAAACATAGTTAATCGTTAGAGCAAATCCTATGGGCAATAGAACATTACTTCGTTCACTACTTCAAAAAAATATCATCAAAGGTCATTCACCAAATTTGTAAAACTAAAAACACCTAAAATCACTTTTAAATCAATTAGATTAATCTTGCAAAATCTGTTAGCATTAGAATTTATTTTTTCTCTTTGATATAAATTGTTGGGTTCCCAATTTACATAGATTTTTGTTTATTCATTTTCCTAAAATTTATAATAATATTTAATTCATGATCCATTTCTTTTCTTGTCTCTTTACCTATCATGAACTATTTCTCAAGCATGCATAATTACACGAAGTTGGGGAAAAATGACAAAAACTGAAATTATGACAAAAAGGGGGAATAAAGAGAGATGTGAGAAACTAAATCGATTACAATTAATTCACGCGTAGCCTTGCATAATCTCATGAAGTAGGGGAGAAATAATGACAGAAACAGAAACCATGACAAAAAAAGGGGAATAAAGAGAGATGTGAGAAACTGAACCGATTACAATTAATTCGCGCGTAGCTTTGTGTTTAGTCAAAAAAATTTATAGGTTTCATTTTTCTTCCTGCCCCGACCCGGCAAATCTTAAAATCACAACATCTTCTTTTTTGGAAAAATCTGGCCTTTAAAAATTGTTTTAATTTTTTTTTTAAAGAAAAGTAATTTGAAAACTAAAATCAAATTAAAAAAAAACAAAGAAAAATTAACCAAGGGTGACTAAATAATTTACCTATCTTAGTACACCTTTTCTCACCCTACTACCACTACTTCTTCCACCACCACATTATCGTCACCACTCCACCAGTCTCACCAATACCCACCACCATTATCCCCACCGCCGATCCACCATCACAACCACCATTAGTGCTTAATTTACCTATCTTAGGACCCTTTTCTCACCATACTACCACTACTTCTTCAACCACCACATTATCGTCACCACTCCACCAGTCTCACCAATACCCACCACCATTATCCCCACCACTGCCCACCATCACAACCACCATTAATGCTTATTGATATGGTTACTATCCAATAAATTTATTATGTATCAACAAAAATATATTCGTTTGATTAATTAATTAAAGAAACATTTATTACAAAATATCAATTGAACATTTATTATCAAATTTTAATTAAACGTGATCATTTATGTAGCGCCCCTAAAGCTAGCAGCTGACTAATCCAAGAGATTAACTAAATAAAGAGGCACTAAGAATCTAAATCATATACTTAAGCATTCTATTAATAAATCTGCTTCAAAACTTAACCCAAAAACTAACCCCGCTCCGAAATATAGGTATACAAGAACTTCTCTCAAATGATACATATACAATAGTCATATAGTTTACAAATAGAATATACAACAAATAAACATAGACGAAGTTAACCAACTAACGAACTCAACCCTTGAAGCTTTCGCTGCGCAACTCTGATCTGTCTCTGAAACTGAAAGTGGGAATGGGTGAGCACATCATACCTAAAAGGGGTGCCCAGTGGAAATAACATCTAACTTTCAAGTAATTACTGAAATGATTTGGAAAACAATACATGTTTTTCCTAAACATTAAAACGCAACCAATTCACAGAAATAAACAACCATGTATATGGAACTAACTCCTTCGTCAAACAATGTATAATATTCAATGCCAAATTACAGCACTTAGATAATAATATTGTTGCGTATCACCCTAGCCATTGCATAAAAGCTCGAAAGTAAGTAGATATAAAAGAAGGAGCAGTATCCTACATACCACAGATGGGAATTCTTATTTCCCAAGCATTCAAATGGAAATTCTTATTTCCCAAACATTCACAAAGACAAACAATGCATTACAATTCCTTCCCAAGCAATAAAAAGATTAAAACAATCAACAGTACTTTCGGAATTTAAAATAAAACATTGCATGGAATACACAATCAGACAATGCATGAATTTGTTAAACATAAACTCTTGTAAAAGAAAACAACAATAATCACAAAAGAGTTAAATGTAAATTCCCACCTCTTTTGATGACAAGCCGCGCCTACCTCGAGATCCACGATCCACTGGTTCATCCTTTGAATCGATCGTTGTTAATGTAGATCAACTGTTAATCACACGAGCACTCTAAGAATTTAGCCAATAGACTCACACAATAATCACAACATAAATTCATACAAGTCTCCAGTTATAGACTAAGTAAAATAACTAATGGTTCTAGTTCTATTAATAATCCTTGAACCTGGTAATAAGTAATTTTGGTATAAAACAATGCATACTTATCCAAATGGGGTCAAATTGGATGTCATCGGAAATCCCACGAAAAACCCTACAACTTTGCGGAAGGAACCGAAAGCTAATTCGGACACGAGGTGGTCCAAAATACATAATAAGGTTTCTAACTCTAAGCCCAAGCCCATTCGTCTAACCCATCGGGTTAACCCACAACTCGTTCCATAAACCCGGTCCATGAACCGAACAGGTCTGACTCGCTACCTAGGTCCAACTCGTGTTGAGTCAGTCATTTCCACAAAAACATGACAGATAACTATAACTTGTACACAGCACAAAGGGTCAAGTTTCGGGGTGTCTAGATTTCTCATTTTTGATCCAAAACTAACACATGATATCTCTTTATAAAGGTGGCAGTCTCCTCTACAACTTTATAGTTTTGACCGGGAACTAATTCGGAATATAACATACCTATAAAGGTCCATTAACATACTCACACACCGCTGAGTCCAGGTTTTCAGTTGCAAAGGGTAATCTTTGAAAATTCATAACTAATTCTATGATGGTCCAAAATGAGCAAACTCAGGTTCTATATAAAGGTGAAAGACTAATATATACTATCATGCTGTAAAACACGTCCAAATAACAATCTAAATCAATCTTAATCATGCGAGAACATAGGGCAGAGACGCACAAACTTCATATAAAATCATGATTTCATATACTAAGAATATATTTGTTTCTAATCTATTTTTCAATTATCCAACACATACCCAATTCATTATAAACATACTAGAATTGTTTGAAAAGATTACCTTGACTAATTACAAGCTCCCCATCATCAAGATTATGATTATCAAAATCATCACTATTAACAATTTTCTTCATCAACATCCTCAAGAACATCATTGTCCTCAAACTATCTTCTACTGATTTCTATAGCAATTACCAAAATCATCTTCACTCTCTACTTATTTCTCTTTTACTCCTCCACTAGATAAATACTCTTATATCTTCCTCTTGATCATATCTCTTGTTCCACCTCCTCCTTTGTCATTGAAAGGATATACACTTGAAGTCTCCTAAACGTCACCACCTCCTACTCCTTGACGTGAATAAGAAAAGATGGAAAACAAAACTCCCTCTTCTGTTAAGACATATGTCTAGGTTAATTTAAGTATAAGAAGTTCTACTATCACTAACCTTCATGAACTGCTAAGGGCTAACCTTTTCTTAAGTTAAGGTCCGGTCAAAAGGTACGGTAAACGGTCAGTGATCGTCGATCAACGGTGAACGGTCAACACCGATAGACTTTAGTCAAACTTCAACAACTAAACTTCCGAGTGGGATATCTTTCTCGTCCGGTGTCCGATTTGCGCGTTCTTGTAGTCCGTTTCGCATAAATTTTCAAGATCTATTCGATGATGCTAGTTTCGTATCTAAATCGTTGTTAGATTATTTTCTATTAATTAAAGTCTATGTTAATTAATCGAGTCATTATCGACTAATTTCGTCACTTGACTGGTCTAATAGCGTTGACGAGCTTGAGGGTCCTTACAATTTATAGCGGTAGATTTATGTTCTGCAAGTATAAATTTGATTGTTCTTTATCTAGCCTAACTTGTCCAAACTTTGTTTTGTATTCTGGAAATGTAATCAATTTTATTTTAATACTAAAAACCGTGATTTATTCGATTGGGTACTATAAATAGATGGGATCCCATTTGAGTGATCCAGCGGTCATGATCATATTGTCTTATATGATTTAGTATCCTCCTCAAAATATTTGTGTTTTGTCCTTACCAGTTGTGCTAAAAACAACCAACTACATCTATCACAATACAATGTTTCCCGTTTTGTAAAGACACAAAACTATTATTGTCCACTACTATTCACTAACATCCACCACCGTACATAAAAACAAGCCACGCCCACTATTTTTTCCACCACCAGTAATGTTACCACCTCTACCACTCACAAATACCCGCCACTGTTTCCACGTCTATCTAAATTTTTTCAGTTTAGAAGACGTTTTAGCCATTCAAACTCCCCTTCTAAGATCAAGGACATAGATTTGGTCCTAAAGTGAACGACTAAGATCTCATTTATAGAGTACATGTGTGACAGATCTAGCTATAGAAAACGGAAGGCCCGGGATTGGTTGTACTCCAACACTCAGTCTTCACAACTTTGTCTTCTTCACCTTCACTTGTAACATAAAACCAGTGAACTACTCTAAAAAAGAGAGTAAGAAAAATCTCATGATCTAATTTAAATGCATTGAGCATTCATTTGCTTCAGTCCAACTCTATTTGCATCAAAACTCTTCTTTTTACTCTTATTTAAAAACTTTGTCAGCAACTTTAATGGATCTTATATTCATTAATGGGGTTGATTCCAAGAAGTTGACATGATGAACTCTTGAATTCTCAAGTGGAAGTAACATCAACAGTGTGAGTAATTCTGTGAAATGAGTGATTTGGAGAACCATGTCACAATACACTGTTAATGGTTTTATTCAAGATGTAGAAGTCTAACATGTAGTGGATTCATTACCAAGTACCCACTTGATAAAACAGAAAGTATGATGATGAAATGCGAATGTGAATATCAAATGCATCAGCGCAAGCATAAACATAGTTCAAATATTTTTTACCTTGTCTACAGCTGCTGTGCGGAGACTTCAAGTGGGCTACATATCATCTTAAAATTGCTCTATCATGTAAAGAAACTAGGGTATTACCCAGGCCTTCTACCTAGGCTCAACCTCTCGTGCGCCTTCGGCTCGGAGGATTCTAGGATTTGGCTGCATTTTTGCCATGTCCGAATCCTTTAGGATTTGTTCGTTGAATATTCTAGATAATGTTAATCTTTTGCATACCGGTTCATGGCGATCTATACTAATGTAGGGTTTTGATATTTAGTTACAATTAAGGTCACTTCCTCCACTACATGAACGCTTAGCTAGTCCTTTAGTTATTCTCACTTTGGCCAATTTGGTTGGTCCGACGAGCCGCTGAGCTTGGATATATGTGATGAGTCCCAAAGTCATCAATCAAATATCATTAGTGAAATTAGAAGAATCAACAGGTAAGAAGGGACGAAATCAGGTAAAGATAAGGAAGAACATCATAGAATAGGGAGAGGCTTACAGACACAGAGGATACTCAATATATATTCATTCCATAAATCCATAATAAAAAGATACAACACTGTGAACACCAATATTCTCTTGGACACGTGTCACGTATTTGGCAGCCGTGTGAAAGTTAACAAAGTAGCCCCGGCGATACACAGGTATCTGAGAAGCAGCAGATCCCTTCCTGATCTACTTTATCTCATCTCGAGGAAGGATACCTCGACGGCTCCGATGATAAAGTAGATCCTAGCATAGGGAAGTGGCAGTTGTCGAAGGGACAGAGGTAGCTGATATATCTAATCTACATTTAATGCTGCAATCCCTTATTTACACGATCGCGTGGAAGAAAGTGAGATGGAATTGTCTGACTGGCGAAGGCATGAGATGAACGAAGGTACATCCTATACTAAGGTTGGGGAGTTCACGAGGGAACGTGGGTCAGCTGAGGTGGCAGAGCCCTCCTGGAGAAAGCGTGCGGCCAACGAAGGTACCATTTTTACGGAAGATACATCAGGATACGATGGACCCCAAAGACAGTGAAGATGTTTTGGGAGCAGAAGGGGCTATAAATACCAAGTTTCACCAACAAAGAAGGGCATTCAATACCATAAGGGAAGAAGATCTAGTCTTAAGCTTATACCTCTTTAATGTTTAGAACTTAAGTATTTACTATAGCTTGAGTTCTCTCTATTACTTTGGTAAGCATTTAAGATCTTTGTAACAATCACAACTTAATACAAATAACCACTCATTACCCTGTGGACGTAGACAAAAGTCGAACCACTTAATCTCCGGTGTCTCTTGATAACTTAGTAACATTTACATTACCCCAGTATTGTTCGTTATTATTGTCTTTATCTTGAGTACCTTTTAATACTTAACCATATCAGTTCAACTGAGATATCTCTACTACTTAGTATTGGATTCTCTGAGCTGTTTACATTACGTAGACTATGGGAAAAATAGTAATCACAGTTTGGCGCTAGATAACAGGCTCCGTAAGTCTGAGTTCTTATTATTCTTTCTTTCTTTTTTTTGAGAAAGAGATCTTAGTCTAAAAAGGATGGATCTCACTTCCTAGTGATACGTTCATCTTTCTTTTATGTAAGTTCTTTGAGTTCTTAGCCTCAAAAGACTTGCACTATTATAGATCTACAAAGTTTTCTTCGCAAACGTGTTCAAAAAACGTTAAACTTTTGTTTGTACGAGGAAAAGCCTTTTCCGACAAAGTATCCTTTGGATTTGAGTATTTCTCAACACTAGGGAATCTCAGTGAAAATTTAAGGAGAATAAACCTTAAAAAGCATTTACTAGCTTCAAATCTCTAAAGGATCTGACACCTTTTTCGTTTTTTTCCAACATTTATTACCGCTTTTTCACATAGATGTCAGCCAAAAATTAATTGCCCATCTTTTCAAACCTCATGCGGGGAGTTTTCTAAAAAGATGCTTAGACGCCTTTTGTGTCAGAGCATTAATTGCTACTTTAACGAAGGCCCAAAGCAGCGGACCTCTTCATTTTATTCTGCGTTTTTCATGACAACAAAGCCGAAGGTATGCAGAAACCAAGTGACGTACCATCGAGTTCAATAACCGCTGTTACCAGAGGGAGATCCCAAAACCCGTCACGTGCAAATCAAAGAAAAGAAGCAGAAGACGGACAAAGCGAGATAACAAGAACAGCAGCAGCCAATCGACCACCTATTCTTTTTGAGGGGATGGGAAAGACATCGGGAGTACAACCACCTTACGACATGCCGCTACCGGAGCCTGCTCATGTTACGCATCCCCCTGCAGCTAACGGAGGGTTACCCGGAAGCTTAGCTCCTAACGGACGAGGATTGAGAAACCTAACACCAGTTCAGATCAATCATGATGTTCCAGTAATAGAAGAAGAAGTGGAAGACACTGAGGACCCGGTTGAGAATACTCCTCAGAATGGCGGAATTAACAACGAAGAGCAAATGGGAGCGCAAGTGGCTGCTCTGCTACTGCGAAACAAAGAGCATGATGACACAATGCACGTGATGGCTCAGGAGAACCAGAACCTGAAGGATCTGCTGGAAGTACAGATCGAAGGTTCCCAAACTCACCCTCCCTTAAAGAGGCATCTTAGGGCACCGAAGGGGTGGTCACGTCAACCCACCGAAGGTCGACCCGCCAGGAGGAGCAAGAAGAACAAGGCACGATTCAAACGAGATGGATCCTTCATACAGAACCTCTAAGTCTTACTATGATGAGACATTATCCAAGGATGCTCACAACGTGGAGATGGTCATGGAGCAAATGGAAAAGATGCGGAAAGAAATCCAAGGATTAAAGACCGGTCATGCAGGCGCAAGATTAGAGGAGGTACTCCAGGAAGTGACAACTTCTCCGTTGTCTCATCGCATTCTAAGGGAACCCATTCCTACAAAATGCCCAGTACCTACGTTCCAGGCGTATAATGGTACCTCAGATCCAGCAACTCACCTACGATACTACACTCGTGTCCTTGCCCATTAGGAAAGAGATGAGGTAGTACTTTGTAGGTACTTTCCCGCCAGATTAACAAGATCAGGGTTAGCATGGTATGACAACCTACCATCAAACTCAATTGACTCTTTCGAGCAGTTGTCAACCATGTTCTTGGATACGTACATGTACAACAAGACTACGAAGGAAAGGTTAGATAGGATACTTGCTTTAGCTATCAGACCCCAGGAAACATTGATGCAATACACAGACAGGTGGAAGAAAACATGTCAGGTAATCGGCAAAGTCAACCCATAAATTAGCATTAATTGCTATAAGTATGGCCTTGATAGGACGTCAGCTATCTTCGTGGAACTCCACAATCGGACCCTGGATTCCGAAGGGGAGCTTTGGGTCATTCAAGATCGCTACATCAAACTTGAAGAGATCCAGAAGGACAACCCCAGGGTTCAAACTAAAGATACAACTTCTCTGCAACGAACCAACTCTCTGGAACTAATTCTGGAGCAATCTAAGAGGCAGAACGAAGCTGGGGGAAGAACCAACACTAGGGACAAAAAATCGAAGTACCGAGATGGCAAGGGAAATGGAAAAGGCAGAGAGGACTTTACAGATAAGGTCTACACGAATCTCAACATAACCTTCTCTCACATCTTGAAAAATGAAGGAGCGAAACCAAACTTTTCATACCCTAACACTAGGGGGAAGCAGCCAGATAAAACAAAGGAGTTTAAGGAGTATTGTGCATATCACCAGTACTACGGGCATATAACTGACGCGTGTTACCATCTAAGGAACACAATCTAGCGACTCATAGATGATGGCAAACTCATGGAGTATGTGCAGCTACCACCTATCGACATTGATGAAACATCAAAGAAGAGGGTGGAGCTACCACAAGATGGAAAGTACATCAACATGATCACATTCTCGGACGGAGCTCAGGAAGAGCTACTCGAAGATATCCTCGAGCTAGCTCGGAACAAAAAGAAGATAGAAGCACACGAAGTGTTTAAGATAAGCGTACCACCAACTAGCACATGAGAGGAGTGGATGGCCATGCCATTAACATTCTCAACAAAGGACGTCAACCAGGAGGTCGAAATGCATAATGATCCACTGGTGATCACTCTTCCCATCCACAGATGGAATGTTACGAAGGTCCTTATCGACGGAGGAAGTTCGTTAAATGTCTTGTTTTACTAACCCTACCTACGTATGGGTTTAACAAACGAACATATGGATTCATCCACCTGCACAATCTACGGTTTCAATGGAGCAGTCTCTATACCAAAAGGGGAAATTGTTTTACAGGTACGCGTGGGCCCTTTGATAACTAACACAAGGTTTTGTGTTGTACAGGCGCATTCGCCTTAAAATGTTATTGTGGGAAGACTTTGGGTCCACCGACTGAGTGGGACAGCTTCAACCTACCATCAGTACCTTCGATTCCCAACACCTATGGGTGGAATGGAAATCAAGGGTGATCAGCAAGATGCAAGACTATGCAACCTAGCGGAGGTCAGAATCAACGAAGAAATGGCCGCAGCAGAGCAATAGGCACGAAAGAGACGAAGGGAGAACGCCAACGAAGTGAAAAACAGAGACTTCATGGTTACTAAATCCCCCTCAGCAAAAGAAGCCATCATTTCCACCACTCCGATAGTGGATACCCCCGCTGAAAAGACGAGGGTACCCAAATATACCTCAATCTAAAACTTTTCCACCTATAAGTCCTTTCTCCGAAAGTGATTGTCTATAGACTGAGTCGAGACAATACAACTAATCGGTTCACACTTCGTGTGATCGTCTATGGATATGAGATCGAGACAATACGACAACAAGATAACTTGTGTGATTGACTATGGATACAAGATCGAGACAATTCAACAACGAAGTATGTTTACTTGATAATAGGTTCGGACTTAACCAAACTCTAGGGATTGTCTATCAAGTAAAATAGGAATTAACATTTGTGTAATTCACTTTAAATTATAATAACAACAATTATAATTGCGGAAAATAAAAGTAAATGACACAGCAAGATTTTGTTAACGAGGAAACCGCAAATGCAGAAAAACCCCGGGGCCTAGTCCAGAATTGAATACTCTCATAATTAAGACGCTATACAAAATCAAACAAACTTCGTATAGTTGAGACCAAGCAACTAAACCTATAGTTCACCTAGTTTCCTCAGTATCCCTGCGCCTCCAACTTGTTAATAAGTCACGCACTTGGAACAATTCCTTTGGTTCGTATTCCAAACAGTAAAGGAAAGACAAATCTGTTTGGTAACAACTCTTTTCAAACAACGTGATTTGAGTTTGACAAAGGCTCTTCCGTTTAACCAATAAACTCCTTTGTCGGGTCCTTAGATCAATCTCTCAACAACTACCGAAGTAATTGTTAGACTATGCAATCAATACTATTAATCACAAAGAAGTGTATTGATACCGATCTACTCAACTAATCAATCCAATCTATCACAAAGATAAACCGATCATGGTTGGATCCCTTTCCAGCTGAAACAAGTATTGTGCTCACCAAAGATTATGAACCCAAAAAGTCTTCTTGTCTTCAAATCTTCTTTAATCTTCAATCATCACCTGCACACAATCAACTTGAATCTCTTGTGATCAATCACACATAGAACGGAGTCTGTTAACGTTGGATTATCACAAGACGTCTTTAGAACTACAAACAGTATAAAGATCCCCGTCGAAACTTCGATCTAGTTTGAGTGAATCTTATATCAGAAGAGAAGATTCTCAAGCATAAACAAACTGGGTGCAACCAAAGTTCAACGACCGTTAGTCAATCAAATCAATCAAAAACTAATAATAAACCGCAATTATCTAGTTTCCCACCAACGGTACTAATAGAGCTTCTCAATCCCAAAGAAGTCTTTAAACTGAGCGGTCGTAAGAGATTTCTCCTAATTAGGTTACTTTCCTCTCCGAATAGGCGGCTCCACCAGTAACAATACAACTAGGTAGTTTTGCTGGCTCTGAGGATTAGTTTGCTAGAAATGCAAACTTCAATATTTATAGACAAGGAAGTTTGGACACCAAGGAATTTCCAAAACCGAATATTCTCAAAGATATGCAATAAACACAAAATCGGTTTTCATAATTCTTGGAAATGCACTGTCCAAATATTGACCGAATTCCCAATAGAAAAATCTATAATCAGTAAATGCACATTACTAATTATTATTTTCTAAAGATATGCATTTAATTACTGGAGATTAAATAGCATATAAAAACTAAGAAACCTTAAATAAAAGATTCTCAATTTATTTCGATCCTGGGATTCTCCTTTAGCTATTATGGAATATCTTTGAACAATTAATGATAAGAGTTACTGCACATGTTCAAAGTATGTCGACATCTTTTACTTTGTAAGTCCTTTTTCATACTTACAATCTTGGAAACGATTTTCCACAATTCCAAACAAGTTTAGAATTGGTTCGTCTGAATTCCAAGAACTATGTGATTGATTATCCTATGAAATCACCAATTATGGGTTTCTCGGTTCTACCAAAACAAGTTCGGTTCTACCTCCATGTGAATACTGTGCATAGTCACGCTAGTTACAAAAATTCGGTTGACTAGGTACTAGGATCGGTTCCCCACAACTTATGTTAACTACCTGTATTCGGTTGCACATGTCCATAGGATCGGTTCCCCCAAAACTACAAACTTGTTGCACATGTTCATAGGATCGGTTCCCCCATCTACTAAAAACGTGTTGCACCTCTTACAAGGATCGATTCCCTCTAGAAAATTTGTTGCACCTCTTATTAGGATCGGTTCCCCAATGACTAGATAAAAGTTGCTATTTACAAGGCATCGATCATACCATCTTGAGTGATTACTTAAGATCGGTTTCACTAATAAAAGTCATACCAATACATAAGTCAGGCCTTGTGAATAGTTTTACCAAGATACATAAACAAGTTTATGAGCGGTTATACTAAACACACATATTGGTAATTCAAAATAGATTTGCAATGAATAACAATACCAATAAGCCTAGCGATTTTCCTTTCGATTCACAAAACAAGTTTATGAATTTACTTCCTTTAAACGAATGTAAAACATTGTTTCCTAGGATGAAATCTTCACTCATACCCATACATAATCACAATAGCATTCATATGATCATGTCGATGTCTTATATACAAAGTTTAATGGTTAAGCAATAAACCTCGTATTGTATTCCTTAATACTATGTCTAACTAGAGTTTCATACACATTTTCGCAGTTATGTTTTCAATATGCATGACTTGAAAGATACGTTATGGAAAGAAACAGTTCAAGTCAAATATTGCTAACCTCAAGAAGAAGGATGATGTTGTCATTGTAGCTCCATACTTCTTCACATTCTTCAAGTCTTCATGTAATACTTGTAAGTCTCATATCCTAACACTTTCAAGCTAACCTATACGAAGTTGACTCTAGTATGTAATCAAGCGACTCTTTTAATGAGTTTTGATTCACTAAAATATGACAACCAAACTTGACATACCAACGCTTGGTGGGTTCAACCGTGCTATGCTCTAACACCCGCCAAATGACAATTACACAAAAGCACTCCTCTATATCCTCAAAAGCCAACTTTCTCGCCGATGGAACCAACGATGAAAATCAACATCGGGACAGAGAAGAATCCAAAGATGATCATCATCGGGACTCTATTGGAGGAGATGAGGAGGTGCAATTGCAGAAGTTACTCAAAGAATACGCAGATATCTTCGCATGGTTTATGGAAGATATGCCAGGAATTGATCCGGACTTAGTCTCCCATCACCTTCGGATCAAACCAGAAGCAACACCGTTCAAACAGCGTATCCGCAAAGTAGCAGACATCTACCAGGAGGCGGTAGAAAAGGAGTTGTAGAAGCTCCTAGCAGAAGGATTCATACGAGAAGTCAAATATCCCACATGGATATCCAACATGGTGATCGTACCTAAGAAGACCGGAGGTGTGCGCATCTGCATCGAATTCAGCAACCTCAATAAGGCGTGCCCCAAGGACAGCTACTCGCTGCCCAACATTGACCAACTAGTCAATGCAACCGAATGACACCACATGCTATCCTTCATGGATGGTTATTCCGGATACAACCAAATTGAACTCGCGGAGGACGACCAGGAGAATACTGCGTTCTTCACTCCACGCGACTTGCATTGTTATACGAGGATGCCTTTTGGACTGAAGAACGCGGGGGCAACATACCAACGATTAGTTGACAAAATCTTCAAGCAATGGATAGGTAAGATATTGGAAGTATAGGTAGGAAGCGAAAAATCATCTGTCAGATCTAAAGGAAATATCCGAAGCCATGAGAAGCTGTCACATGAAGGTTAATCCGGAGAAATGTACATTCGGAGTAACCTCAGGAAAATTCCTGGGATACTTGGTGACTAAAAGAGGAATAGAAGTAGACTCCGAAAGAGTTAGAGCAATAGTGGAGATGTCATCCCCAAAGACGGTGAAAGAAGTCCAAAAGCTAAATGGAATTTTAGCCTCTTTGGGAAGATTAATAGCAAGATCATCAGACAAATGCAAAGCATTCTTCGATACGTTAAAGTAGGAAATCGCTTCATATGGACTACGAAATGCGAACAAGCCTTCCAAAAGATCAAGGAGTACCTTGCCTCCGTACCAATCTTGTAGAAACCATAGCCAGGTTAGGTTCTCAATCTCTAATTAGCGCCAACTAACTACGCTGTGAGAGAAGTATTGGTGCGGATCCAAGGACAAGAAGAAAAGCCCATATACTACATCAGCAAGGCACTTAATTCAGCGGAGCGCAACTACACGAAGGTGGAACATCTCATATATGCCATGGTAGTCGAAACACAGAAACTGAGGATCTATTTTGACGCACATACTATCCGAGTCTTAACAAAGGCCCAAATATGTCAAATCCTCGACAGCACGGAGAAGATATGAAGAGTACCAAAGTGGAATGCATTGATCAAACAGTTCCAAATAATTTTCGAAACTAGGAAGGCTGAGAAATCGCAGATACTAGCGGACTTATTGGCGGACTTACCTCTCAACGACGAAGTAGAGGTGGATGATATCCCAGGAATGGAAGAAGACAAGGAGGACCCATAGAAATTGCTAGAACCTCAGAACCTACGAAGGTGGGAAATATTCGTATATGACTCATCTAACAGAGAAGGCGCATGCATAAGAGTTGTGATAACAACACCTACGGGAGATCGACTCATCTATGCCTTCAGGTTAGAGTTCGAACAATACACCAACAATGTCGTGGAGTACGAGGAGGTGATTTATGGTCTACGCTTAGCAAGGGATCTAGGAATGTCCGATGTTCGGTTGACTAGTGACTCTCAATTAGTCATCAGACAATATTGAACTCAAATACCAAACTCTAGATACGGTACTATCTGCGTACCTGAAGCTAGTTCGGAAGCATGCATCGCAGATTGGCAACGTGACATTCAGGCATATTTGTTGAAAAGACAATAGGCACGCAGACGCCCTGGCATACATATCTTCAATGCTAAGGGACAAAAACACTTCGGTTGTGCAAGTTGGAAGGATATACGAACCTTCAATAAAAGGACCAGTCTCAGGAGCGGAAGAGACATTGGCTCTGGAGGAACCAAATGAAGAGGAGCCAAATGAAGAAGAGCCAAATGAAGAAGATAAGGAGTCGGACGAAGATCAACCCATGACGAAAGGGGACGAAGGGAACGAACCATAGGATGGGATATTATATAAAGATCATTTCTCAAACCTTTAATGCGATGTCTCTCAAGAACCGAAGATAAAAGAATACTTAACGACATACATAGCGGAGAAGCTGGAAATCATAGCGGAAGAAGGTCATTGGCTATCAAGGCCAAAATACAAGGGTATTACTGGCCATTCATGGATGAAGATTCTAAGAACATAGATAAGCGGTGTGAAAAATGCCAACGCTGCGCAAAAAAGATCAAAGCCCCAGCAACGGAGCTTAACTCAGTCATCATCCCTTGGCCATTTGTCAAGTGGGGGGTTCATATAGTCAGACCCCTAATAGAGGGGACATTGAAAAGAAAATACTTGATCGTGGCTACTGACTACTTCACTAAGTGGGTCGAAGCTAAACCTTTGGCAAGAATCAGAGACTGTAATGTCTTCAGATTCTTGTTTGAGGAAATCATATGCAGGTTCGGAATACCCGCAGCTATAGTTTTTGACAATGGCAAGCAGTTATAAGGGAAGAACATCGACATGCTATTCGACACCTTCAACATCCAGAAGAACAAATCAACTCTGATCTATCTAAAAAGAAACAGGCAAGCAGAGGCAACAAAAAAAAACCATAGCAATGAACTTGAAAAGGAAGCTGGGAGCACAAAAAAAGATATGGTGCGAACAGCTACACAACGTCCCATGGGCCCACCGAACAACAAGGAGATTAGCTACGGGAGAAACTCCATTCTTACTAACCTACGGGGTCGAAGCAGTCATCCCAACAGAGGTCATGCTTTCAACAATAAAGACGGAGGCATGGGAGAAAAACCTAACAACGGACCTAACACTAGAAAAGTTGGACGACCTTGAATAAAGAAGGGAGGTAGCTTTGCAAATAATGGTGAACTATCAACGAAGGTTAGCTCGAGAATACAACAAAATGGTCATCCTTCGAAACTTCGTAGTTGAGGAGTACGTGCTACGACAAATACCACCCTACCAAAAGAATAAGGAATGGGACAAGCTCGCCCCAACGTGGGATGGACCCTACATCATACACGATATCTCCGGAAAAGGATCCTACCATTTGATATCGGTGAAAGGAGAAGTGTTACAACATCCTTGGAATGCGAAGTACCTAAAAAAGTACTACCCATGAAAGAACGATGAAAACTCAGGAGAAGAATGGTAAGGGAAGTAACCTACCATGTTCTATCCTTGAAGAAAGGTATTACAAACCTTATTAATCAATGGAAGAAGATTCAATTATTAAATTTAGCTTTATTGTGTATAATACACACAATTGATACATCGGGTTAGAATAGACACCCACCGTCAGAAGTGACGATGAGGCGGGGCAAGGCATAACTGCGCATATGTCAATCTCGGATCCTCGGGGAAACAACTCCTTCCATGAGGCATAAGAAAAGATAAGATATCCACCATAGAGATACCCAGTCGAAGTAAAGCAGCCTTCGCGCTGAACGCGTAGGGTTACAGGAAAATTATTGCCCACGTAGGGACCCTCGCTACGATGATACCTTATGGCCAAAGGATATCCTGGTAGGACGTTGAATGTTTCACCAAGGTTAACCATACCTTAGTACCTTGGTAAGACTAGATAGTGCGACCGGTTAGACACATTACATCTAAACGTAAAACTTATATAAACAACAAAGTGAATTAACATTTTACCAAAAAAACACTTAATATTTCTACTTGCTTAAAGGTACATGGCAGTTATCAAAGGAGTTCACAAGACACCAAGCATTGTTTCAAAGTACTGAAAGGGAGACATCTCAGCTAACGAAGACACCATAGCCAAGGATACAAACAGATAAAATGAAAGTTCAAACAGTTTAAAGAAATCAAGGGTAAGGAAGACGATCAAAGGAAACACCCTCAATTTGACGCCCCTCTTCAGCAAAGGTGTTATTTGATGTGGTCAACAGCAGCGCGTTCCATCTCTCTCTTTACCTGAGCAGTCTAAGTCTCCAGATCCTGAGCAGATTTTTGACGAAGATCCATCATTTGAGTGCTTAGCTGGTCATTGGCCTGCTGAAACGACTCCGCCTTAAACTTTGAAGCAGTATCAAATTGGCGCTCCCTCTCTAAGGAGCATATTTGGTTCTCCAGATGAGCAACCTTAGCACTCATACCCACAAGTTGTTCCTACAAACCTGCGAACGTACAAGAAAGGGGTCAAGGGGAAAGAAGGTTGAACCAAAATGCCTAAGGAGGCTTCGGAAATAAAAAGATCTTAAGCTACCTCTGGCGTGGCTAAGGGAATCTTCTAAACTATGCTCAGCTTTGGCAAGTTCCTCCTCGGCAGCATTAAGATCCTCAGCCAAAGTATCACGTTCGGTCCGGAGATCATCAACATGAATCCGGAGCGAAGCATTCTCGGAGGATAAAACTTGGTAAATATCCTCTAACTCTTCTAATCTCTTGACCATAGATGCACGGTACATGGAAGAATAGGCTTGAGAAGCCTCAGTAAGTTTGTTCCTAAGGCTACATACTTCGGAGGACAACACATTACGTTCGGAAGTCACTGATGTAATTTTAATTGTTGTAGAAAAAGTGGTAATAAGATTCGTTCAACTCGGACTTGTGAAGAATAATTTTTAGACTTAATTTAGAAAACTAGAAAAATCAAAATAATGTTTTGGTCAAGATTATAAAAAGCACTGAGACTCAGGATTCCACCAAATTCCATTCATGTGATTCAAATAATAATTCCAATAATTTATAGCTACAATGTTAAAAATATGGACTCTTATTCTTTGCCAAAAGTAGATTTTTGAAAACAATGACTGTAAATCAAAAGCATGATGTATCAAAAATACATTGACCAAGCATACATCATCAAACGAAATCACACCCATTCAATAAAAATCATAAATCAATTAAAAATCAATGCAAATAGTCATAAAAGAATTATTAGAATTACCACCTGCGTGAAATAGGGCTTCCTCCGTCATCCCAGTGTTGGGGTTTAGCTCCTCATGGTGAAAACATGCTCAAAAGATAGAAACATGGCTCAAAGGTGTTTTTATTAAAGGAAAATAATAATACAGCGAATCTGCAACGCTTTTCTGGCGTTACAGAAATCACCGTTACAATGAAGTGTTGTTTATAAACGATAACTGTTTTCTGCTGTTGAAGAACGATACTTCTTTGCGACTGTTCCGTGTGGGTCAATGTTCTTCGTCTCCTTCTTCCCTGCACCAGCAGAAAACAGCAGCAGGAAGCTTGTTGTTTTTCTTGATTTCTCACTCCTCAGCCCTCCTCCAGTCCCCAAACTTTCGACACCCCTTCTATATTACCCAACCAATCTACTTATATCAAAAAGAGCGATTAAATCTCTCCAAAATCTTCCAAAATCTCTTCCTTTCTCTTTACGGCAAAGTTGCGGCAATTTCTTGTTTTAGAATTTCTACGCGTTTCTGGGCTTTCCTTTTGATTCTAAACTCTTTCTTAGATAGATACCAATCTTTGGGAAGGTTTATAGCACTTTAATCTCTCTAAAATTTCCTAAAATCGGTCACACACGTGACTTTCCATATTTTGCTGTTGAGATAAAAATCCGTCGATTGAGCCCAGTTTAATCGATTTCAACACCCATGTTAGATTCCTAGACCCATAAGGAGTCTACCCTATGAATATCAGAGGTTTAGTCGACCTCAAACTCCTCCAAATCACGATCACCAAAACTGCAAGGAATGTGTTTATATTTTCCCGCCCAAATTCAGAATTTGAACGTGAAGGGGAAAGGTTACCCCTTATCCGTTGATGGAGTCCGCATAACACTTGTCCCTTGGGTTGCATTTATCAACTTTTCGAGCCAATTTCGCCGCAAAAGCTTATTTCTCCAAAAACACCTACAAAGAGATAAAATACCAAAATAAGTACAAAAATGGGTACTAACAATATACACAATAGAGATGAAAATAGACACATAAATGCGTCTATCAGTCACTTTGGCTAAGGAAGCACATGCATCTTCAAAGTCCGCATAATATTTCTTACGAATGGTCTCTTGAGCTTAGAGACGTTTCTCTAACAAAGTAATGTCCTCCTTTTGCTTTAGTATGAGATTCTATTTCCACCTAAGAGTATCCTTACCATATTTATGGAAGAGGGACATATTCCTTACAAGGTCTGCATTATGAGCAGATTCAAGGGAGAGTTGGGCCTCGTTATGAACGGTCACGTTCATCAACCTATCAGACTTCTTATGATAATACCAAACATCGGAGGTCAACTTGATCACTTGCTCCCGAAGGCGTTCGAGTTCACTAGAGCTACTAACTGGCAGGCGTAGGTACTCTCGGGACGTAGATACCAGAAGAAACGGAAATAAAACTAAAGGGAAAAATGGGCGAACCTATTACTTTTGAAGATTCAGAAGCTACAGCTGTATCAGCTGCCTTCCATCTCTCTTCGGAAATCTTGGCATCATCATTGGCCTTCTTAAGTGCCAGCAAACACACTTCTAAAGACCTTTGAGTCTTTTTTAGCTCATTTTCCAACAAAGGTATCTTAGCAGAAGAAGCAGCATCACCAGAAGCAGGTTGCTGAGCACTAACGAAGGCATATTCCTGACGAGCACGCTCCAAGAGAGCATTCAAGTGAGTACAATTGGCTCTTTAAAACTTGAACAAGGTACATCCGACATCGATTTGCTTGCAAAGATGTATAAGAACGTACGATGGTAAAAAATGGAACGGAAAAAAAAGGCAAGGAATGAGATATGCTTACTGAGAACATGGAGAGACGAGGAAGAAAATCATCATAACTGTCCATGAAGGCCTCCATCTCCTGAATACTACCTCTGCGGATTTCACCAAGGCTCTGATAAGAACGAAGAAAGTCCGGTTCGAAGAATAAGTCTTTGGCCATCTGGTACTGAGCCGTGAAAGCACCTAACTCCGAAGCAATCTCCAAAGAGTTGCTCAACTGATGAGAGGCAACTTCGGCAAAAAAGGGACCCTTGGAATCTCAAAGAATAGCTTCCAGTATGGCATCGTCATAGCTCCTAAGGCTCAGACTCTCAGGTAGCTTGCCTCTTCCTTGATCAACAGATGTCCCACCTATTGCTTGGGAGCAAGAATGAAATACCAACGCTTGATCATCACCACGATGAAGAGCCGGCATAGTAGAAGAGTTGGGAACAGGAACGAATGCTTTTCTAGAGGCACTATCAAAATTCATGTCACCAGCAGAGGGAAGATTACCAATGATAGTCAAATCAAGCGACGAAGGTGGTGGACCTACAGGCTTGCTTACAGGTGTAGTAGAAACGGATTGAGCACTCCCCAATGAGGTAGACGCATTATTGAAGGATAAGCTGCTAAGTGAAATCACAACCTTCTTCTTCGGTTGGGAATCTGAACTACTGACCCTTACCACTGGAGCAGTAACATTCGCAAATGAACCAATTGAATGATGTGAAGTAGTTGGAGAAGACAAAAGAACCCTTGGAAGAAAACACCATGGCATTGGTGGTAACTAGAGCGATAGTGTGACGGACCAGAATTTTTTTTCTCCCAACAGGCCGGGTTAGGACCCGCTTGGTAAGCTCTGACTCTCGGATACTCCACTCAAGCAAAATTTTCGTTCACTAATAATCTTACACACCGTAGAAATCTCATTCGTATCAAAATCAGAAGTCTATGAGCATATGTCCCATACCATAATACTCATAAAATTCGACAAGGGTTCCAATTTCAAAAAATAAGGGATGGCCGATTGCCTAAAATCAGATTTGGGCAGTTGCCAACCCAATAACTTATACGGCCAGTTGCCGATTCTAACAATTTATACGGCCAGTTGCCAAAATTAACATGGGCCAATTGCCCAAAAATAACAGACGGCCAGTTTCCAAAATTAACATGGGCCAATTGCCCAAAAATAACGGACGGCCAGTTGCAAAAATTAACACGGGCCAATTGCCCAAAAATAACGGACGGCCAATTGCCAAAATTAACACGGGCCAATTTCCCAAACATAACATACGGCCAGTTGCCAAAATTAACACGGGCCAATTGCCCAATAATAACGGATGGCCAGTTGCCAAAATTAAGGTAGTTCTGGTTACCAGCCATCATTGGCCAGTTGCCCATGATATATACTTGCCAAGGTTGCAATCATCTCTGAATAGATGGTATGAACTGCAAAGAAGTAACCAAGACTTTCAGATGATATGAACAACCTTATAGAGTTGTGCTGAACCACATAGCGGCTTCCTACGTACCCTCTCCGTTGCTCGAAGGGATCAAGCACGACCGTAGTTCATCATCTTTTAATTTAGATAATATGAACTACCGTCAACAGTAGCAATTATCTCTTTTAAATATCAAATAAACTTATTCCACTTGCAGTATACATAATGAATTACGAGTGGAACACTACTCCATTAACGGCCGAAAAGTACATATATGTGCAAACAGATAGTAATAAGACATGCTAGTATGTGTAAAAATCACGACAAAGGGGACTCCGAAGAAATCTAAATAAATTTAGTACACTGAACACAATGTAAGACTCATAGACGCGACGTCAACATCAGACCATAACGAAAAGAAAGTCTACTTAAATAACACATTTATTTACTCACAGCAGCCTCAATGACAACCAATGGATTAAGCTGAAAGACCGCAATGATTACCTTCTCGTGCTTCCTATGTAGTTCATTTCAAATAACAAAAATCTGCAAAGTACTCGAATCCCACCGTACTGACAAGCATTAAACTTAAAAATTCAGTGCAACCTCGATTATAAGAAGAAATCGGATGATAACTCATATATATCTATCACCAGTTTCCATTCAAAGACATTCTACATAAACTCCCGTAACAAACAAGGTCAAATCCTAACTTAAAACTTGTAAAGAATGTGCCACTAAATAAATAAATATCCACTAATAAAGGTGATTAACAATAGATTGCATTTCAAACACAACAAACTAAATAGTACAGAAAAAAAATGTAGCCTTACACTATTTTATTCGTTTTCGACAATTATCAGCACAAACGAAGGCTACAATCTCAAGGTGAGAAAATATTATCCACAGAACTCCAATTCCTAATTTAATAACCATTTCCGTTAATCATTAATGATACAAGTTTCCAGCTTATTACAATCATAATACCTATTAGTGTTAGCTAAATAGGATGAGATCATTAAATAAGGTTAGTTACCATTGAGGTAGTGAAATGAATAAAGACTGTCCATTGATAATTTCTCATATCTTGGCCTTATACAATTTAAGCAAGTCACCATTCAATAAAGAACTAGTAGTGGTTTATGTATAATTAATTAGTGAAACCACTAAATGTGGCACCCAAAAGATCAAGCTTGCTCGTGTTGGACAAACTGTCTCACTAAAGTATAAATTTATCTACAGCACAAAATGGTGACAAGTGTATGCACTTCATAGTGACTTTAGAAAATAAAACAGTAACATGAAAGCAATAGAAAATGTCTCCATTTCCAATTGTACCTGCCTACGACGCCCAATGTAGAATTCAGGTAGAGTTGGATAGAGCACCCATCCCCAAGCCTGGAACTAAGAATATGTGTTCGAAATAGAATTAACGAATTTAAATGAGTTCCTAAGTCTCTGGACGTCAGTAGCGTCAAATAGATTTTATACAAACATCCTGGAGATCAAGCTAGTGAGTAATGATGATAACTTCAAACAAGGAATGAACAGTCATTCCCTGAGTATATTAGACAATAAGGATAACTGCGAGATTTCCCAAGCCAAGTAGAAATGCAACTGTATTAACACTAAATCTAGTGATGGTGATAACCATGACTTTCACCATTTCGTAGTAGATGATGCTTACTGTCACAACATTTTTATGAGTGGTGTGTAAGAGTGAAAATAATAAAAGTGGCTTATCATTTGTGAAACTACCAAGTCCTCTTAACTAACTGTGCTCAGAATTATTCACATGGCAACCTCACTATTACGTCGTTTGTATACAAGTTGATATTCCATGAGCCCTAAAGAGTACACTAGAATACCAACAATTGTTAACTCATGCAATGATGTCGAGAGAGACATCATATAGTTCATATATAAGAAACCATGATTGAAAACTTGAGCACTAAGTTGAAATACAATCCATACAGCACCATTTTGACC
Source organism: Papaver atlanticum (assembly GCA_023531105.1). NCBI lineage: Eukaryota > Viridiplantae > Streptophyta > Magnoliopsida > Ranunculales > Papaveraceae > Papaver > Papaver atlanticum. The sequence goes on along the minus strand of JAJJMB010005965.1, from coordinate 499,824 downwards.
AATTAAAAGTTCAATACACCATGACAACTTCAAGCTCCAAACACATACAATCCAATTCCGTAGATTGACCCTACAAGCACATATCTATATCATCTATTTTACCTGTCAAACTCGTAATGCATGCTGATCGGATCATAATGAAATTTTTACAGTAACCTAATGGATTATGTTACCACAACATACTCAATAATTACAGGTTTTTAACGGTTCAATAAGAATATAACCACATCATAACTTTGACAGACTTATATTATTGTCTTACAGAAGTCAGGCACGTTAAACCCATACTTTAGTATACCTAAAGTTATCATAAATTCATGAAAATTTTATAGTAGGTTGCTTACATATATATAAACAACAAACTAAAATTTCAGCTTCATCCGATATACGGAAAATGAGATACTTCGATTGCGGGTGGGTTATTCAGGATTTGAATCCTATAGGAGGGAGTCATGATAAGTCTAATGCTTTTGGTACTTAACTATGTCTGTTCATCTTCAAATTTTTACCGTACTTTTATGACTTAATGAAGAACAACATACTGAAAATTCATAACATTCCAACTGCTGGAATTTAAGGTAAGGATACGATAGAAAACATTCGTTTTAGGGTTTATTCATACAAGAAATCCAAGAACGAATCCATCATGAAAAATTATAAAATCAAATAAATTTTTGAGAAATTCATGATGATTATAAGATACCCAACTCATGTATTTACATATAGCATGGTTTATCATAAAAATATCCAATTTCACAACATGAACCCCAAATTCTCAAATATCTTAAATCAAAGTTTCATGTGAATGGATTCATGAATTAGTTCGTGTACAACATAAACTCACCATGATTTCTACCAACCCGTTTCATGGATTTACTAATGGGATCAATTTATAGCAAAACCCCCAAATTCTAAGATGAGACCTACTTAGGCATCAAACTAAAACAAATTCATTCCTTGTTAAGCTAATTCCATCACCAAGAATCAACAATTTCAGCTAACATATTCATGAATATCAATCCCTAGACTTGTACTCCCTTAAAAAGAAACAATGGCAGCCAAGAGAGGAAGAAGTAAGATGCTCCCTGATACAACACCATCATTCAAATGAATCACCAAAACCCATTAATTCCTCACAGCTCATATCTTGTTATTAGAGGATTTGAAAAGAGAATAAAGAAATATTCCCAGAGAAGAAAAGATCCAGGGAGGGAGAAAAACGCAAGAAGAAAAGCCATAGAAAAAATTGAGTTCCCCTAATATCTAAGTTTTTGTTTTTAAACATATAAAAATTACTCATGTACACTGACAGGTCCAATGATCGACACGTGCACTGAAACGTGGACAGCTGCATGGTTAGCTATTAGGCACCCAATGGTTTTAGATTAAGGAAGATTTTTCTAATTGGGGAACGAACTTTAAATCTTGAGGTCACCTAAGAATATTTAGAAAACATGTCAGTCTTAAGCACTCTTAGGGAAGAGTTTGACTAACGGGTTTAGTTAAACCCGAAGAAAAATTTCAGTCTTTCACAGATAGGCTGCGCACTACAAGGAGTCGAAGGCATAGGAATCTTCGAAAAATGAACAGGGACCGCAGCAACCTGAGTAATCTCTAAACTCACCAACGAAGATTCACCAACAACATGAAGGTTATCACCTTCAACAGAACCATCACGAACAGGGCTAGGGATTAATTTCGTAAAGTCTTCCTCAATATCATCAAAATAAGGGCTAAGGGAAGTATCCTCGACATCCTCTATGTCCTCAAGTTCCTCTTCAACAACCTTTAGGTCTTCATCAGACGCTTTTACGTCAATCACAACTTTCAACTTGCCTTTCTTCTTGGAAGATGGTAAAAGAACACATGCGAAAGCTAAGGATCAGGGGAAAAATACCTAGGTATCTACGTATACTAAGGTAGGTTTATAATCCTTACCTCTTCAGGCATGGACTTGGAAGCTTCAATCGAAGCCTTCCTCTCTCTCGTAAGAGTAGCTACGGAATTACCAGCAAAACCAAGAGCAGTCCCAGCGGAAGAAGCAGGGGCAGGCTGTGAAAGGAAGCATCAAAATTCTCAGCAAAAGGCTCAGCACAACGAAGATTGAAGAACAAAGAAGTTTATCCAAAGGTTACCTCGTCAGGAGCAGTAGGGTTGAAAACCCAAGGATGATATCCATCATACTTAGAAGGCAGGGATGAAGCAGGACAAGGAACATTGGGATCTACAGTAGTAAACCCGCGGGACCAAGGACCCCTCACACGAAGAGGGGTATGTCCCTAACGCTTATCATGATCAAGACGAATACGACCAGACTGAGGCAAGAAGAGCTTAGCAGAGTAAGGGATAGTGGTCAGCCCCGTCTTATCAATCTCCTCCAACAAACGAAGGGCATTGCCCTATCTGATCTGCTTAGCAGTAATGTGAATACGAAGTGGACCAACAAACCAAGGAAGAAGGTTGGTCTTTTGAATGGCATCAACGTACATGGCGTTGAAGTTGGCAGGAGTAAAATCCTCCTGCTTACACCTCCCATGAGAAAAAGGATCGTAAGATTTCAGAGTAGTCTTACCCTTGCTGCGGTACCAACACTCACGAAGGGCATGCCAGAAATTACCAGTATACTGCATCACCCCCCGCACCTGAGTCTTGTTCGCAGGATCGTCCCTAGCGGACAAGACATCGTAGTAGAATGGATCCTTCATGCTATAAAGAGGAAGAGGCATGCCTGTGGCTCACTGACCAACACTAATCAATAAGTAGTTCTCATCATAAGGAAAGCTTCTGATCAAAGACTCGGTGAGGATGTCAGGACCATCAACAAAGGAAATCTTGAACTTCTGTAGACGGAAATGCTTGGAGATCTCAGTAAGGGACCAGCTGGAGTAGTTATCCTTGTCATGAAGCTTTATCCTATGTAACTCATAATAAGGCGGAGGTGGGGGAAGATTTTCGGAAGCAACCTCCTCTACCTCAGGTTCCTCAGCAACCTCAGGTATCTCAGCATCTGCACCAACCTCAGGAGGCGGAGAAGGTGTATCATCAAGATGATCCATGCGCGGAGGTGGCTCAGCAGAAGATCTGGACCTGGAATCTTTGCGCGTAGGTTTCTTCGGAAGCCTCATAGTTCCTAACACCAACAAGAAGTACAGTTCATCAAAAATGGTATGAGAAATATGCATATAGATATTGTTCTTTATATTATTGGGGCAAAAACAAGCAAAATTTGGGCATGGGTTTAACTTAACCAACCAAAGGGAAGCAAACAAACAATCACTTGACAAGTTCTAATGGAGCGATGGAGAATAATTGACGATCATGATCAAACTCAAGAACGGGAACAATCATGGTGAAAATCATGACAGAAACATAAACAGAGCAAGACCCATACTCTCAAACGACATGGAGAAGGTAATGAAAGTTACAGTCCATGCATGCAAGCATTCGAACATCTCCGACAGCAGAAAAAGATGAAAAGCCAAAGCCGAAAGCATGAAACAACCACGCATAAGAACTAAAGAGAATTGAAGTTTACTTACTTGTGTGAGTAGATCGAACACTGACAATAGAAAGCTTTTGGGAGTCGATGGAGAAAGCCAATAGTTAAAAATGGAGAAGAAGAAAATCTTTGTGAAAGGGACAGAGAGGGAGAGCGACAGTAAGAGAAAAATAAGGAATTTAATAAATATCCTTCTTTAAATTTCTTCTTATATAGGCGGATGGATAATCTAAGAATTTAGTTTTCCCGAAATCCAAGAGGTAGTTATTGCATGAAAGGACACACGGGGACCACCCAATCTGTGTGTGCAAAAATGGCGACGTTAAGAAAAGATTTCTTCTTCCAATCCCACCGATTGGTGGAATATGAAAGAAAATGGGCAAACTGTGAACACCAATGTTCTCTTGGACACGTGTCACGTATTTGGCGGTCGTGTGCAAGTTAAGAAAATAGCCCCGACGATACACAAGTATCTGAGAAGCAGCAGATCCCTTCCTGATCTACTTTATCTCATCTCGAGGAAGGATACCTCGACGGATTAAATGATAAAGTAGATCCTAGCATAGGGAGGTGGCAGCTGTCGAAGGGACAGAGATAGCTGACATATCTAATCAGCATTTAATGCCGCGAGCCCTTATCTACACGTTTGGTCAAAGCGCGTGGAAGAAAGTGAGATGACATTGTATGACTGGCGAAGGTATGCGGTGAACGAAGGTACATCCTGTACTAAGGTTGGGGAGTTCACGAGGGAACGTGGGTCAGCTGAGGTGGCAGAGCCCGACTGGAGAAAGCGTGCGGCCAACGAAGGTACCATTTGTATGGAAGATACATCAGGATACGATGGACCCCAAAGAAAACGAAGATGTTTTGGGAGCAGAATGGGCTATAAATACCAAGTTTCGCCAATAAAGAAGGGCATTCAATACCAGAACGGAAGATTTAGTCTTAAGCTTATACCTCTTTAATGTTTAGAACTTAAGTATTTACTATAGCTTGAGTTATCTCTATTAATTTGGGAAGCATTTAATATCTTTGTAATAACCACCACTTAATACAAACAATCACTCATTACCCCGTGGACGTAGACAAAAGTCGAACCACGTAATCTCTGGTGTCTCTTGATAACTTAATAACATTTACATTACCTCAGTATTTTTGGTTATTATTGTCTTTGTCTTGACTACCTTTTATTACTTAACCATATCAGTTCAACTGAGATATCTCTACTACTTAGTATTGGATTCTCTGAGATGTTTACATTACGTAGACTATGGGAAAAATATTAGTCACAACCACCTATATATACCGGCACCCATACAATAACCACCTAAAACTACCCTAACTACTCCCCAGACGTACGTACATATCAATCATATTACAATCAGGTCCTATCAATATGTCAGCCAGTTAAAGGTCTTTTCCAATGTGATAGTCAAAACTTAAGCATCCAAAACTGTCAGGAGCTTTCAGTGTCACTTTTTTCCTTTCTTCTTTGCTATATGATAAGGATCTTTCTACTAAAAGAAATAAACATACAGCCCAAAAAAATTGAGAGAAAGAAGCACTAATAAATAATGTTGTTAACATGATATGTTTCAGTACCCTAAACTGAACCGGAAATTTACAACTTAGATTTACAACTATGGTTAACCACCCCCACTATGGACGTTACATTTACAACTTAGATTTCCAAATTTTCGTTTTACCCACTTTTAATCCCCTAAATTTACAACTACAAAAACAAGTCAAATATTTATATTCAGCCATAAATAAATAAATATATCAAACACGTAGGATTCAATTAAAAAAAGATGGAGAATGGAAAATGTTGGTAGCCTCATAGAAAATGGGAACAGTTTAACTAATAATGTGAACAGTTGTTGTCTCCTCTTATTGTGCTATTACTTCTTGCCTTTACATGGTTGCATTCTTCTCAGAATGAAGAATACTCCCTTCTTTAAAGGCAACAAAATGTTTCTACATACAGATGTTACTATGAAGATGGTGGGCAAAGAATACCATGTTTCTCGCAATTGTCTTTTGATTGAAACAAAGGTGAAGAAGAAAGTAATTGCAGAGGAAGAAAGACGGTTTGGAGAAACTCAGACGTCTTTTCTTCATGCATGGTTGGAAGAACAACAAACTAATTAGGAGGAAATTAAGCGGAACTGATTTGCAGTTCTTTCTCAATTAAGGAAGTTATTCAAAGTTCTGAAAAACTATACCTAGGCATGATAAGGGAGAAATATAAAGAGGGCGTGACACGTATGTGTCAATCTGGATAGTAGCTGTTTCTGACAATCCAGTGTGTCTAGAAAGAAAAAGGACGGCGGATCAGTTCATTCCTAAGGAAATGGACGGATCAACCTTCTCCTTGTTGGACTAAAACTCACGACCATTCTTTATCTTTCTCAGAAACAGTCCCGACCACTCTTTGTCTCCTCAAAAAAGGCAACTGTGTCATAGTTAATTGATGGAAAACAATTTGTATACATTCATACATTCAAACATGTAGTGGATTCATTAACAACTTCATCTTCTTCATCCTCTTTCGAATATGGGTCAAAATCGACATCATCGACCTGTAAAGAGTCTAACTTCTCTCTCAACTTTTCCACCAACTGCTCTTTATTCCTTTTCATCTCATCCTCAAACTTGTACCGTGCCGTTGTTGGAAGTGTATCAACCCAATCTACATCATTTTAAGTTTTTCGACCAATTCCAAAATCGAGAAATGGTCATATACCCACACCTACATCTAAAATTAAAATAGGAAATGAAGTGACAAGATGAAAAGGAAAGTAAAATCTGGAACATATTAGGTTCGGCTTAAAAAGATAATACAAATAAGTGGAACCTATCAAATTTGGAGTCTCAGTATAGTGCTCGGCTTAAAATGTATATCATAAATTAGCCTAACCCTTTACTGATGCAAGAAGAAAAAAAATTCATTGTATAGTTTTGAGAATAAAAAAAAAGGATATTGGATCGTAGAGAATTACCTGAAGCATAATGAAGTTCCTTCTAATGTTTGTACTTGTCAACTTGGAGGCGGTCACAAGTTGTTCGAGAAGGTAAGCTAGCGCAGTGGTTCCCCAAGCGTACTTGTAAACGGTAGCAATATCCTTTACCAATATGAGATAATTGGCATTCATCTTGTTTTTGGTAAATTAAGTCGGGAAAGATATCTCTTCCAAAAGTATAAAACAAGTAGGCAGTTCCGGTTTGTTTCACTTTGATCTCATCCATCACCAACTTCCCATTCTTTACTTTCTCCTTTGTGTTCTCAAATTCCTTTTTCAAGTTAGTAAGCTTGATCTTCTTAAGCTTCTTGTTTCTCACACCATTCTCTTGAACACAATTTACATCTTTAACGGAACGACAAAACTCAAGTTCAGACTTATAATCATCCCAACCAAAACATTCATTGAACGACTTGTATAGCTCCTCCCAACTCATATCATAATAGTCAGCATCCACGCTTCTACCTCTCACTTTAAGCCCTGTAATCTTGTTCGCCTCATCAGGTGTGATTGTCATCTCCCCAAAGGGTAACTGAAACGCATAAGTCTCTAGAAAAAATATCTTGGAAAATACGGAGATAGTCACTCTGTCACATTCCTGATATCCATGTTGAATCGCATGCCATAAAGCAGAGGATTGTACTAAGAAACCATGCACCTCTAGAACCTCTTCAGACAATTTGCATTTCGCTGCCCTTTGGTGTCTCAATACTTGGATGGCATCGTTGTGATCAAGAGTCTCATATGTTCTCTTTGCCCAAGATTTGGCGTAACCGGTCAACACCCTTCCTCCATCTTCAGGAAGACCATGGGGCAAACTATCACCTCGAGCTGTGATTACGTTATCCTTATGAGGAATGTGCAAACCTGTAACCCGGGGTTCAACAAGCTTCTTCTCTTTCCGGTGTTTCGGTTGATATTGAGGTTCTTCATTATCATCACCTTTCTCTTCATTTGCACCATCACCATGTCTTCCTTATTTTTCTCTTTGTATCTATGGTAGTGGTTCACGAATTTCTAACGGGGCATCTTTGTCAGTTCCTCTATCTCCTGCTCCCAGTTTTTTGTGACCTCCTCCTCGAGGACCGGGAGTTTTAGAATTAGAAGGCGTAACCTCCATCTTATTCCTCTTTGTAAGTTTTTTATTCCTAAAACAATTATAAAGCTTGATTAATATGTTGAACAAAAAAGCAAAATGGTAAATTAACGCAAGTCTAGGATTGTAAGTGATAGCAAATCGTCAGGTTCGGCTAGCCCGAAATACCAATAATGAGCCGAACCCAACAAATCTCATTTTCCTTTGAATTACAATGATTTGTTCGGATTATAATTGGTATATTCTAACAAGCCGAACATCCAAGCTTATATACGAGTAGTAAACTAGACGAAAGTAAAATCATCGAATAAGCCGAACACAAAATGCACCTATAATCTGTGACTAGGTTCGCATGGAATATATATAAAATTTTAATCCGATCGAACTGTTCATAAACACTTCCAAAATGAAATTTCAGGAGCAGTTCGGCTTATAATAATTATCAATTTTGAGCCGAACCCAATACTGTAACCGTCAAAAACCCTAGTTTTTCAGGAATTAAACCTATTGAATCGATGAAAAACAACAAATAAAGATATGGGTTTGTAGAACTTACTTTCTTATCCTCATTTCAGGAGTTGGTGCTTCACTTGGTTGAATTTCTAGTTCAATTTCAGTTTCTACACCTTTATCTTCAATTGGTTCTTATTCTTCGATTGATAGATTAGAAGAGGATTCAGAACGCCTATTTACTGCTGGTTTCTTTGTACGAACCATTATGTAGTTGAGTTTAATCGATGATCAAATTTTCACGAATCAACGATTAATCACGGCGATGAATTTTTTTCTCTCATGAGGATAGAGGAGGAAAATGAAATAATACAAACTGATTTTGATTTTTACTAAATTGATTTTAGATTTTTATATTAAGGGTAATAATAGATTAATAATTTAAACGGTTTAAGGGTATATAGGTAATTGAACTATCCGCTAGACACACCTTATAAGGTCACCCTAGATGGGACTATTGTTTTGTATGCCATGCTTTTAGGTATGCCTTAAAACAAGGTTCCTACATAGCAAAATCATTAGCCCACCAATTCCTTGGTGGGTTTGTTTGCAGAATTCACCGTTTCCAGGAATTGATAATCCCATGGGATTACAAATTCTGGGATTCATGTAAATTCCTTGTGTGTTTGGTAACTCAATTAAAATTCCTAGGATTTTCTTGTATTAAAGTCTTTGTACCGTTTGGCATTACCCTCAAATCTTAAAATTGCATATATATGGGATTTAGAGTTTAAAAAAAAAGTGAGTCCATAAATCCTTTGATAAGTTTCCCAGCAAATCTTAGCGGGAGGTGGGTCGGACTCCATATAGAGGATTTGTTGGAAAACTGAATCCCGTAGGAAACATGATTCCAAAGATTCGGGCAACCAAACATACAAAGGGAAACGTAATTCTACCAAATCCCCTGGACCTATAAATTCCACTTTTAAAATTATACATACAAACCCTGGGGAAGCCTGCTACAAAGCACCGGTGGGTGCCCTTATTAAAACCCTTGGTAAAATCAAATCTAGGGCTTCAGAGTTCAAACTTTAGCAGAAGCAAACATTTCTTCTTCAATTTCCATACTTTCTCTCTGAAGAAGAACATCATAAACACAACCTAAATAAAATACTATAATCGGTGAGATTATTATTGGGTCAAACGAGAATCGTACTGGGATGATAAATTGATCAAGAAGGTGGATTTGGTCGAGGGAATCATCACCTTCCAGTGTTGTTAAGAAATTTATAGATCCTTTTTTTTGTCATATTTCAGGTTAGTTCTCTCATTCTTCGATCAGTTAATTTCGTCAACTCTTGAATTTCATAGACGAGGTGAATGTACAAACTATGAAATGTGCAAAGTTTTGGACCAATGATTTAAATCTCTGCCATCAACAGATTAAGATGAACCAAATATATAAACCCTAGATGCATTTTGATTATCTACTCTTAAAAATTTAAGAAATGTGAATGATTTACTAATTCACTGGTTTTTGAATTAGTATTTATACATTTCACAAATTGCTATGTTTTTTTTTTTTTTTTTTTTTTTTCTTCTTGTGCATATTTTAGTGGGATTGGTGGGTTTTACTAATTACTGGTTCTCTTTGCTGGTTATAGTAATGGCAAATTTATTACAAATTCCAAGTGATGATTCGGTTCTTCTACGCGTAAGTCACTCTAATCTCAAAAGCTTCTCTGCAGATGTTCGCTTCTCTCTTCAGGTATTTAACTTTAATCGTTCCATTTTATCAATTTCCACAAGGATTGAAATATATCGTTTAATACACTTATTTTGTGACACTTTTATTAGAATTGTAATTTTATTAATCCATGTCGAACCACCATTAGGAAAACCATGCTACCAACTACCATTGTCAAATAAATATCCACACATAAATTCAGTATGAATTTTTGCCTATGATTAACAGTTGGTTCACAACATCATTTGGGCTAATTTGTGCATTAGAATGTTTTGAAATTTGTGAACCCGATCTAAGATTAGCCTCAATGAAACAGGATAGATCAATCACAATGAATTGTTGGAGAATTTTGTTATACTATAAACAGAACACATCTAGGTTTTTAGTTTGTTAATTAATAAAAAAAATTAAAAAAAATTGGTATTGTATTCTGGAACATCTATAGTTGATGTAGGAAGATGCATGAGTTTAGTGGTTGCCTGTGAATAATCACATAGAAAGTTTAAACCCAAACATCAGTTGATATTCCATCTATTCTTTTCTGATAAATGTTGCTAACATGAAATCTCTCATTGCTCTCAGATGACTGTGGAATCTGTGAAAGATAAGCTCTGGAAAAAGTCTGGTACTTCTGTTGATTCAATGTCCCTTGAGCTTTTTGATGATACAGGAGCTAAAGTTACAGAATTAAATGACAATTCCAAACCCTTCGGATTTTACTCTCCACATGATGGGTGAGTGTATCTTCTTATTTTTTTCGCCATCACACACAACCTTTTCTCCTTCCCAATGTTCATTACTTGCAGAATATAAAAGCTGCATTTTTGTGTTTGATGTGAAAACAAATACGATTGAGGTACATTATTGTAGTTAAAGACGTTGAAGTTCTTATAGTTTCTTATACGTGTTTGTGTTCAAATGGTTTTTGAATGTAGAATTTGTCTGTGCTGTATTATTTTCCCTAGACTTCTGATTCTAATTTCCTTTTTCAAATCATGGTGGTCTTTTTTTTTTTTTTTTTTTTTTTGCATTTCGAATATAGAAGTTGAATAGCAAACATTGGTTTGCTTTCAAGCATTCTTCTTTCCAAATGAAACCCAATCTAACAATGAAAAACATGAAATTTTGTTCTAGCTTATCTACCTAGATCCAGTTGCCTTATTTTTGTACCTTTTTATTGGAGTTTGAGAATAAAACTTGGTACAGTAATTTGAAGCTCCCATTTGTGTTTATACCAAAGCTGAACAGGTATTACGAGTTTGGACCAACTGCTGAGATCATTCTCATATGTGATACAAGAACAGATCTTAGTCATTGACCAAACACCATGATTTATTCTGTGAGCCTCTATGCAACGTAAAGCGTAAACTTTTTAGATAGCCTCTTGTAAAAAATGTTTTCTTGGGTTTTTGTACCGTGTCCAATCAACTTTTTTCTAATGTATGAAAGGTATCGATTGAATATATTGGACTTGGATCCCTCATCAGTTACTGCTGGTGGCTGGCTGGAAGATACTTCACTGGTGGAAAAGTACTCCATTTCTGAGGAAGCCTATGATAAACTTGGTGGCAAGTTCCCTTATCTTTGCAATTGGCATAGTTTATTGTGTTTTCCATTGTTACATGTGACGGGCAGTTTTATTACTCACCCTAGCGGTGGTTGAAATAAAGGTTGGTAGTATATTGTAGATTGTGTTATTGACCTATTTGATAGTCAACCAAATTTACTAAATCCCATTTTTCTTTGTAAGCTGAATTTTTATGTTCTAATGGAGCATATAGATTTTGAACATGAGTACTTTAACCCAACGTCCTAACATTACATTAATTTATTCAATGTTTCCTGATAATATATACTGTGCATAATCTTAACTTCGAGAAACTTATCAAGATGGCATGGCAAGAGTTACTGAGTATCCATTTTTATTTTTATCAAGTATCAGGATTGCCCAATATACCCTGATTTGGTTAGTGGTATTTGCATTTGCATTTTCATTTTCGAGTTTATCTCAAAAATTCTTCTTTAGTTTCCTTTACGTATTTCCATTACATGATTACTTCGTTCTCTTTGATACTCGCATGTGTAGTCCCTTTTTTAGCTCACAAGTTCAATCTGGATGATTCAGGTACTTTTAGAAAATATAAGGAAAAATTCGCTTCTCAAAATCCATCGGTTGTTGAAAATAAAGTAAGCTGCTATCTTTTATTGTTATCATACACCAAATAATGCTGTTTTAGTCTTGATAACTGTGTAAAATAACCGAGTGTTACTGATAACGCTTACTAAATAGCTAGTAAGAAGTCATTATTCTCAAAACTTCTATTTTTATCTGTTATTTGCCTTATCAAGTAGCTAATAGGGCTTTCTTATTTCTTGATTGATGCTTTTAGTCAGACTAGATATGCTGCATGTGTTATATGTACTTGGATGAATGAGTAGGTTCTCTCAGGTGCGCTTGCTTTTCACCAGCACTTGGTGGGAACAAAATGTTAGACGTTATAAAATAAATAAATTTGGTCAGTTTTTTGGTACAAACAAAAGGCATTCTGAAAATCATACAATAATTACATGCATGCAGATGCTAATTAGAAACTAAGAAACAAGGGTGAGGGGATTCACCATTTTCTTTAGGTTCAGGGTTCATTTTCTTAAGTTTATACGAAATTAGAGATACTGAAATTCCATACTTGTACCTCTATTGACTATTTGTTTTTTGTATACAGATTACAGATAACTACATGGAAGATCTCTGTGCAAACATCAAGGTTAGTATAAAAAGCTTGCCTTGGTTTCAATTTCCTTCCCCAGTTGTGTTAGTTTTTCGAAAGCTTAGCATCTTATCAATATGGCCATGATAAGCATGAATAATCTAAACTTAATTTCGTGTAAACTTATTATTAAATATTTAGGATTTATAAGAGATGTAACATGTAGTTTCCTTGGAGAGATGTTTGGAAGACCGACAATGTTGTGTGCCAAGGTTAGAAGTATTTTTTCCTAATAAGTCGAGCAGCATTGATCTTGTAAGAGCATCCACGGTGGTAGATGCCAAAAAATCCAAGCCATAATTGGTTTTAGCTATGGCTAACCACACTGGTTAACATTTGTATTGTAGTCCGGCGGGGTTTAAAGAGAACCCCTTGCAGTTTTATTTATTTTTTCTATTTAAATTATTCTGCCAGGCTCAGCTTTAGATTATACCCATGTTCTTATATGCTAAAATACAACTCCTTCCATTGCGAGTAAAAAAATGCTAAATTTGGCTTTTCTACCCGACATTGTGGATGCACTAATGTTGGGTAAGTTTGGCATTTTTATTTACCCCACAATGGAAGGGGTCATATTTGGCATATAGCCAAGCTCACTTATTAGGTGAGCAGCGAGCCTGGCAACATGGGTATAGCTTAGCCTGGCAATAGGCGGGGTTCACAGGTAAAACTGAGCCTAATAGATAATCATAATTTTTATCAAAAACTTCAGTAGGTCAAATTTCAATCCTCGCTTCCTCATACATTAATGTTTACCAGTGTGGTCATGGTGTTTGCCCAAAAGCCATAGCTAAAACCAATTATAGCGTGGCATTTTTGGTATCCACCATAAAGGTATCATGTCTATTTGTAAGCTACACTTAGTTGCTATAACAATTTTCATCAGATGGTAACGTTGGACAGTAGTTGGATTAGGGGCCTTTAACGAGGAAGTTCTGAAAGTGTTGGACTAGTGAGAAAGAAGTTGGTAGCTTTGGAAGTTTCATTGGGACGAAAAATCTAGGGTTTTGGGCACAGAGGAGAGGAAGCACATGTTGTGTAGTAGTGGACAATAGTGGGACTAGAAGCCTTTAACGGTATTGATATTTGAAGTACCGGTACTCATTTTTCTATTCAGCCGTTGCTAAAACAATTATTTTCTCAATACAGGTTGGAGATAGATGTGAAGTTGAACCTGGAGAAAAAAGAGGGGTTGTAAAATTTGTAGGTAGAGCTGAAAATATTCAACCTGGTTTCTGGATTGGAGTTCAATATGATGAACCGCTGGGGAAACATGATGGAATGTATGGAAGACTCTGAACTCCATGTTTATTCTTATTTTCAATAATTACTTGTTCTTTTCAAGTTCTCTGTGCAGTTGCTATATCGTTTATGGGTATTCCATTGACCTTTTGGGGGCAAGTTAGATATTACATTATACTACTGTACTTTGTTTTGGTCATGAACACATAGCTATTGATAAAATCTAATGGCCGGGGTACCATAATAGTCAAGTTTGGTTTATGTTTCAAAACTGTAAATTCACTGATAACTTATTTATATCATTAGAAGGTTGTCGGGCAGTATTTATTCCAAGAAACTAGTATTTAATGGAGTAGATAACCTTTGATCCAGATACTATGGCCCGATCTTCTTTATATGTTCTTCAACTACCCTTAAAGGTGCATTAAGTTGTGGCATCTTGGCAGAATGCATACAGGGTAATAACAACGACAAGATATGGCTTCTAGTTTGTTTCCCTTGTTCTAGAGAACAAGGTGCTTCCTGTTGATTGAAAAGCATAAACCTTTTGTTGACGACTAATGTTAAGTTTGAACACTTGATCTTGAATGACAGTTTGCTGGCTTTTTTTAACCTACAGTTATGTTTGGATATATTGTAGGGTGCGAGGAAAGCGATACTTCACATGCCCTTCACTTCATGGTGCAATGGTCAGACCTGAAAAAGTAAAGGTCCGTATATCCAGATACTCGTTAGCCATTAATGTAAAAACTTTCTGAGATGTTACTTGTAAATACTAATTTGAGTAGCATAACTAACATCATGCCGCTACACAATACACATAATTATTAATCTACTGTCTGTTGGTATGCTAAGCTGGCTAGCCATATTAGTAAAGATGCGAAGGTAGTTTGATACCTATTTGTAGGTTACTTAAGCTTATGCAGTAATAAAGGAAAAAGGGTCTGTGAATACGCCAGTTCTGTAAGTGCCATTGATATCCCTTTAGAGCTTTGGGCTTAAAGGCTCGACGAAGGGACAAACAAAATTTGACTTTATTCCCCACACAAATAAGGCATTTTAACATGTGTCTTGATGCAAATATTCACGGGGCAGTATACACTTGAACAAGCACGCATAATCAATCTCTTGAAAAGGGACCAACTTGTTCATGGTTCCCTGACCCAGGCTGATGAGTTAAAAAATCTGATGGTGAATTTTTTTGGTCTTCTAGGTTGGCGACTATCCAGAGAAAGATCCATTCGAGGAAGATGAAATATGAACCTGCTGCTGGAAGGATCAAAAGGTTCCAATGTGTACTGGCTCAGAATTCTCGCTGCCTGTTTATTTGATTGTCTCTAACCTTTACAGTGAACCAAATTATGTTTAGAACTTAGAATTCAGCCTCAATCAAATAGGAGTTTAGCTACTCACAGATTTAGTAAAACCCATGATATTCATAAGAGATAATCAAAGAGAAATATATTGGTGATGGAAGAACCCAAAACCCTGGCTTTCGCTCCTTGTCTTGTTTTCTCCACTTCAGTAGCTTGATAAAATCTCTGTCCGGGACTCTTTGAAAAGTATTTGGAAGTCTCCTTAAATATCCCCAAGAATAATAGGGTTTGGGAAAACTTCCAAACTAAGAAATCCAATTTTGGCAAGTATTTTTGTCACTTCTTTGAGGTAGGGATCGGTCCTACCTTATATCCCGACGTAGGTAGGGATCGGTTCCTACTTAATCCCCAAACATGTTTTGCCCATAACTTTTGCATACAAACTCGGAATGACCTCATTCTTTTAGTGTTGTTTTTGTCTCTTAATTATGTACGGCATAGAGTTGAATAATCCTGAATTTTGTCAAGTTTCTCCTGGTCCTTACAAGGTAATATAAAAGAAAACAAGAGTAATACAAGGTAATATAAAAGAAACATAGCACATACAAGCTTGGAATTGATAACAAAAGTATAATAAATTATGCATTTATCAGTAACATTAAAACAATGCTGATCATTTTGAATAGATCGTATCCGCAAGATAATAACCACGAGTGTATTGATGGCCATTGATTACGAAATGAACTTGTGACAAATTTCATACTTTAAATCTTCAAACATAGGCGATTTGTGCAAAATAATAATATCATTTTGTGAACCCGACCATAAGAAGCAGCAAATTCAAGGATAACAGTTGATTTTGGGTAATGACCCTTATATTGATCGGCCCAAAAAGTAGGGCATCCTGCTATACTTAATGCATACAGTCAAGACTATCTAGCATTCTCCCTTTAATATTTCTCTAACATCTTCCTCGGTTGGCTTTTGGGGTCCGGATCATGGGACGTTTAGTTTTGACACACACTTTAAACACAATTTCTAAACCGTCTGTTAGGTTTCATCCGACGGTGTTCATGTCTTGTGACGTGGCATCAGTTTTAATGCAAATACCCTATACGGCTCAAGCCAAGCCAACATTTTAATCAGATACGGGACTTAAATAATTTTCTTGTCCACGTTTTTTCGGAAAAAGGAAAATTCTTTCGACTGTCAAAAGAAAATATCATTCATCTTCTCATCAATGTTTCTGGTTTGCACTCGTCAGAATTTCCTAGGTTCCATTTTACCAGTGAGAGCACTATTGCTCCTTGAAACTATTATTCGTTCTTTAGATTAGAACTGAATTATTTTTTTTTATTTTTTTGAAGCATAAATAATTGTTCTTGATTGGAACATGTATTGAAGATTATGCTTCAAAAAATAATCTGTTGAAGATTAATCAATACCCAGCAACTGTTACAGTAATCAAAAGCGTTCCAATTCTATTTATTTCAGTTTTCTGTGCGTCTTTTTCAATTGATTGTCTTTGTAAAGCGTGTCAAAACTAAACGCCCCATGATCCGGACCCTTTCGTAAATACGTTGGACCAAAATTATCAATCATTAATTTGAAAAACAATAAAAGATAAGTGATTGAAGTTGTTTTTTACCCATATGAATGTACTCATCGTTTGAATCCGCTGGTTTTCCATAACCTGGAATCCTTAGAGACGAAGTAACTTTTGGTTCAGGACTATGACCTTTAATATTCAGTGCATCAAACTGATAATTAAATTGAGGTTCTACCTGACAAAGCTCATTAATAATCTTTATCAACAGGTACAGGGGCATGCAAAATCGACGTTGGAAATCTTGATCAGGGTACACATAATTGGGAAGAAAATAATCGTGCATCAGATTCTGGTGGAACCAGTCCCTCCCTCGATACGTATATCTTCTTGTGAATACTTCTTTTGGTTCTGGAACCGTAGGTATTTGTCCCGAATGTACGAGCATCAAAGTGTCGATTATTTCTCTATCTTCAGCTTCCTCATCATCAAGTTGTTGCAACCTCCTTTGATGCATTTCATGCTGTGATTTAAACCTATTGATATAAATATTCCACTCTTCATCAGAACTCGATATGGATGATTATGAAATTTAAAATTGAGAACACGTATAAAGAAATTGGTAAAATATATGTAGAAGTAGGTGCGAACTGTTTGATAAAGTAAAGGGGTGTATATATAAGAATGAAGTAGGGAGAAATAGTCGTCAAACGATAGAGTATCCATCGAGCGATGTGGATTATAACACCATCGATATTATGGTTATTGTTAGCGTTATATTGAATGTTGCTCGATAAAAACACTACCGCTCAGTTGTTTTCCCATAGTGGCGCTGCTAGTTTCCCGTGTCACATGGTATGGCAAACATCCTTTTTTTGACATGGTGCATAGGAATTGGCCTAAGAGTAAATCCATCACAAGCCCAAATTAGTTTGAGACTAAAATACCACTAAGTACAAGCTGAATGAAAGATTGTGCACTTAGGTATGCATACCAAATGAAAGATTGTGAAAAACAAAACAAAACCGATGAACACTGTATTAATTTTTATTTTATTAATGTTAATTTCCTTCAATGAAGGGTTTTTTTGTAAACATGTACACAACTATCAGTCTATCCCTGAAGATACCTGTAAGTAACTGCATCATCAAAGACAACAACAACGATCGATACTACTAATATGCAACCTGGTTAAATTGGAGACTTTTTTTTTTTTTTTTTTGTTATGTCAACTTGAATTATGGAATAGTCGAAAATTTGTTCGATTCCTAATCAACATAGGATGATTCTCATGATCAGGTCATCAACTATTCGGATAGTAAAATGCGGTCTGCTTGTCAATATCAATCCTGATCATCCACTTCATGGAAAGGTAGTGGTACAGATTTGACAGCCCTAAACTTCCCAGCATTATTCAGATGCTCATTCTCCAATCTGCAAAAAATCCAATAAACTCAATAAAAAAATTTCACATTCTGAGTATAAATTCTACTCTTATCATGAAAAATGAAGTCAGCAAATTGGAGAAAATCTTTACCTGTAAAAGTTCCATTGACCACGTCGAATGACTTCAAGTGCAGCTAAAAAGAAACTCATTACTCTGACGTCGAGGCCTCCGAAATTCGAATGAAGAACAGTTTGTAGCCAGGCCAGTCTAAGAACAAGATTCAGTGCCATGGAGAAGTAGTAAATGGATTTCCGTCGAAGCATTAGTTCATTTCTTAGCCAAGGGTTTTTGGAGCCAAACTGAAGTAAACCCCAGTCCTTGACGAAATCCCAGTACAACTGATAAACAGTTGCTGCACTGGACATGACAACGACCAAGGCCAACCATCCCATGCTTTTCTCTTTCTCGTACGCAACTTTAGCACCGGCTGCTAGCATAGCCGAAACATATTTCCCTAAGTTGATCAAATGACCTGTGTCTCCCTCGTCGAACCATCTCCTAGCACACTGCATTGCTCTCCAATAGTAAGGGAGAAATGACACGGCATAAGCAAGATCTCGGTAATTTTTGGTTCGCATGCAGAAGCCGTAATCTTGAGTTTGATAGCTCCCAGTTATATAGTAACAAGCAACATACTCCAAGTTCCGAAGTGTTGGCACTTGGCTACAAAGTTGATCAGCCATGAAGAAATCCAGCATGACCACCTGTTAAGGGCCGGGGCAAAGTAAGTTTTTTTTTAGAGAAAAGCCATAATATTAGTAAAAATCTGACACAAAGTTAGTCCTTTCTAGGATTGTGCATACCTTGTAAAGAGGAGTCAATACTATATTTCTTATCACCCTAAGGAAACGAACACGGCTTGATCGGTACACAATGTTGAAAGGGCACATTAGCAGCAGTAAGAAGAGCTGCATACAAATCAAATTTTATTCTGGAAATTAGCAGTTTGCTTATTTTGTCAGGTCAACTTGAAATCGAATGGTGCGTTGTTATACTATTACAGTTTGAAATTTACAACTTAAGATCAAAGAACTACCAGCACAAGAACTCCGGGAATTGCTCGAATGACACTTGAGGAATACCCTTTTGCAATAAGGGATAAATGAACAAACATAATCCCTACAACTGCAGTCATTGATGTGGTACAGATCAAAAACACATCTCGGTACTTAAGATCCTTGGTTGCAGCTAATTCAAAGATGAAGCTGTAGTTTATCCGCGTTTTTCTCCACATAAAGATGTTGCACCCGTACAGAAAGAAGTGTAGAAACAACAGGCTGAACATACTGCAAGCAAAATTGCTCAAATGTTACAATCACAACATTATAAAGTATAACCAGCCGAATGCATCTGGTATTAACAAGTACTCCCCACATTTTAGGAAAAATGAGACTTTCACTTTTTGGGAACCGAATGATTATTACCTTAGAACGGGATAGACAGTTTCCATATAAACAGTGTCTGAACGTCGAGTATACATTCCAGCAATATGTGCCATGATGATGTATCCGGCAAATAGTGCAATGAAGCATCCGGTGAAGAGCCCTGATTAATGAAAAGGGAAGAAAGTTACAAAAGTTTCTTTTCTACGAAGCATTTTTTTTTTTCTTTTCTATTTCTGACTTCTGAGAATTACTTCTCCCGTGTCAAACACGTTATTATTATTATCCAGGAACGCCCCAGAAAAAAAAACATCTGTACAGTGGTATGGCCTAATGAGATTTATATGTTTAATTAAAGTGAGAAACTAAGGAACCCAACCTTTATACTCCACTAGGACTGGAAACTACTTTTTCAGGCAATGGCCCATAATATATGCTCCCTATAAATATTATTATTATTATTATGTCTATCACATATGATTTCCACTTATAAGCAACAAGATTGGAGTGTCTTTAGAAGAAAAAAAACTATAATGATGAGACTATGACTTTGAATTAGATTTATCCTATCAATTATTAAATCTAAAGCGAACCAATAAGAAATAAAGCCAAGTTTGCACGACAAAAAATCAAGTAAGAAACTTAGCAGGAATTATTACTAGGAAAGTTAAAGATAATCACGTACCGATGAAGAAAGTCACAGCATGGGATTCTTTTCGATGACGAGGTTTTAGGTATTTCATAGCACTTCTTCGATCATCGTTAGCGAAATGTTTTACAAAAAGATCTTCAACTTCGTCTGCCAACTTAACTACCTGTCCTTGTTAAAAACACAGTAAAAAAAAATTATTGAAATATCACGTGCACACTCACTAGAAAATGCGTACAGAACCAAACTCTAGATTTGCCTCATTTGAAGGTGACCGACATGGGGGACAAGATGCCGAGGGGATACTAAAGATAATAAGATTCGACATTATTTCGTACCTCCAATAATAGTCCAATATATGTCATCCCTATGAAATCATGAACTAGACATTTACTTTGTTTTTGTTTTCATCGATAAAGAAGAAATATATTGATCAAAAGAAAGCTTACAAGAAGAAATATTTGGTTTTTGATGTTACATTTACCTTATCCGAGGTATTAAAATACGAACTCTCTACAACTTTAAGATAAATTGTTAGAGCTTGTTTTTCTGTCACCTGAGAACAACAAATAGAGAAATCTCAGTAATTCATCATACTAAGCACACTGTATAGGCTTAAAAAAAGTATTCAATGAGTAATTGAAATCTCAGGGATGCCCATTACTTACTTTGTCAAATTTCTTGAGTATCTTTACAAAAGCAAGCATATTTAAGTTCCTGAAACATCATATTATCAAAATATAAGAATTTCACTAAAATATGAGAATCCTAAATACCAAAAATAATAATTTGTGTTAAATTATCCCAGTATGGTTTGAGGGTTCAGGATTCAGGGTTCAACGTACAATATATATACCTGTAAGTTTTGAGGTAGCCCAAGCCTTTATAAAGCTCAACAAAAGCACCTCTGATCATTTTTTCGGCATGGTGAACTTTAGTCTTGTTCACTTGCACCTGCTTGCTTCGTGCGGGGCTGCATTTCTTAGACGGCACAACCAAATCTTCCCAAACCAAATCACCAATTGCTGATAGCGTCCGAGTTGGCGTTGTCAGAGGAATGTTAATCCGTACATTTCTTCCCTGGCAATTAACCACGTGACGACCTGAAAGCGACCTGCTCGACTTACTGTCTTCTCTTTTGATCTTCATTGGTGTAGCAATTTCACCTGATTTTGCTGGTGAATCAATTAACTGCTCTTCTTTTCTCTCCAGATCACTTGCAGCATCTTGGACCTCAACTTGGTCTAGTGTTCCCCGTATAGAATCTTCATCTATCATCAATGGCAAAATAAAACGTCTCAAAATTCGTGAATTTAACCGACAAGTTGATAAAGTACAATGTATATACTGTGAGACTCAAAAAGTAAATTATTACCACAGCAGGAAAGGGAAGCATCTTCTTTGATGTCCTGAGAAAAACCGGGTTGTCCTCGCTGTTGTTTGAGTTTTTGTTTAAGATTAACAAGAATCTCCATCTGTTTCTCCAATGAACCACCTCTTTCCATAAACTCTTTCTCCTTCGCTTTATAGAACTGATTCACTTTGTTAAGTTGATGGTCTAAGCGTGAGAAAAACTCCTTAGCTGCATCAGTGTCCGCGAACTGTTCAAGCAGTTCCGTTTCGTATAGGTCTCCCTTACTCGCAGAAGAAGCCAGCCTCTTATGAACCTTGATAAATCAGAAAGAAATGTCACAATAAGTTCATTATACAACTACAGTACAAAAGCTGACAGTACAAAACAGAAGGCCTCTTGGGACGGGATAAAAGCGTCCCAAAAGTCCAAAAGCTATTAGTGACGGTTCTGTAAACGTCCCATATGATTATAAGATGAATTAAGAGATAGAGCTAGGGAGGGTTATATACTTGTATGACTCCATGCTCTCTATGTTGACGACCAAATAAAGAGAACTTCTTAAGAGGAGAAAAGAAAGGATTCTTTTGGTTTTTATTTGTTATGTTATCGCCGTTCAGAGGAATTTTTTTGAGATCTTTCTTTAGGAATGTGTAATCCACAAATGCTTCTTTCCATTCAGGTATGAGCTGACCTTCAAACTGCTTAGAGAACTTCACCATTATTTTTTCACTCTAAAACACTCTTTTGAATAATGTCTTCAACTTCAGATGTTGAGTGTGTGAGTAAGAAACTAAGCAAATGTGGAAGGTGTTTTTGATTGAATTGCATGAGTACGTTATTTATGGGAGGGGCAAAGGGGAATCATGTCCACAGTTGCAGGTATATGATGCTTGACACGGCATAATTGAAAAATATCCTTTACATTTACACTTGCAATTCCAGATCAGAAAAAAAAAAAAAACTAATAATATCCATCCTGCTTTCACTTATACTCTTTTCTAGTGGTGTATGAGTAGGACTTGCAATTTGTGTGCCTACTGCCATCCGTAATCTTTCCTTCTCTGCCCATATCTTTTTCTTTAAACACTTTCGTAGATATCACCCATAAATGAAAAGGCCTACTTATTTTTTTCTAGTAGTATTATTCTCTAAACATTAACTTTGTGGTAGTTATGTTTGGGATTAATCACAACCAAATATTTTGGTTATGAATTGACTTTAATAGTTAATTTAGAGTCTTCATACCATACTTTCTACCTTTCTACCAATATCTATCTCTCTGCATGGATTCCACTGGATAGTATGGTGGTAGTACCCGCCCTTTTTCCCATGGTGCAGGCAAGAGGAAAGGAGATCCGAAAATGCTAGGTTTACCGAGCTATTATCCCGATTAAAATCCCGTCACAAACAATACATGGGACCTATTTCTACCCATTGACAATCCCAATGCAGAGAGGGCTTCCCTAAACCATCCGATCCCCTGTCGGGATCTTTTACGGGAGCAAAAATCGGTAGGTGTAGCACTCCTCTAAGGAGATAGTTCCTCATTTTCTCCAACCTCCTCTATGGATACATCTGAAATTGAACTTTGTTGTTGCGCTGGTGATCCAGCTGGTTTGATCTGCCTAAGGAAATAAGACACGTTTGAGGCAGACTGCAAACCTTCCTATAGTTCCTCCTAAAGGTTAGAACCCTTTGTAACCATATCTTTTTCTTAGGCCACACTTTTTTTCATCCATAAAAGTAAAAGCCTACATTATTATCTTTTTCCTAGTAGTATTATATTATTCTCTTATGAACATAAAGGTTATTTGTGGGTTTGGAATTAATTAATTCCAAATATTTTGGTTTAGGAATTAATTAATTAATTCCAATAGGTAGGCCAAACTTTTTGTATGCAATCTAAGCCAATTAAGGGCCGAGTTCAAATTGTTTAATCCATCCCTTTGCTTTTTCGCATCAATTTTCTTTGCACTAGTTTATATTTTTGTTCATTTATTCTTTCATCCACAATTACATACTTCTGGAGGAACTGTCATCCAGTGATAACCAATTCGAGGCGGGCACTTGAGTAGCGTTATCTTTTTTGAAGTATTGAAATTAATCAGGTTTAGAACTATGCGAATCCACGAAGATGCATAGATTCAACTTGACATATTACAGGTATTTGGTAATATTTGTCGAATTATCCATCACCTAGAAGCGGACGTGCATAAATTCAACTGGTTGGCGCCTCACCGTTAAAATTCCATTCTTCAAATAGACACTCACACGCTATAATATGTACTCGTATTGGTATATTTTTCCCTAAGATAAAAGGCCTTTGTTGCTAGGGAAATAGCTGATGTTATCATATTCTTCAGATATGATGCTAGATTTTGGTTCTACTTAATCTCATGAACTATTAATATTAATGTGCGATGCATCAATCGGAGATAAGAATATCCAACTTTATTTAAAAGAAAAAATAATTAATTCCAGGTTGTACTGTTGAATGCATGTACCAATAGGACTTTGGCCATAATGATAACGTGACTAGAGGTGGCTCGTCGGAAGGGAGATTTATTCAGGAAAAGCTTCCTCCCATAAGATGTTTTCTTCCTCCCTATAGCAAATCTCGTCGGAGGGTTTCTTTTCTTTGAGATTTGATTACAAAATATCATGTTAGTAACATATGAACGATAGTTTGAACATTACTAAAGCATATCTAAATTAGGTCGCATAACAAAATGGTAGACTTAATATCCGGAGGTAATTTGATTTACCTGATTGCGCAATTTCCATCTAGTCCTAGGGTTGTTGAATTCTGAATTAGTTGCTAGCTTTACTGAGTTAGCAGTTAACAGCTTTGGTTTTGTTGCAGTGGTTGAATTATGCCTCCTTCTAGCTAAGTTGTTCGACAAATGACAAAAAAAAAGAAGGTAAAATTTGGATAATGTCTCGGTTTTTTTCCCTTTAGTGGGTGTGAAAGAAAAAGTCGGGAAGAAATATATCTTCACCTCAAACAATCTCTATATGATGTAAAATATGGATAAAACTTGATTAATAGTTAAAAGACAAATAAAGAAGACTAGAGATTTAACGTGGTTCGGCGAATTATGACCACTCAACGGACGAGTTCCCATCGAAAGATAAATTTTATTGATTTGCATGGTCCGAAGAGATGAGACCTATCTATGGCGGTTTTAAACCTTGCTAGTTTGGGGCCTAGTGTGTTTATTTGGGGTCTATAGATTTCCTCACCCACCTAGACTAAGGGGATAAGGGGTGTCTAAACTAGGTAAAAATACTAAATTACCCTTTAAAGAAACCTTAACAATTCTAAAATAAATACAAAATCATAATCATTTAGATTAACAAACACAAAAATCTTTAATCAAAACCCAATTTCTAAATTTCCATCAAGATCAAAAACTAAAACCTAATCACAAACAACAATTGAATTCTCATTATTATTATTTTGGTTTTGATGTATTTTTGTCGACAAACAATTCAAGTGATTGAGTTAATCCCTTCAATTCGTTCGTTTTAGGAGAAACTCAACAATGATTTAACTCTAAATCTCTGAAATTTACTCATCAAATTTTCTAAAAATCAACCCAGAATCGGTTTATATATGCACAGGATTAGTCCGATTGTAGTTTATGTTACAAGCAATCGGGTTTTATTATACACCCACATAAACCGATTCTGGGTTGATGTTCCTCGTGTTTGATGAACATCAACCACAATCGGTTTATGCTAATGCATATATCAACCAATTCATTAACATTGTTTGAATTTTAGCATAAACCCTGAAATTTTTATCTTTATATATTGTAGAGCATGAAAATACGAATTGAACGTGAAAAGAATGAGGTCATTCTGACATCGGACGAAGAAGTTATGAGAAAAACAGTCGACGAAATGCCCAGATTTACAATCGGTTTATGTGGGCATTAATGTATATCGATTCTAACGAAAAAAAATCACAGAAAAACTCTTGAATTTTACAATCAGTTTATGATCTAAGTATTATAAACCGATTCTTAGAATCAGTTTATGAGAGCATGAACATAGCCCGATTCTGGGATGATTTTTTACAAAAAAAAAAAAATAATCATTTTTTTTTCATGTTTTGATGATGAAGTAACATTAATTGATTTCTAAGTTAACATGATTAAACATCAATTAATCACCCGATTAACACTAATTAACAGGGATAAATTAGTCATTATGTAAAATAGTTGGATAAAGGGTTTTCCATTTTACTTCTTAGTATCTGTTTTTGTCTTTTAGTACCAGACCCCAAATAAACTGCCTAGGCCCCAAACTAGGCAGGTTATTGCATATCCTTTTAGGGTGTGGGATCCTTCTATACAATTTTGAATCTGTGATAAACACCAATTTTGAATAAACTTCATCAACAAGATAGCTGGAATGTTCCAGACCTTTCCCCTTTGGTGACTTGGTCAGCAGGCTGTTCAGAAACTTCCATACACTTCTTTTTTGGGTCTCTCAATGTGTCGATGAAACGGTCCAATTGATATGGGTCTTGATTTTGACCGACGCATGTTGACTTTAAACGACTGGCAGATTGGATGGCATCCAGATGGCAGCTCAGATATTAACCAGGCCTAAAATGAGGTAATTTGTATGACACAAATATCTGGATTATACCTTCTCCATAACCTGGATATAAGCACACACAATCGTATTTATCTCGGTACTAAATTAAGATTTGTTATCTAAGACTTTGAAATTAGAAATAAACAACCCACACGAAAAAAGTGTTAATAAGATTTTCACATAGGTTGGACTTGACCGTTAGCTAGCATTGGAGATGCTACAAATTTTTAATCCTGGTTAATTTTCTCCTCAACCCGTATCTTTTCCAAGACCATACATACTCGTAGAAAATATTAATAAAAGTATTAAATGATAATATTTTTTATTTTTATTTTTATGTTGTGTAGGTATAGGCCAACCCCTCTGGGCTGGCTCACCCCATTAGACCCCCTAAGCACATTCATCCTAAATCTCAATTTATCGTATCTTAGTATGCCTTAGTGAGCCTTCAATTCTAAACCCTATAAGGAAGTTGTGAAAATTCCACTAATATCTCCACTAGTGAAAATCGACTTCTCGTTCTCTTACTCACGAGGAGACCAAAAGAGGTAGTGAAATCCATTGTATTAGACAACAAGTTTTTAGAAACAGATATATCTAGTGAGAGCAAAAAAAAAATTAAGACAAAAAAAAAATTAAACATAAATCTAATTTTTTTTTTATTAGTTAAAATCGACTTGGTGTAAACTTAAACACATGTCAAAAGTCCTAAACATAATTCTGATTGAATCTAACAAATCTTCCTGAATTATCTAGTAATAATCCAACAATTTTAAACATAGTCTACGTAGCTTTCTAAAGATTAGGATAATAAATACTTATTCAAGAATAGTACGATATTTCAAAAATATTTTAACTTCGAAAAAACTGAATATCTGATACTCTTATTTGAATTTATTTCAACATCCTTCCACAATCCAAACATCATTTTACTATACCATCGTTATCACATTAAAACATCTTCATCATATAATATCATATTCAATATCATCATCATCATAAACATCGCATTATCATCTTCATCAGTATCTTGATTGTCATAATTTTGTGATTAAAATATGATTATTTCTTCTTCATCATCAGATGTTCCAACATTGTGTTCTCCTTTTTTGGATTGTCACGACAATGTTTTTCAATATGACCATACTTCTTACACTAGTAGCATTACAATGGATTTTTTATCTTTACAATAACAAGCATCAGTGGAATGGTTTCGTGCTTTTGCTTATTGAATATGATTGAGAAGAATGATCTTTACCTCTTTTTTTTCTCTAGTCAAAAGAGCTTTCTCTTCATTTGCTTTTGATTTCATTAACCTATTTTACCTTTGCTCACGTGCTTCAAGAAACTCAATTAGTTCATTTAAAGAATAAGTTGACAAACCTACGGGTTCTTCGATAGCAGTATGCTCTAATATAAAGGGAAGAGAACGTAATACCATTTTCACAATATTTTAATCAGGGGTATTTCACCATATGACCTGATTGAGTTTACATTTTTGCAACTTTGTCAAAAAATCTACGCGTTGATTCTTATCCGTGTAAAATGTTTTAAACTCACGACGAAGAGTTCATAGTTACACATTAATCACCTTGTTAATATATCTTAACATTTTCCTTGCAACAAAGTCCATGCTTCTTTTACTGCTTTTAAGTTAGAGTTGTTTGAAAACTTGAGTGATCCAAACCTTCTTGTATGAATGACAAAGTTTAAATATTTTTCATTACTTTTTTAATATAATCATCTTGTAAGATGCAGTGAGCCTTTCATCTAGATTCACTTCATCATAACCATCTTCTACTTATCCCGGAAAATTATAAGAAATAAATATAATTCTTGATTTGATAGACCAAAAGTTGAAGTAATTATTAACTTTGAAAATAGGAACATGTGGTTGTAGAAGTGTACGTTTCATTGTTTTCATTTCCGCGGGATCTTACGGCTCTTGATGCCGAATGTAGAAAATATTTAATGAGAACAAAAGAGATCTTCTAAGAAATAAAAAGTTAATAACATTTCTTAATATCACATGATTTTCGTGTCTAAATATCACATTAAAACCGCATACGGAAATCTTCACGGAATTACAAATGAAAATCTTACGAAAGCCTTTGCATAGGATTTTGTGGATCCACCATTGAAGATGCTCGAAAGACTGGGATAATATAACGATTAATAACCCAAAATTCAAGATTACTAAAATTCGTAAGACATATATATATATTTGGATCGACCAAAGAGAAATATCATCGAAACGAGAGGTATTTAAGTGGAGTATCTCAACCCAATGGATATAAATGTGAACGAAAAAAAAGAAAAGAAAAAAAAGGGAAGCGAAGGGGAATTCGGCAACCCAAGACAACAAAACCAGCTCACAAGGCCAAAATAAAGAGTCACATAATGCTCATCATTATATTTGTTGTTAGGACTAACATCCTTGTATTTGATTCGGCCCAAAAGAACGTCTGTAGTTTAACATTTCCAATGAGGCTTACCAAATTTTTCTCTTTGTTTTCAAAGACTCTTGCATTTCGGTCTCTCCATATGCACCACCATAGTAAAAACGGAATGATATTCCAAATTCGACTACATTTTTCGTCACCCCTATTAAACTTCCAAGACTTCACACTTGTGGTGACATTTAAATTTCAAAAAATTCGTAGGATATTGAATATTAGAAAGTCCTAGACGCTCAATTTCCTCGGTTGAATTGATTTCAACCATACGTTCCATAGAATAAAAGCATACTTAAATTTTTTTTTGATGAACAATCAGATCACATTTCATTCAATCCAAAAAGGTGAATACATGGTTGTTTACAAGAGAAAGAACATCAAAATACAAAAAAATAAAATAAAACCCAAATACAAATAAAGATACCAATTACATGTAATTCGCGAAGAGAAAGAGCAAAATACCGCAAAGGTACCCAATTTTTGTATGAAAAGTAGAGAGAAAAGATGGTATAATCCGGAATCAATTCCGACCATTTTGAATGTTTGTTTTATATAACAAAAGATGCTCCAAAAGAAAGGAGTGCTTAGCCCTTAATCTTGTATATATGAACGAAAAACCCAGATGCCTTAAATCCCTTTTGTTGAAGATGAACCCAAAGCGATGCCGTGTTGAATCGTGGATGTTCTCAAATCTAGAATAACAAGCCATGAAACAACCAACAAAGATTGAAAAAATCATCATCAAAGTGAAGAAATAATCGCTCTCAAAGCGAAGAAAAAATCACCCAAAAAACAAAGATAAAATCACCAAAATGGTGAAAAAATGTGCCAAAAGACACAGAAATTAAAAAACAACATCTTATGTTATTAAAAAATCTATTAAAACTAAAAAAAAAACAATAATCCTTGCTCAACATGATAATGTTAGTTGTTAAGGTCTCAAAAAAAAAGAGTTTTTGGAAATAGAATCGTTTTTTTTTTAATTATATTGGAACTGAATTAATTATTTCTAGTAGTATTATTCTCTCAACATGTGGTAGATTATGATTTGAAATGAACATGTGGTAGTTTATTTTCTGTTTAAGCGTTTTCTAATAGTATTATGCTTTTTCGTGTCAATTTTCTTACTTCTTATTCATATATTCTTGAATCCACAATTACAAACAGGGACGATCAGTGATAACCAATTCGAGGTGGGCACAATTTTTTTTTGTTTGAATAAATGAATCAGGTTTAAACCTACTACCATAATATCCATAGGAGATTAGCAAGGATAAAACCATGCGAATCCATGAAGATACGAAGGTCCATAGGAGATTACAGGTAATATTTGTGGAATGATCCATCTCCTAGAAGCGGACGTGAATAAAATCAGTTGGTCTCGATTCAGCAGCATTACATTTTTGAGTTGAATTTTGTACATATTTGACATTTTTAGTCTGACATTTTTGACGTCGTCATCAAATATTACATAAATAGTCATGTAAAACTCACTATTCTTGATAAGATGCTTTCTCGGTGGATCACAAGGCTATCGCGCAGGACTCACTATTCATAAAATGATGCTTTTCTGGTGGGTTATACGACTATTGTGTAAGACTTATTATTCCGCTGGCTCTAGAAACCTTGAATCAAAATTTCCTTCTTCAAATCGAAAATTGTGATTGTTTATGTTTGCGATTAATCACAACCAAATGTTTTGGTTAGGAAGTAAATGCAATAGTTGAAACCAAAATTTTGTGCAAGGAACCGAATCCAAATTGTATACTTGTTTTTCCCTTTTTTACTTTTTCTTCAAACCACAGTTACACACAGGGAGTACGTTATAACCACTTTGAGGTGAGCATAATCTTTTTTGATGAAATGAAATCAAGGATAAACTTATAATATCCGTAGGAGATTACCAAGGATAATATGCGATCCTTGAAGATAACGAACGTGCATAGATTAGACTGATTATAGGTAGTATTTGTGGAATGATCCACCTAAAAGCAGATGTGAAAAAATTCAATTGGTCCGCGTATCAGCGGTACATATTTGAAATTTAGAAATATAATTATGAGTAATTTCCTTATCCTTACGAATTTGGTGCCGACGAATTTCGAACAGATCATCAGTATTATCATCTAAAGATTCTACCACTTGCTTGTAATACAAAACTTAAATAATACTCCCTTCGTCCAAATTAGATGAGCTAGTTGTAGTTTGCATAATTCTTAAGGCAAAAAGGAAAGGAGAGTATGTTTAAGTATTTTTTTATAATTATAACCTTATGAATAATAACTAGTAAAATTTGGACCTACGTAACGAATACAAACATGACTATCAAATTATACATATTTCTTGTAGTAATAATAATCAATTAAAATGTTAGTTTTAGAAATATCTCTTAATTAGTGAGATAGCTCATCTAATTTGGGATGAAGGAAGTACTTTTTTTTTCTCCGGAAGACGGATATAAAACTTTCAAATTAAAAGCCTGCTTTTATTTTAGCTCCTGCGATTACTTTTTCATTTTAACTCAACAAAATGAACACATATTTAGTGAGTCCCATGATTTTTGTGTTGGAATCACTATATATCTTAAAAGAATTCATCAATATTGTTGGGCATAGGGTGTTAGTGGTTAGGATGTCTAGAAGCGTTGAATTAAAATTCTAATCTTTAAATGGACACGCTAATTAAAATACCTTTGTTTTCTCTAAAATACCTTTGTTTTAGGATTAGTAGATGATTTTATATTCTTGGCACCTGATGCTAGATTTTGGGCCTACTTAATGTCATGAACTATTTATATATATATATTAGGTATCACCCACCTCTATGGATTTTTTTATGTTGTTTGGTCGATCAGTTTGTACCCTTCCATAATATTTTAGTCAACATGTAAATTAGTCCAAAACCTGTATATAGATAGCCGGGTTATTACATTATGTTTAATTAGCCGAGTCATTGTCGTCGGGACCTACGACCCCGACCATTAGGAAAGGCCCAGTGCTTAGCTAAAGGACCTATAGTTCTAGTGTTTTGTTTTTCAGGTGAAATTGTCGTGGATTAGAAAATACGGGATCCAACACAACGTCCCTATCAAAATTAGTTGTGATTTGGTTAAAATTTAGATGTTGATTGTATAAGTTAGCCGGGCCTGTGGCCTTAGTGTTTTATTGGTCGGATCAAATTAGCCCCGGCCGTGGTCCTTGAAATTCTTTTGAAAATTAACATTTAGCCTTAAGGTTAGTCGTTTTTACTTAGGTATTTTAGTCACGAGAAAGTTAAAGTTATCAAGATCCCATCCGAGTGTTTTATTGGTCAAATTAGCCGGGGCCTATAGCCACGGCCGTGATTCCTCAAACTTTTTTGGTAATTTGCCGGTCTACTGTTCTAGTATTTTGTTAATCGGTTCAAATTAGCCGGGGCGTTGTTCCTTATTTTTCTTTGGAAATTTGCTTGTCTATTGTTTCGGTATCTTGATGGTCGGTCAAATTAGCCGGGATCAATAGCCCAGCAAAACCCCCTTGATTTTTTCTTCTTATGAAGTAACGATTAATGATAACCCATAACGATGCTCATAGGAAACTAAATTAGATTAGAAGCCTAAACTGGTTATAGGAAATCAAGTTAAATTAAAAAACTTAATTATGTTGATTAGGAAAGAGTTCACCACTGGTTGCTGGTGTACTATTTTAGAAGTAAACTTTACTCACTAATCGTGAATGCGACTATGCACGGACCCATCTCAACGTCTAAGCTTTGTTGGGAAATCCGTTGTAAGCTTTTGTTTGGGAAATTCGCTCCCATCTTTTATAGCTTTTCTTAGTAATCTATAAATTCAGATCAAGTCATTAATAAGGAAAATCACTTAACCGTAAATCTCTAATAATTAAGTGTTAATAAGGGGGAGAGTGAGTACAAAATTTGGAGTAGTTTCCGCTAATTATTGGAGTGGAGTTTGCGTACACCTATAAGACTGTTGTTTTGCACTCACCAACTTTCATAGTCAGGTTCCTTTTTAGCTTCGGATGATTTCATTGATCATAAAATGCTCCGGAAAAAAGATTTCTACGGGATATTATGGCTAGGCATAGTCGGACAAAATAAGGAAAGGCCGGCATATTTCACACCGTCCAAAATTATATGTCAAAAACGGACAAACAGATACCTCGCCAACTTTTTCAAGATGAAGCGTTGAAATCTGTTTGGCCTGATCGTGTATTGATGCTAACTGCTAAGAGAGTAAGAAGATGCAAGGATATGGGTGGCGGCTATATCTGAGAATAAAAGACGTTCTACTGTTTCTCAAAACAATTAAATTAATCATCCCAGCGTGCATAGTTGTTAACTAAAAGTAGCTGCTTCTCATCACAATTGTCCAACGAAGTCTTCTTATATATACTAAAAGGCAACGAAATAGCCGGTAAGTACGTATATTCGCCCAAAGTTATGTTAGGAAATGTCTTCTTGTTTGTCTCTCCATCGTATAAACAAACCTAGCTATATCAGGAAATCCAAGGGATCGGACGGACGTCTATATAGAACATATAACGAATCGATCGTCGCCAATTATTACCTGTGATGGCACCCTTTTTGAACTCGCAGTTTTTTTTCGTTTTCCGGCTTGCATGAATTTGAAGATGCATGTTGCTTTTCATATTTTCTGAAGTTGTAGGAGTTCGATGTTTTAGAAGATTGATAGATGATGGCGTACAAAAACGTACAGGGAGGAGAGTAGAATTTAAGAACTTGAAAAAATTGACCTTGGTTATTTGAATGATTTTCTTCCGTCTGTAGGAGATTGATGTTTTAGATTTTCTTCCGTTGCAATTGAGCTTGCAAACATTGAATCAAAAACGTTTAGGGAGAAGAGTAGATAAAAGTATAAGAACTGAAACTCTATTAATATCAAACAGTGAGTGATAAAGGAAACCCATGATTGGGAAGGATTAAGGAA
Organism: Papaver atlanticum; assembly: GCA_023531105.1. NCBI lineage: Eukaryota > Viridiplantae > Streptophyta > Magnoliopsida > Ranunculales > Papaveraceae > Papaver > Papaver atlanticum. The sequence continues at coordinate 466,293 of JAJJMB010005965.1, read as the reverse complement.
ACCAAATTTGAAACCTAACCAAACTTCTTTTTCTTTTGTGTTTGGAATTTTCATATAAGCCTATCCAAATCAGGAAACCCGACGATCCGACGGACGGCCATATAAGTTTATATAAAACATATAACCGAGTGATCCTCATCGTGGGATGACAAAATCGATGGCTGTAATTGTGAGATACACAAACACCACTTCTTTTTATAATATAAATATATTGCATCAATCAAAGATAAGAATATCCAACTTTATTTAAAAGAAGAAATAAAACCATGTTGTATTGGTGTATACACAATTGGCAGCAATCCCAGTGTGACTAAAGGATGGCTGGCTCATCAGAAATCCTTTTTCTTTTTTGGAGAGAAAAAACAATCGTATTAAAAGAAGTTTTCAATAGTGATTCAGAAGTTTCATGTCATTTATTGATTTCTTGAACCATTTTCATGTCATTAATCATGGATGTATGAACAACTTCTAACTGAAAGAACAACATTAATTAATTTACCATACATTTTTTAAGCATGCACAAGATTAGTTGGAACATTGCTGAGTAAATTAGTAAATTAGAACTTCATAAAAAATGCTAGACTTAATTCACTGAATTAGTTTCCTTGATTTTTGATCCACCCCCAAAAGCAACTGCATGAAGATCCTTCCAAGCTGCCAAACAAATGCCGAAAGGTCAAATCCTGTGAATGCCTCCGTTTATTAAGCTTCCCTACACTAAAAAACGATCTTTCTAATTCAGTGAATTTAAGCAACGCTTATAAGTGTCTTAGTGGTGCGTTACAAACTTTAGGAACAGTTGAGGAACATCTGAATAGTTAGCAACGTTTAATAAATGAATCCGTTTGATTTATTTTGCGTACCAATAATTCAATTCAGCGGCTCCTGCGGCAATTCCAATGGAATGGCTAAATTCTTGATTTGTTCAGTTTGAGTCTACCATGGTCCATGGACTCGCCAAATGTACAACGGATGGACAAATCCTCAAATTTAAGGGCTGATCGTTGAGACACAAGATTTGTCGTGTGAAATTTTTTGTGTTATATGACACGACTTTTATCGTGACATGGTAAAAGTTGAACCTCGCGACACATGGGCCTAATCCAGTGACTCTTTTTGAACGCACTATAAATACTTACCATTGCACCTGTTCCAAATTATACCTCATTCACACCACAAATCTCACCTAATCTTTTCTAGTTTCAATTAATTTTTCCTAATATATTGAAAGATGGATCAACCTCTAGTTTGTGGACCTAAGTATATACACATACGAAGATTTTTGGTTATTTGCAGAAATATTACAAGTTATAGTATCAGCTTCCTGAAACACAATAAATTTTGCAGTGACACCGAAAATCCGAAAGGGAGTGATGCACCTCACTTACAATATCGTTTTATGAAAATTAATAAAGAAGTAAAAAATCTTATAACTCTTACCATGTGTAGTAGCAAATAACTGACAGATATACGTGGCACGATCTCGGGCGACGACCCACCAGAGATGGAGCAGAGCGAAGCACTGAATCATCTTCTACAACACTAGCACAAGAAAAGAGATATTTACCAAGCGCATGTGGGACGAGCACGTGTAAAGTGGAGGATCGGATGTGATGGAGAGATGTATATATGGAATCTAGACATTAAATGCATGACAAGGCAGGTGCGAAGGGCAGAAGAATCTAATCAGAGTGGGGGCCATGAACAAAGTATAGTAGATTAGGGTCGAGAAGAATGACGATGTCGGGTCGAAGAATATTGGACCATCAATATCGGGAAGAAACATAATCGGGTTTTACAAGACATATCGGGAAGCACGCTCATCGGAACGATACGAGATCAAGCGATAAGTATCGGAGAAGACAGTACCAATCACTCGACAGGACCATTAAAGTAGATAGGATGTGACTGATGCGTGTCGTAACCACAACAAATTAATCAAGATATTTCCCACTAATTAACTGGTAATATAGCGGTAGTAAGGATCGTTCCCACAGAGAGCTGTGTAATTCATATGTTATTTAGTTCAGCAAAATAATAAAAGACAAAGGGGATTGTTTGATTAAAGTAAAATAAAAAGAATAACAAATAAAAGAAAGAGATGATCAAGGAATCCTTCGCCGTTACCAAGCGATAACTGGATTAATATACTTATATATCTTCGTTAGAACCATTCATCACCAACCGTAGAATAGCAGCTAGCTCAGTGCTATCCCCAAAAATCCTTTTACCACGGATACGGAAGCTCTCCAATATCAGATTCTATTCAACCGAACCACCAAGTAGTAGCTCACTCAAGGTGTAATCCAATCGAACGCTTTAGGTTTTGTGAATTAGGTCGATCCCAGTAGTTAAACTCTTAGCTCAAGGTCCACTTGCTGGTATTATCTTCACTCGCAATTGCTCCACAGAATCCCTCTGCAAGGTGTCGCGATTTATACTTGTGTATGAATTATTCGACGATTACTTATCTCTTAACTCAATACTAGCAATAGAACAATCAATAGACTAATCTAGTATGCATCCCAAATCAATCTAAGAATCACTCATAAACATTAGATGTAGTGAAAACAAACGATAAGATGATTAAAACTCATAACAAACTTGTATAATAATAAAGCTTCACGCTAGAACATTGAATTCATCCTTAACCAATAAAAGTTTAGCTTCTCATGTTTACATTGTTTCCCGGTTTCCCCCTAAAATGGTAAACCCTAGAATATGAATGAAGAACAAAAGTGTATTATGAGATGTAGAGATATATTCTAGTTAGGTTAAGAAGTCTTCTTTTATATGTATCCAAGAGAGAAAGTGCCCGTGCTTCAAATCCCGTACCAAAGAAGGTTGCCAAAAATTGTCATACTTCCAAAAACAGTTCACAATAGTCACGTCCCAATTCTATCTCGTACAAAGGAGCTGTAACACATCTATTGGGCCACGCGTAAGGACTGAAAGTCCATCCCATTCAACTCCGCTCCACTGTCAGTTCCGTTTCTTTTCCCCGGCAAATCCATTTTCTCCCTGCGTTTAGATACGGTCGAATAATACCACCGTAAGTTCTCCTGAGATTTGCTACGGTGGAGTATCATACCGTAAGTTCATCTGATATTTCCTACAGTGGAATTTTCCAACCGTATACTTCCCTGCATAACCAAACTCAATTTCCTGAATTTTTCTCACTTTTCCGTTTTCTTCTCTGACTCTAATTCTCGCCATTGCTTCTGCTCGACTCCATTATATATCATCAACTTCGTATTCTATCTCTGGAAACACTTCATCATCAATCTGCGTCAATACCAATCACTCCCAGCACTATCGACCATTAACAACATCAACCACAGACTCTGATGTTTCGAGCCAAACTCATCTCGTCACTGATGTGTTTTGTAGTTGTAGTGGTAAAAAGATTTGAACTCTAGGACTTGTGAAGGATTTTTTAGAATCAAATTAAACTCAACAATTAAATAAAGTTGTATCAAAAATATAAAGAAAACACCGAGACTCTGGATTCCACCATTAACCAATTAAGTGATATAATCTAATCAATATTCATGCAACTCTTTACGTTTAAAGTGATTCTAATATTTTGCAAAAGTAGATTTTTGGAATAACAAGTATATTTCGAAAGCATAGAATATCAAAAACATAGGTCTAAGCATAATCTATCAAGAGAAATCACAATTGTTTAAGAAAAATCATTCAATCAATTCTCAATCAAAGCAAATAATCATATAAGAAATTGCAAAAATAATTAAAATAGAATTATACCACTTTTCATGGAACAATGGCTTCCTATGTCGCCTCGGCTAAAGGGGTTTAGCTCCTCATATTAATCACTTGCTCAAAGTACATATTTATAGCTCAAAAGTTGATTAAAAGAGTAAAAGAATACACTGTAGTCGCTGAAGGTCTAAAACAGAAAACAGAATCGTCGCTGAAAGGTTTTGGTAACTGCAGACAGGAACGATAGGAGTTTATTGTCACTGAAATAAGTCTGCTCCTACAACTGTTGCATGTGCGTCTTATGTTCTTCGTGTCTTCTTCGCAGCAGCAGCAGAACAGAATTTTGTCTTTGATTTTCTTTACTTCTCCAGTGCTCTAAACCTCTCCAAATTCTCGACCCCCTCCTATGACTCAACAACATCTCTTTTATACGCAACAGGCGCAGAAAATCTCAAGAAAATCTTCCCGATATCTCTTTTTTTCTTTTCCCGGAAGTTTCGAATATTTCCTTTATTTCCTGTTCTTCACGCGTCTCTCCCTGCTGTCCAAGATTCTCCAAAATCCATCTAGTATGGAATCAAATGTATAGAGGGGTATTTTCTCCTTCTTTCCACACACAACTGCAATCGATAAATCGCGTGAAAATCTGTTTTCGGTAACTACCAAATATAAGAAGATTTAGTTCCATTTTTAAGTTCTCAAACACGTCACTGAATTGTGTAAACCTTTCCCAACTTTCTCAAGAGATAAAGTCGAATCCTGTAGGAGATATTCCTGCCAACTTCCTTATGTAACTTCCAAAAACAGGACCCGTGATATTCCTGCCAACTTTCCCACCAAAAGTAAGGTTCAAACGAAGGGGATGACCTCCCCTTATCCGGACCAGGGGTGCGAATAGCACGTGGATACCCCTTAGTAATCTGGGTGCCCCTTAGTAATTTTCCCCCATGAGCGCAAAAACCACTTTTCGAGCCAATTTCGCTGCAAAAGCCTATTTCTCCAAAAACACCTACAAAGGGATAAAATACCAAAATTAGTACAAAAATGGGTACTAACATATATACAAAAGAGATGAAAATAGACACATGAATGCGTCTATCAGTCACCAGCAACAATTCCTTCTCATTCTTCATCTCGATTTCGTCATTGATCACATCAGCTAATCTCCCATCACCACTGTTGCAAGCTCTGTCTTAATCAACAGAAACAACCAGCTCCACTCCATCGTCGCTGTCATTCCATCACTCTCGTGAACTCCAACTCTAGTTCCTCTCCTCTTCATTAGATCTATCGTTGACTCATCTTCTCTGCATCCTACCAAAACTCCATCATCTTTCACTGGCAGCAACTCAAATCCATCGTACACTGGTTCTCTATACCTTTCAAACTCAACGGTACCCACTATCTCTCGTCATTGCTGCCATCAGCTCACAGCAAAGCTCGATAAATCCAACACAATTGAACTGTCATATCTTCTCTGTCGATCTATGTCTCCTCATCACTGTGAAAACCAGCTCTTCAGTCCAACGACGTTCATTATCACTGGAACGAGCATCACCTTCATCATCTACTGCCGATAATGGCAGCATCCATCATTCCTTGCCTCTGTTCCATCGTGATCATCCTATAGCAGATCAGAAACCTCCATTCTCGTCGTGCAAAACCAGCTACGCTGGTTATAAACTGAAGTCAAAGAAAATGCTCTCTGCCGGTCGCTGCTTACGTGAACATAAAGATGAAGAAGGTGGCAGCCCCTAACAGAAATAGGGGTGCCTTTATAAATTCTGTTCGCGGCACTTTGACTTACTTCAAATGCCCATGAAATCTTCATACGATGTCGGAATGACTTCTTTCTTTCGTCGTTGACTTCTTCTTTTTGTCATCTCCAAGACGATACCAAGAACTCCTAGACTTCAACGAGTTCCACTTGGTATTTGGCCTTTCTCCATTTCTAGCTAGCTTCTTTTATTGCACAATAAAGTGCAAATTCACTTCTTTTGGATGATTCACCTAATAAAACACAAATAGAAAAAAGAAACGTAATATACAATAATTTGCAAGAATATAAGCAATTACTAGCACAGATTCGACACTAGATATATGCAAAATATGCATTTAACAGTGAACCACACTATAACTTCATTATATGAACATGTTAGCCTATAAATAGAGACCTTTGTATTAAGAGAAGGGCAAGTAATTTGTAAGTGAGTAGAAGGAGAGATTGAGTATTGTTGAGAGCTGTCTTCCTTGTAAACTTGAGATAAGTAATAAGATCATCCTTTCACCCCCGTGGACGTAGGTAATCATGCCGAACCATGTACATCATATGTTCTTATGAGTCTTTTACTTGCTTACATTACTATATATTCATAGTGACTGTTGGTTGTAGTTGTATAGCTTTTTACATCTACATTGTGGTGCCGACTAAGGGGAACGAGTAACATCTTTGGATACCTTGAAAACGATCAAAAGAGTATAATCTAAAGCTCTTAATCATCTATGATGTTAGTTCAAGCTAAAAGAGGAACTATTGTAGTTAGTTATAAAGATTATGTTTGTAAACGCGTTACATATTTCTAACCATGAGTTTGCTAAAATCATGGGTTTGTTTTGTTATCTTTGAAAAATTGTTTTATCTTGTTTTTTTAAAGGCTTAGGTTGTCTCGATTTCGGGTTTTAAGTTCATGATAAAATTGCAAGAAAGTGTCGATTCATTAGGTTTCTTTTGCTAAGTGAGTTGTTAGAAAGATTCACAAGCTCCCAAAATAACATCTATGATGTTTGGTTGAAGATGTAGGAAACTTCATCTCACTAGCTAACAGAGAACTAAGAAGTTTTACGTTTCAAATCAAAATCTAAGAAAGCGGTATTGTCGGATCGTACCACCGTCGGTAAATTGGCTCAAAATCATTGAGTTAGGTTGCTGAGGTTGATACCTACTGTGTTCCCTTAAAAGTGTTTTGTCAAAAGTTCTTTTTCTTCTCCTTGTAAGTCTTTGAGAGTATGGAGTCGAATGGAAAACCAAAGAAGTCCCAAGGTAAGATTATCCTTGACGGATTTTGAGGAAACCATAGAGAGAGGCGAATCGTATTCAATTCACGCCTTAGTTAAATGTATGAGTGGTGACTCCGTCAAGTTTCAATGAAGGAAGTCACTACATCAAAACTAGACTAAAGTTACTTTTTCAACTACCTGTACGGCTGAGTAATGATACCTGGTAGAAGGAATGTTAGGACAAACAATAATTAATGCATAGGAAAAGTATAGATAGCGAAGGTTCAGTAACCTATTTCACGAAAAATATCTTAGTAGTCAAACAAAATAATTTGCTGAGTTCAGCTTGACGAAAGTAGGAGAATCGTACGGTCGAGCTGACAGAATCTTTTTATCGTACTTTCTTTATAAAACCTTTTCGAAAACAGTTCAAAGTGAGGTGTTGTGTGTTTGGTGACGTAGGTGAAATTCTCGTAGGAAAAGGTGGACTCGACCCAATGGCCAGCACTTCGGGGACTGGAAGAATTTTGAGGAATCGAACAGTAGCGGGAACCAGCAGGCAAGAGGGAGTTATAGACTCGCGACAGGAAAGTAGCCATCGACCATAACCCGAGGCGAATCGAGCACCAGCCGAAGGAATGACAACCGTCAACGAGGAGGTCAACTTGGGTCAGGAAAATGATCACACTTTCTTAGGACGTATCGAGCCGAGTCAAAGGAGACCCGAGAACATGATAGATGGGCTGACCACATTGGACACTGAATACGATGAGGAGGCACTGCTAGTGCTGGAAGACCGCCGACGGGCCAGACAGCACGCTGAACACCAAGCCACTTTGGATCGAGAGGAAGAACGACTCCAACAAATTCGGTTAAGAAAGAGGAATGAAACCCGAGCACCACCAGTACCACCGCCAGCCGCACCAGGAAACCACCAACATGATCCTTCTAGTCATGAGAGCACGGACCCGACTTAGATTGCAATTTTGGAAAACCAGAGGAGGAAAGAAGAATTTATGAGGGACCTGCAAAGGAGAAATATAGCACCTGAACAAGAGAATTACCGACTTAGAAATCAAGGGTCGAGATCGCGAGGATCGTCCAGCCGAGGAGCATCAAGTGGTCAGACCCCATCAGGATATACCCGTACACCCCCGCGACACCGAGGACCCATACCCGAGCATATCAACCCGGGAGCAGGATACGGTCCTCCCGAAGACTCGTCAATCGAAGAAGAAGTACCCGAGCATAATGGAAGATCTGATGATGAAACTAAAGCTAAGCTTAGGAAACTTTAAGAAATGGTTAAGAAACTAGCAGGAGATGGTGAGGATGACAAATTGGCGGAGGTCATCAACGAAGCGGAGAAGTTTCCCTTTACCCGAGGACTGGAGCAAGCGCAGTTCCCTCTAAAGTGCACTTTACCTACATTTCCATCTCGATTCGACGGCAGTGGAGATGCTGTGGAGCACGTTAATATGTATATGATGTCACTAGTGCAGTGGAAAAATAACGATGTGGTCATGTGCAAATTCTTCCCGGAAAGCCTAGAAGGTGAATCTAAGAATTGTAACTACACTTTACCCGAAGTATCAATAGGAAATTATGGGGCCCTAGTAGAAACTTTTCTTGAGACCTACATGCACAACAACATTGCTAGGCCAAGAGTAAACAAACTATTCATCATGGCAAGAAGGTTCAGGGAACCTCTGAGATCACTGACGGGCATATGGAGAAAATTGTGCACCGATATCGAAAAGGTACCTGTGGACCAACAAATATTCGGGTTTGATAATTCCCTCGGAAAATCAGATCCCATTTGGATAGCTATGTTTACCGAAAAACCACAGACACTAAAGGAGATGAGGAAGATGCAAGAACATTGCATTGCCTTGGAAGAGATACAAGAGGGAGAACTAGATAGGGGCGTGCAGGAGGCCAGTGCAGAAATAGAAATAACTCCGAAGGAAATCTCAAAGCAGCCCAAAAATAGGTCGGGACCCCAGCGCAAAGGGTCAGGAAAGAAGGAGTGGGTCAAAAAGGGAAAGAAACCCCGATATGAGCCAAAGACATATACCCCTCTGAATGCACCATTGGAATAAATCTTCAAGGAAGTAGAGAAAAGAGATGATATCAGGTATCCGAAGACCCGAGGAATATAGTTCGATGAGATGAAGAACCATCCCGAGTTCTGTCATTATCACCAGTTCAGAGGACACTCGACTAATGATTGTCGAGAAGTAAAAGATATAGTTCAGCATTTGATTCGAGACGGATATTTGAGGCAGTTTGTCAAACAACTGGTTCCAGCACTCGATGCTCCAGTACATCAAGTTAGGATTAATCAGGGAACCCAATTCCTATGTAATACAATTTCATATTCCGCCCCACGAGGTCTAGATCTGGGACCAGGAATTATGTCAAGGATTCACAAGAGGGATCGATCGGGGAAGGAAATCTTTAGTGTGTCCAAGACCTTGCCCATGGAGGCATGGATGATGTAGCCGATCACGTTCTCATCTAAGGATGTCCCGATGAATGGTCAAGCACACGGAGATCCGCTAGTTATCAACTTATTGATAGAAGAGTGGGGAGTAAAAAGGATCCTGGTTGATAGTGGAATCTCTGTAGAAGTTCTTTTCTATGACAAGTTCAAGAGAATGGAACTGTCAGATGATATACTCATCCCATCGACTTACAACATTTATGGCTTTAACGGGACCGTGACCATACCAAAAGGGGAAGTTACGTTGAGAGTCTCAGACGGAGAGGGTTACTTGGATACCCTCACTACCTTTTGTGTGGTAGATGTCGTGTCTCCATACGAAGCGATCATCAGGAGACCATGGATAGATGGTATCAAAGGAGTTGCGTCCGATTATCACCAGAGACTGAGATTTCCTACCTACAGGGGTGTAGTCGAAGTCGTAGGTAATCTTAAGCCGCTAGGCAATGTATTCAGGTGGACATCCAACATAATGAAGATAGGCGAGAAAGATTACGCCGAGAAAAGAACAAGTCCAAAGAAATCAAATCCATCCAAGAGTTGGAGAAGATAATCTCACAGGTAGTTATGTCATATGAAGCAGGCGAAGATAAAATCTTATAGCAATCAAAGGTAGCAACATCGATCGGGGATCCAAAGACGAACTTCACATCTCTAGAACCTACTTGGGAGGTCAACCTGGGGATTGAAAAAGAGCCGAAGATAGTAAAGATCGGGTCATTGTTATCAGAGGAAGAGTCAAGCCGATTGATAACTTTACTTCGAGAGCATATGGACGCCTTCGCCTGGAAGATGCACGATATGGAAGGTATCGATCCCGAGGTGTGTTGTCACCACCTAAAGATAGACCCAAAGTTTAAACCGGTCCGATAGAAGATGCGCAGGATCGCACCCGAGCTACAAGCGGCACTAGAAGTGGAACTGGGGAAGTTGCAATTATCTGGGATCATCCGAAAGGCACAATATCCGCTATGGATTTCGAATATGGTGATAGTGCCTAAAAAGAACGGAGGCGTAAGAATCTGCATTGACTTCAGTGATCTGAACAAGGCATGTCCGAAGGACAGCTTCCCCCTCCCGAATATCGATCAACTAGTAGAGTCAATAATGGGACACAAGGCGATATCGTTAATGGACGGATACTCGGGATATAACCAGATCCCCTTGGCTCCCGAGGATCATGAGAACACGTCTTTATTCACACCCAGAGGACTTTACTGTTACACAAAGATGCAGTTTGGACTAAACAATGCGGGCGCCACATATCAAAGATTGGTTGAAGACATGTTCGAGGACAACATCCACAATACCATTGAGGTGTATGTAGACGACATGTTAGTCAAAAGCAGGGTGGAAGCCAATCACATTGAAGATCTCCGAGACATTTCTCAAACAATGAAAAAATACAAGATGAGGGTTAACCCAGCTGAATATGCTTTCTGGGTAACCTCAGGCAAGTTTCTGGGATATATAGTCACAGACCAAGGGATTAAAGCAGATCTCGATAAGGTTAGAGCCATCTTGGAAATGCCATCACCGGTGACAGTCAAAGATGTGCAAAAGTTGAATGGGTGCTTGGTAGCTCTAGGGCGTTTTATCTCACGATCATCCGACAAATGCAAGGATTTCTTTGGAACACTGAGAAAGGGAGAAAAATTTAAATGGAGTGAAGAATGCGAGGACGCATTCCTTAAAAGTAAACAACATCTCGCGAATCTACCCGTGCTACAAAGACCCGAGCCCAAAGAAGTGCTTACACTACAAAGACCCGAGCCCGAAGAAGTGCTTAAACAACATCTTGGAGCTACAGCCTGTGCTATCAGCATGGTACTGGTCAAGAATGTTAGAGCGGAAGAAAAACCGGTGTACTTCATTAGTAAAACCATGAGCCCGATAGAAAAGAATTATACTAAAATCGAATAACTGATACTTGCGTTAGTGTTTGCAACACAAAAATTGCGGACGTACTTTCATACTCACAGGATCAGGGTGCTAACAAAGTCTTCTATCGAGTCAGTACTCGACAGCAGCAAGATCGGGACGAATATCCAAGTGGAGTGCTCAAATTAAGCAGTTCAACGTCTTTTCCGAGATGAGAACAACTATCAAAGCACAGGCGGTGGCGTATTTCCTTGCTGATTTTCCTATTGGTGAGGAGGAAGAAGTGGGGGATATCCCCAGAATGGAAGAAGATGGGGACGACCCATCCGACCTTTTCGAGACCTGCAGCCCTACACGATGGGAGGTGTTCACTGACGGGTCCTCAAACAGACGTCTTAGGACTGGGGTTGGTCTTCACAATACCGAAAGGAAAGAAGATAGTCCACTCATTTATGCTTTAATTTGAGGTAACTAACAATGTAACCGAATATGAAGCGGTAATACGTGCTCTACGACTAATTGTAGAGTTGGGAATTGAGGAGGCGAGACTAACCAGTGACTCACAGCTGGTAGTTCGGAAAATTAGCGGAAAATATGCTGCGCATGACCCTATAATTCAGAAATACTAGAAACTAGCAAAGTTCTACATTGACCAGATTCCCAATACCAAGTTCTGACATATTTACAGAAGAGACAACCGACACGTGGATGCCCTGGCATACATCGAGTCTATGTTAACAGACCTAAGCATCGAAGCTATAAGAATCGGAAGAGTATTAATGCCATCAATACCCGAAGAAGGGGATATGGAAATATAAATGGTAGTTTCCACAGCCGATAAATACGAGGAGGGAGATTGGACAAAACCGATTCACCAATACTTAGAGTCGGAAGAATTACCAAAAGGGCGACTCGAAGCTAATAAAATTAAAAGAAAAGCAACAGTTTATGAGTTGTGAGAAGGCATATTGTATAAAAGATCATATTTTGTCCCACTTCTAAGGTGTTTTAGCAAAGAGGAAGGACATTCGATCCTAAATGAGCTGCATTACGATGGCGCTGGCAATCCTGGTTTGGAACGAAGCCTGTCGGCAAGAGCTAAGACGATGGGGTATATTTGGCCCTATATGAATGAAGTTGCGAAGCATATGGCAATGATTTGTGATGAATGTCAAAAGTTTAGGAAAAAGATACACGCTCCGTCAGTATCGTTGAACTCGGTGGTGAGCCCTTGGACCTTTGCTAAATGGGGCATCGATATTGTGGGACCACTGCATGTCGGGTCTGGGTAGAGAAAATACTTGATAGTAACAATGGACTACTTCACCAAATGGGTCAAAGCTGCAGCAATAAGGCACATACGAGATAAAGACGTATTTCAGTTCATCTTTGAGCATATTATTTGTCACTTCGGAATTCCCGCAGCTATCGTGTCGGATAACAGGAAACAACTACAAGGAAAGAACATAGATATGTTATTCAACACTCATAACATCACGAAGAGTAAAGATACACCCATCTACCCACAGAGAATGCGAAAGCCGAGATCACCAACAAGACAATAGCGGATAATTTGAAAAAGAAGCTGGATGGGGAGTATGGTGAGTGGTGTGAGGAAATACACAATGTCCTATGGGCCTAACGAACCATCCGAAGGGAGGAAACAAGTCTCCCGCCTTTCATGCTAACGTACGGAACCGAAGCAATTCTCTCAACCGAGGCAATGATACCCACTACAAGAACCGAAGCATGGAGGCGGAATCTATCGCCAAATTTGATCCTAGCTAAACTTAATGATTTGGAAGAAACAAGAGAACTGGATCTACAAAAAATTTAGAACTATCAAAGATGACTGCAACGCAAGTATAACAAAAAATTCCGCCCTAGAGAATTCCACCCGGGGAAGTTGGTGTTGAAGGAATTACCTAAGAATGAGCGGGACAAGAAGGGCGGAAAACTGGCAGCCAGGTGGGGCGGAACCTACACCATTGTGTCAAAATTCGGAGAAGGGGCGTACAAGATACTAAAACCTGACGGCACTCCAGAAGAACGACCCTGGAACGCACGACATTTGAAACTATACCACCCATGAGAGGTGGAAATGCAGGTATGATACCTTGTCATTCGAATCCTTTAATAATCCATGAGAGATAGATAAGGGAAATGACTTAAGCAACTAATGGTCATTCGTACTCGGGGCGATGGAAATGTGCAAGTGCCGAGGTGACTTACACTCGAATGGTCGTTTTGAACTCGGGGCGATGGCAATGTGCAAGTGCCGAGGCGACTTACACTCGACGGGCTATTCGAACTCGGGGGGACGGCAGTGTGCAAGTGCCGAGGTAGTCTAAGGGTCCTGGTGGTTGGAAACCAGTGACCGAAGGTTATTAGGAAACGAGTCCCTAATAGCCGGGCAACCTACCTACATCTAAAAGATTGCTCCCATCGTAAGTGACCAAATTCACTTGATCCTAGGAAGTCGATTGATAACTGACCTAGGATGATCGGGACAGAGAACCTAGGAATGACTTAATACATTACCATTGGTTCGAAACACCAATGATGAGATACCTTGATCGGGACATGGCATTGGGCCCGATGACCCTCCATGTCGAGTGTGTTCGACATATATGGAATTTATACTAACATATAAATGACACTATAATGACAGGAAATTGAAGCGTCAAGGGTTATGAACGACCATGCATCAAAGAAACAACATAAAACATTGTCAAAAGTAGCAAGCCCTGATAAGGAGGGACCGATTGGTAACGCAGCACCCCATGGAAAAAGTAGTCTTAAAAGATAACAGTGTTCAAGCGAAATAGAAATTACAGCCCTAGAGAAGGGGAAAAATAGTGGCGTAGCACTACAAAAGGCAAAACTATTCTTTGAGAGCAATCGAACCCGAGCCACCACTCTTCGCAGAAACCTTGGCCTTCCTCATACTTATGAACTCCTTCACGCCCTATTTGACCTTTTCGGCAATCTCCTGCTCATGCCTCTTCTTCTCCTCATCTAACTCGATAGCATCCTTACTCAGCTTAGTGTTCAGAAGAGTTTCGTTCTGTTTCAGCTGGACCACCTGTTCCTCTAGAGTTTGGATTTTTCCCTGATCAGCTGCATGAAACGAACACACAAAATGATCATAACCAGAAGCAACAATATGATAGGGGGCATAAACACTAAATAGACCATGTTGAGGACCTGCAGGAGAGGATAACACTAGTTTTAAAGTTTCCTCCAACTTTTAAAGGGCATCCTCAAGTTCACAAATTCAATCTTATCGTATTTTTGCTCGTTAAACTCATTAGAAGGGCAATACTTCTTATGGTCGCTCAAGGACGCTTTCTGACGATTATGAGCTATCTAAAGACCCGATAACTGGAGATGAGTCCATTCCAAATCTCGGCTCATTTGATCAAACTCGTGAACTTTGTTCCCCAACTGATGGGAAGATAACTCGGCCCCATCTTTCAATCGGGATAAATGTTTTCGATCAGCATGAAGATCCCTAATCTGAAAGCGTAACGCACTACACTGACCCTCTAGATTCTCGACCAAAATAAGCCTATCAGCTGCAACCCTTTTCAATCTAGATAGTTCGGCACGAAGATTGTCTATTTCTTCGAGGACATATTCGAACCTGTGGTACCGAGATAGCTCGGCTCGGAGCCCTTCAATTTCAGCAGACTGATGATCAATTTTGTCATCCTTGTTATAAATCTTCTGTTGAAGCGTAGTAACATGGCCTTCGTTAGCCCTCAGTTTCATGGATATGCGACGATACTCGGAGGAGGAATCATTTTCTAAGCTAGATATTTCGGCTATAAGACAACACTAGACTCAGGATATTGGCACTATAATATCAATCAAAAACAAAAGAATGGGGCAAAGTACCTTTGGCCTCATTTAGCTTCCTCTCAAGTTCCCAAGCACGATCTTGCTCCCCTTGTAGATGGGTTCTAAGACGCACCATCTCTTTCAGTTCTTTCTGACGGATTGCCGCCTCGAGAAGCCTCTGATTCTCGGCCTAAGAACATATCGGATCAGAAAGCTAATAAGGAAGGGGAAATATAATTGAGCAGCCGGGATAATATAACTTACAACAATGTTAAGAGAATCCCGCATGGCAGGACCATACAGGGGAACCGCCTTTAACATCTCCGCAGCGGAATGAGAACTGAAACTAGAAGAAGCAAGAGCGCCTAAAGAGTCACAAGCAGCACCCGAGAATGTGAAGACTGAACCCCCGACCGTACTCTTGTTAGGGGCATTCCTCTCAACATTTTCCATCAGCTCGTCTCTATGAGGAACAAAAAAAAATTCTTCAGGGGCAAGGATCTCGGGTTCTTTCTGTTCCTCTTCTCCTCCACCCGATCCCTCGGCTTCAGCATCCGAACCGAAGAGCTCATCATTCTCGTTGTCATCGTCCGACAAGACCACCGTCATATTGGTATTAGGAAGAGTAGTCCCTTTACCCGAAGAAAATTTCTTAGAGGGTTGGGGCACAGACACATTCTTCCCCGTAGAACCTTTACCACCTTTTACTCCCTTCCCCCCTTTCTCGGCTTGATCACCTACAACGGCAGACGATACGTCATAATCTTTCTTCTTGGTCACCTTTTTGAGAAAAAAAGAGATAATGGAAGCCGATTATCAGAATCCACACCATCCTTCATGGAAGAACCCTCTACACCATCCTCACCAGTCTTGGACCTCTGCAGCATAACATCGCCATACCCATTAAAGGAAACAAATAGTGGAAAGTACGCGTACTAAGAGAGGAGCAGTTATATTTGTTAGAGTATTGCTCGGTCGAAGTCGCAAGCGTTGCTATCTCAAGCTTGTTTGTCAAGTTTAGTCGCCAAAACTATAATTCTTGATTTTTAGTCTATCTACGGTTAAGTCTCAGATTAGGAAAGATTGTGTAGTTGAGCTTTAGACTTCACGGCGTTCATCGATTGAAGACGAAGAACTACTAAGGTGAGCTTGTGGAACTTCATCAATAAAAGGTATGTGAAGACTTGAACTCATCTATCACTCAGAAAGTCTATTTCTACTCTATCTCCTTCTTGAGACAAAAGTCGTATAACGATATAGTTTTCTGTTTATACACTTTTGATATTTCGAGTTGAGTTTAACTCGCTTACATATTTCTCGAAATATGTGTTGGTAAGCTTTTGCTTTAACCAAGTTCATCTTATGTTCTTGACGCAAGTCAAAAGATGATCATGTGGAAATTGCCTTGTAACATCTTACATGATTTGTGTGAGACAGTCATTTGATGTAGACTCAGAATGTTTCATATTGATTATTCGATCACTTGAAAATTTCTTTGAAGCTAATAGTTTGTGTGAGACAGCTATTCCTGTCTCCCGAGAATATCTCAATGATTAAAAATGGAGTCTAGAACGATTAACCATGATTGGATATAGGATAGTGTGCGTACTTTCATATATGTTATCCATATCCGAAAACCATGGTATGCATACCCGTATGTGTACTGCTTGGTTTGGTGAAAGTCTGGGAACCATGGTATGCATACTGATTGGTTTTGTGAAAGTCCGGGAACTTAAGTATGCATACCGGTATGCGTACTGTCGTAAGTTTCAAGTTCCGGAATTTAAACTGAGGTTGGTGGTATGCATACTGGCGAACCCAAACTCAGTCCGGCTACTTAGGTATGCGTACCTAAGTAGGTTAAGTTCAAAAATCGATTTATTCATGAACTAATACATTTATATATTAAGGAATGCAATCTTTTGCAAACCGTGGCTATAATGTTCATGAATTGATTCAAGTGAATCAAAATTGATTTTTCTTCAATTGTGTCGTGTATACTTCTACGAGAATATAAACAATTGAACAACTCTATAACTAGTTTCATTTGAGTCATTTGAACTAGTTGTGATTGAGATGAAAAAGGTTCATAAGAAAGTATTCATATGTCTAACTTCGGTTGACTATTGTTGAACCAACCGTGTGCACATGTTTAGGTATGGTTACCCTTATCTAAAGAAATCACATTTCATTTGTGTATAACAAGCTAAGTTCGATCTAACGGTTGAAAGATATTAGCTTGAATCTAATCAGGTTTTCATCTAACGGTGAATATTGAATGCTTTGTTACCAAGGTAACTTAAATTGCAAACCCTGATTTTAAAACTATATAAAGGAGAACTCTAGCAACTGGGAAACCTAATCCCCACACCTCTTGTGTGATACTAGTTGAGACTAGAGTCGATTCTCCTTTAACCTTAGGTTTTTTCCAAAACCTTGTAGGTTAACGACTTAAAGACTTCATTGAGATTGTGAAGCCAGACCCAGCTATTTTATTTGTAGTTGTGTGTTCTGATCTTGCTTTATTCTATCGTGATTGAGTACTATCTTCTCTAAGATTTGCTCGAGATTTATTCTCCGATAGGCAAGATAAAAAGTAGTCACAAACATCTTCGTATCATCGTTTGTGATTCCATGATATCTTGTTTCGCTACCATACGATTAAGATTATTGTGAGGTGATTGATATTACTAGGATGTTCTTCGGTAATATAAGACCAGTGTATCAATTGGTTCCTGTTCACCTTGATTTATCAAAAGACGAAACAAAACTCATAGGTATTTCTGTGGGAGACAGATTTATCTAATCAATAGACTTTTCTGTGTAAGACAGATTTGTTTATTAAAGTCTTCGACTTTGGGTCGTAACAACTCTTAGTTGTGGGTGAGATCAGCTAAGGGAATCAAGTGCGCAGAGTCCTGCTTGGATTCAGAGGAATAAGGAGCGCAACTGTACCTTGATCAGTGTGAGATTGATTAGGGCTCAACTACATTCCAGTCCGAAGTTAACTTGGAGTAGGCTAGTGTCTGTATCGTCTTAATACAGTGTGGTGTTCAAATATGGACTAGGTCCCGGGGGTTTTATGTATTTGCTGTTTCCTCGTTAACAAAATTTATGGTGTCTGTGTTATTTCTTTTCCGCATTATATTTGTTTATATAATTGAAATATCACAGGTTGTGCGTAAGTTCAATCAATTAGATAATCCAACTTTTGGTTGTTGATATAAATTGATTGAAACTTGAACATTGGTCTTTGGTACCGTTCAAGTTATTTCTCAATATTCAATCGGACTCGCAAATTCATATTTGTTTGATTACGGATTGAATTGATATATTGAGATATAACTCTTGGATATACTTTTCTTAAGATTGAGTCTGACTGTCTAGTTGATTCTCTTGAAAGTATATTGGAGTTTGTCCATACAGATTTCTAAACGAATTATTGGGTGTGGTTGTTATATCCCTGGTTTTTCAATATTTGTTACCTTCACTGGCTCTTCCTCCGGCTTATTGCTAGAACCCCTCTTCCCGAGTATTCTGAGACTTGGGCTACAAAGAAGAGAAACATTTAAAACTTCTTATCAATGAAGACAAAAGAAAACCGAAGCGAGCAGACAAATTAAGCGCAAAAGAACTGTACCTGATCGGTGTTAACCACCCAGAACTGGTAGGGCTCAGTAGGAAAAGTTTGAGGAGGGAGCTTGCCACTTAAGATAGGACCACGGATATCCAGAGGGACCCAATCCCAGATGGAGTCACTAGTATGGCGAGCATGCTTGTTAGAATTGTTACCTCCTTCGGGGTCCTCATCCAGCATCAATTTCTCGAAACCACCAGTGGGGACCTTGTTGCAATGAAGACTAGCAGCAAAACCATCCAGATTACCAAGAGAGGCAGTCCCACTCTGATAATTACCTAGGAAGCTGGTCGAAGTATATTTGCTTGCGTGAGAAGGATCGTATGTCGACCAAGGGGTTTTGGAGCACTCACCCCTCCCTCGCCTTTCCCATTCGGCCATAAGATGAAATGTATTTCCGTTCCATTGAGCCAAGGCCCGAGAAGGCTGGAGTTGAGACAGGACTTTATACATAAATGGTCGGCTCGGATCATATAAAGGAAGGCGTAACTCGAGCTCGAGCCGACCCTTGGTAATGATTGTCGCGTTGGGAGAATGGTCGAACTCACCAACCTTCTCCTTCTTCAGGAGACCCTTCTGTCCCGAGAATAGTTGAATGTCATAATCATGGAGATCAAATTCATCCTTTAACTGATTGATAAACTGAGCGTCGGTAAGAATGGCATACTTGAAAGATCTCAGCCCTACATGTAAAAAGGAAAGAATCATCATAAAAGATCGAATCAAGGGCACGATGATCATGAAGGGAAGGACTATCAAGGGAAAACAATGAATCTACAGGAATATTATCTTCATCAGAAAATGTATAACTTACACACCTTTTCTCTGTCATGGATGGAGATGGAGAGGCTATGGAAAGCAGTTGGAGAACGAAAGCTGATAACGTAAAGAAGTGAAGAAGACGATGAAAGACAGGGTCGATAATGGCGGCAAAACAAAAGAAACAAAGGAACTAAAGT
Organism: Papaver atlanticum; assembly: GCA_023531105.1. NCBI lineage: Eukaryota > Viridiplantae > Streptophyta > Magnoliopsida > Ranunculales > Papaveraceae > Papaver > Papaver atlanticum. Next base: position 446,747 of record JAJJMB010005965.1, on the reverse strand, counting down.
AATGGCGGAGAGTAAGAAGATTAAAAGCACGATAGAGAATGAAGAAGAGTTGCAGAGAATGTTGGCTCTTGAATAAAGAAAGAGAGGTGAATTGAAGAATATAAAAACCCAAGGGTTTATCAGTCGCTTTTAAAGCCAAGGCAGTTACAACCGGCGAAGAAGGCATCAGGTCGTAAATGGGACATAATGGGAGACAGCAGAGCGGAATGCACGGCATGGAAAAAAACGTGGAAGGCGGAGCAGTTTCTTCCTCTCGTGCCGAGCACACGAGCGGAAGAAGGGGCATAAATGTAGTAGAAAATAACTGACAGATATACGTAGCACGATCTCGGGCGACGACCCACCAGGGATGGAGCAGATCGAAGCACTGAATCATCTTCTACAGCACTAGCACAAGAATTAAGATATTTACCAAGCGCCTGTGGGACACGCACGTGTAAATTGGATGATCGGATGTGATGAAGAGATGTATATTGGGAATTTAGACATTAAATGCACTGACAAGGCAGGTGCGAAGGGCATAAGAATCTAATCAGAGTGGGGGCCAGGAACAAAGGATAGTAGATTCGGGACGAGAAGAATGGAAATGTCGGGTCGAAGAATATTGGACCATGAATATCGGGAAGAAACATAATCGGGTTTGACAAGACATATCGAGAAGCACGCTCATCAGAACGATACGAGATCAGGCGATAAGTATCGGAGAAGACAGTACCAATCACCCGACAGGACCATCAAAGTAGATAGGATGTGACCCACACTGTAACTTCATTGTATGAACATGTTAGCCTATAAATACAGACCTTTGTATTGAGAGAAGGGCAAGTAATTTGTAAGTGAGTAGAAGGAGAGACTGAGTATTGTTGAGAGCTTTCTTCCTTGTAAACTTGAAAGAAGTAATAAGATGTTGGGAATATATGTTTTAAAAACATTATTTATTTCCAATAAATTAGTGTCTCATTAAAATGGTTTTAATATGCAAATTATTCTTCATCTTAAAGAATAAATTTGTTTTGAGTTAATGTCAAAAACCGTTTTTTCTTGAATGAGTTAATGATGTTAATTAACATCTTAATAATGTTTTTCATTTAAGATTATATTTATTTTCTTTGGTTATTAAATATTAGATTTTGATGAAAAAGAATATGACGAGTTTTGGAAACCTTTTTATTATGGAGAGTTTTCTTTTATGTTCTTGAGTTTTAAACAAAAATGAATTTGTGTGAGAAAGAAAAACAAGTGTGTGATCATCCTTGATTTTTCTAAAAGTGTTTCTGAGCAAGAATGAAGTGTAGAAGTTTCACATCCTCTCATCGTGCAAGAGTGATTGTGTAAGAGATTGATCTCGGATGTTTTATCCTGGGGACGACGCGCAATTGAAGAACTACTTACACAATCTTGGGCAGAGCCGCGAAACGTCTTAAAGAAAGCGACCTAGTCCGCGACTCAGCCATAACGTTATTTGTTTCGTGTTTGATTTTATTTCTTGTGCAGGTATAATTCGGCAATTGTTCCAACAATTTTAAGACGGTTTATTCTGCCATGGATATCAAAAGAAAATAATTGCTCAAACGCGATAAGTATCATTGTTTAATTTGTTTTATAGAATTATAATCGGTATAATTTTTCTTTAATGATTGAACACGATGCTTGAGAGTGTAGGTAACCTGATACCTAGAGTTAATTTTATGTTATGGACTAGGATTGTAAAATGGTTGATATCTTTTAATGAATTTTAACATAGAAAAATATTGTTGAAGATACACGAACGTTTTTGACGGGTTGTGGAGTTTTATGTGCGTATATTTAACGAAAACTAACTGGGTCTTGAAATTTCAACCGGGTATATTAAACATCATGAAGATCCTCCATGTAAAATTTCAGAATTTTTGGAGTCCGGAAAGTATTTTAAGTATTTTAGAAAATTGCATAACGTATATGAAAAATTATGACGGGCAGAAAATTAGTCCTGATTAAATCCATTTTTACTTATCTTTGTGTAGAAAATTTGAATCCGTGTGTCACACAAAACTTGTAGATCAGGAACTTATCTTCAAAACCCATTTTGAAATTTCCTATTTGGATATTTAGTTTGAGAGATTTGGTAATTTCAGAATCGTTGTGTATGTTTGTCCAAAATAGTAGACGTGTTACTTGAGATTAGAGATGTAAGAAACTAAATTAAAAATCATGTTTTGATTTTATACTTCATACTCTTGTTTTGGTAACTAAAAAGAACATCATTGATAGCAATCAAACTAATGCACACCTTATGTTTGATAATATGCTTAATAGAAAGTTATAAGTATATGTATGATGTTATAACTATATAACTTTGAATCTTTGTTTGACAATTAAGAGAAACTTGGAGTACTATATTAGTTGATTTTAAAGTAATTATGTAAGTGCATACCTTACTTATTTTTTGGTTTCAAATGCTCACATGTACATGATTGTGACAGGTGATAATTCACTTACTTGAGCAAGTTTTTATTTTCCAATGAAATAAAAATTGCAGGAGATTAATCGATGTGAGGAGCAATGGGGTTGCTGATTTCTTTGTTGGTGCGCAAAGAATGGACAATGGTTTATAACCAATTGAGCTTTAAAAGCAATCGAGGTATGTGTGATGAACTATTTGTAGTTATTGTAGTGATCAAATAATGGCATTCTAAATTGAATAAATTGATTGTTCAATCTTAAAATAAATTTTAGGGAAACAAAATATTGAGAATTATTGTGTATGACAATAAACATGTGACTCATACAAGTTTTGAACTTATGAGATGGAATTTTATACAAACCCAAAACCGAAATAATTAGAAACCTAGTCAAAACTAATGTGAATATCGACTCTCACCAAGAAATGAACATAATATTGATTATGAATTTATTTGCTATTCTTGCACGGAATTGTAAGGATATCAAATGTTATTAACAACGCTTTTCAAGTTAAGTTAATGTGAATTGTGGATACGGTGAAAGGTTGGTATATATTGGTGTTTTACACCATGTTTGTTTTGATAGGTTATGGTTCAAAAGTTGAACCAAATCGTTTGAAAGAAAGTGGTGTTGAGATATACTCACATCACTAGGATTTTCGCTATTGTTACGATCTCAAAGTTTACTTTGGGTAGAACAATCTTGTTAAAGATTTTCATACTTCCGAAATGAGAAAGAATTCTAGTTTCCGCATATCTTGTTATTAACAAGATTAAGATTAGAAATTTGTTGAATTTGCTCATCGCACTACTACAAATGATAGGTTATTGATAAAATGTTTGAATATAATATTACAATTTTATCATAACATGAATTGAATTTTGAATATTTGAAATATGAGATTTTTCCATGCTTTTAAGAATTCAATGAGTTAGTGATGAATATGAGCATGTTATATTTTCTTATAAACTTGGTGAATTTTTTGAGTAACATGCATGTATTCTTACCTAACTCATAAAAGCATGTACATATTCAAATCTTACGCAACTTTCAATGATATTGGATGAAATAAAGTATTTGAAAATTTTATAAAGATGCTTCGAGTAACTTGTCTTGATATCAAATATGATTTTTGAGTAGTGAATTAAGCAATGTTGCTTTCAAAAAAATTGTTTGAATTTTTTCTCTATATTGTGCAAAACGTTTTGGGTTTAGATAATTGGTTTATTAGTTTTTCACCATTTTTGGGATCTTTGGATATTGTTTTGAAATTCTTGTTTGAGTCAAAAAAATAGTGGGGGTTCCATACCCTATATTTTAACAACTTTGATTTAAAATAGAGGAACTAGAAAAATGAAGATGAACGATCCTAGAAAAACATATTTATAGTGAAACTAAAATGTAGTCATGGACATTTTGTTGCTTATAATTTGGAAGATAACTTCTCATAAAAGGTAACATTGTTCATTCAAAAAAATTTAATCTTTTGAAAAATAAATTTGTGAACCTATTATCTTTAGACAAGCAAACAGAAAATTGTTGACACTTGCATTCATGTCGCTAAATTAACTTACATTCTTGTTTTGTTGATGTTGTTTCTACGATGTATGATTTTTTATAGTCACAAGTAGAAATATATACTTTTGTGTAAGTTAAAGATGAGAATCTATGTAAACCAAGCATGGAAAACTGTGTAGTTTCTACAATAAAAGAAAGCATATAAGTTAGAGAAGTTATCATTTATATTTTGAAAACAACTTTAGAATAATTTATGATTCATTCGAATGATTTCAGAATCGATGAAAGTGAAATGCACAATACTCTTTGTTTTGTATGCATAGGTGATTTGTTGAATTTTAGTTCTAACTTATAGGATGAAAATGAAATTGAAAACATGCTTAGTTTACTATTTGACATGAAAGACTTGAGTGAAGATGGTGTATGTTTTTTGAAATGATTTTTTTATTTCTTTGGATCTATTTCATTTCAATAAAAATAGAATTTTAAAAGAGATAGAAACATATATATAGTCTGACTGTAAATTAGTTTTCACTCATTTGGTTTAGTGCTAATGCTTTTGAGATTGTATCTGATTGCACTAGACATGAGTATGGTAGCTCAGTATGTTTCTTTGCTACGTGATTGACTACGTATAAGTATTTTTTGTAGTGGGGGTTTAATATATTACTTCGCAGTGGGGTTTTTATATTTAGATTTACCAACCCTAGTATGGAAAATTGGTAAAATTTTGAGAAAGTTATGAGGTGTTTCAAACACACCTTACACCTAGAAATACAGTATCTAAATGGTTACCGCAATCCTTTAAGGACATTGTGAAGCTGATTGGACATCCTTTCAGTTGAATCCTTTAAGGGATGGAGCGATTCGATCCTGTAATAGATAGAGGAACAGACATATTAATCCAATGTGATAGTACCGCGGCTATTGCATGAATTGAGAACGTGACGACAACTATAAGAGTTGATTTTATGAGAATATATAATATCTGAAAAGAGTTTTCATTAGTCCTTTGACGAAAGGATTGATAAGAAGATGTGAATACATCTTAGGGATGAGGTTGATGCCCATTGAGATTGAGTCATCTGTGATGGATACCCAACCTAGAAATAGGTTCATAAGGACTAGACGAAGTCATAGATGATAGCATCATTGAGATTGAGTTATTTATGATGCGGTTACCAACCTATAACTCAAGATCTCAAAAGTAGGTTCAAAAGGGTAACCCTTATCTATGGAGTGAGATCCCAAAATATAGGTTCAAATGGGACACCAAGTCATAGATAATATGGAGATACGAGAATCATGCTTTTTTAAGAATTCATCCCACGGCATGATATCTTGAATCGAGTAGAGGTTGAGTTTATTTTTAATTTTTAATTTTTTAAACTCTTAATGATGTTTATATCTCTATTTAGAGTGGGGTACTTTCAGGAGTACTCTTGATAAACTCACCTATATGAATGTGAAAGTGTGGCCGCTTTCTATAAGAATATGGGCAGTTCTCTAGATCATTCATTAAAACTGGGATACAAGCACAGGGCCGTAATGTGCTGGCTTTAGACTTTACACTAGTATAGTCGTGTGTGTTAAGCAATCTTTTTATCTCCTAGAGTTCAAGACTTATGTTCACTCTATGGTCAGATTTTAAGGGAGCCTATTAACACTACGTAAAGGTTCAAGTCGCGAGACACCTTTGCTTATGCACAACTCTGTACGTTTTTGCTCAATGTTTTGAAAAATATAAGAGGGGGATTGTTGGGAATATATGTTTTAAAAACATTATTTATTTCCAATAAATTAGTGTCTCATTAAAATGGTTTTAATATGAAAATTATTCTTCATCTTAAAGAATAAATTTGTTTTGAGTTAATGTCAAAAACCGTTTTTTCTTGAAAGAGTTAATGATGTTAATTAACATCTTAATAATGTTTTTCATTTAAGATTTATTTATTTTCTGTGGTTATTAAAAAATTAGATTTTGATGAAAAAGAATAAGACGAGTTTTGGAAGCCTTTTTATTATGGAGAGTTTTCTTTTATGTTCTTGAGTTTTAAAGAAAAATGAATTTGTGTGAGAAAGAAAAACAAGTGTGTGATCATCCTTGATTTTTCTAAAAGTGTTTCTGAGAAATAATGAAGTGTAGAAGTTTCACATCCTCTCATCGTGTAAGAGTGATTGTGTAAGAGATTGATCTCGGCTGTTTTATCCTGGGGACGACGCGCAATTGAAGAACTGCTTGCACAATCTTGGACAGAGCCACGAAAAGTCTTAAAGAAAGCGGCCTAGTCCGTCAGCCATAACGTTATTTGTTTCGTGTTTTATTTTATTTGTTGTGCAGGCATAATTCGGCAATTGTTTCAACATAAGATCATCCTTTCACCCCCGTGGACGTAGGTAATCATGCCAAACCACGTACATCTTGTGTTCTTATGAGTCTCTTACTTGCTTACATTACTATCTTTTCACAGTGACTGTTGGATGTAGTTGTATAGCTTTTTACATCTCCACCATGCAAGAGCAAAACTGAGGCTGATTTCGTAAGAAGATTACTAAAGGTAAAACAGGAAATCTTTCGCGTTTCGTGGTTGTTTCAAAAGTCATAAGGTTTTATAACAGATTAGACCTCTCTTTTTCTGGATAGTGCTCCATCAAGTACATCTCAGTGAGGATGTACGTACACTGAGTAGTTAATTTGTTCTACTTAAATGTAATGGTCATTAAATTTGATGGTTACCCCTAATTTCAATGTATCATTTAGTTTAACAAAACATTATTTAAACATAATGGTTAAACTTCAAAATAAAGTAAAAGTTTTTATTAATTAAAACTAGAGTTACATTAGTTTTACAAATAAAAGTCACAATTGCATTGTTATTGTTCATCATTCCGGTTCCAGAGGGCGGGGCCAGAATATTCCACCAACAAATAAATTTGAGAAAACAACCATATATCCTCCTCCGTAAGGTTGAAAAATACAATAAGAACATTAGAAAGCAGGAAATAAAGTTACAACATAGAAATGAAAGGTTGTGGAGGTCCTAGATGATAAGCTTCGTAATGGTTCCAGAGTTGAACCCATACTCCCAATAGTCCCGTTTCGGGTTGGAATACATAATATTGGGTCGCAGGTGTATTCGGTACTTGAGTTTTATTTTCATTACTTTTGAGTGGTGTTATTCCCCGAACACTCAAATTACGGAAATGATAAACTTACCGATCCTAATAGCGCGTTTGGATACACATCCATAAGTAATTTTTTGACTTTTAAAAATCAAAAACTAAGAAGTCAGTTTGGGTGTAGAATTTCAGAACGACTTCTAGAAACAGAAAAGTCGACTTGTTGTGAAGCAAAATATCTGGACTTCTGAATTCTACTTCTGGAGAAACAGAAGTCAGAAACAAAATTATATCCAAACTCGCCATAAATTTTAACTGAAACATATTGTAGTGGGCCCCCAAACCCACCCCTATTTTCTCCAACTGGGCCCCAGGAGTTGTCAGTGTGAGGACAAGGCTCGAGATTATAATTGGGTGGGTGTATATCTCCCTTCAAATTAACTGTGGTAGATCATATTTGGTTGGGAATAATTCCAACCAATAGTTCAGATCAGACTTTTTATATGCAATCTAAACTTTTTTATGACAAGGAGCCGAATCCAAATTATTTAAATCATAACTTTTTCTCACAATTTTTTTATGACATAACATGGACACCGACTGGCCTCGTCGTGACAGATTTGGAGCCACTGAGCTTGCCCAGACACAGTGAAACCCTTATGTATATATTTCCTTTGAAGCATGATGACCCTTGTTCCATTGGACCCTACCCTCCCGACCCTAATCGCCACAACCAATACATCATGTGCGGCAGGGAACACGAAAACCCCTCCTCACAACAGGTGTGCCCAATAGTTGAGACCAAACTTTTGTATGCGATATACACCAATTAAGGAGCCGAACCCAAATTTTTTATTTCTTTTTTTCGTATCATATATTCTTCAATCCACAGTTTCATACAGGAACTATATTATTGATAATCAATTCAAGGTGCGCATCTTCGTAAAACTACTATTAACTGAAGAAATGGAATGAAACCAGGTTTTAGATAAGATCCGTAGGAGATTTCCAAGGAATAAACTATGGGATCCATGAAGTACAAAGGTGCATGGATTCGACATGACAAATTATAGGTAATATTTGTGGAATGATCCAGCACCTAGAAGCGGACGTGCATAATTCAACTGGTCGACATCTCAGCGGTATATTTTGGTTCTACTTAATGTCATGAACTATTAATATTAATGTACGATGCATCAATCAGAGATAAGAATATCCAACTTTACTTAAAGGAAAAAAGATAAAATAATTCATGTTATATTGGTGTATGCATGTATTATTAATAGGACTCAGCCACATCAATAAAATTAGTTTTTCTTTCTTTAGCATGTACCGAAAGCATATCCGAATTAGGTCGCATAATGAAATGGTAGACTTAATGCCCAAATTTAGTTTGATTACCTTTTAAGTTGACAAAAGGTAAAGTTCTCTACGTGTTTCGGGGTTTTCCTTTAAACCCTCTTTTGGGACCTTTATTTCCGTTCCTTTGGATTTTAGCTTCATTTTATAAGTGTGCCTGGTCAACTTTCTCTTCTACCATAATCTTTTTCCACATTATACAGTGATAACCAATTCGGGGTGCGCATAATCTTTTCTGAAGAAATGAAATCAGGTTTAAACCCATATCTCATACAATCACAACCAAATATTTTGATAAGGAATTAATTTGAGTAGTTGAGGAGACCAATGTTAGCCCGAATACATATTTGATTTTTTGAATCAATTTTTCTTCAGTTTACTTCTTCTTTTTTTCTTCCCTTTTTGTTCATCGATAACTGTTTGTACCCAAAATTACTTTTAGGCACTAAACATGATTGATTTGATGATAATGTGAAATTAGGGCTAGAAAACGATAAATAAAGGAGAAAGAATTTAACGTGGTTCGGCAAGTGATTGAGGGAAAAGGTTAGTATATTAATAGAAATCAACTGTAATTCAGCAACCTACGTGCGACTTCTAACTGTAAATAACAAAATTAGTTGGAATCTGTGTTGCACTGACGCGGCCACAATGACGCGAATACGAATAAATTCTCAAAAACCTAAGACGTGAACACGTTATAAAAGTAGTGATTTTCCTCAATGAAATATATATATTATAAATAGCAAATTGAATTTGTATAAGAAAAAGCATCCATATACTAGTAAAACAATACATATATTAAATCCAGGTATTTTTACTAGACATTTGTACTAAAATAGAGTATGATATATGCATGAGATGTCATCAATGTTTCTGTCTTGGAGACGCGCGCGTCTAAGTGTCGGACCAAGTCTGACGCAGACATATGACCATTTTAGACGCGTTCATACTACCCAGGTTGGAATACTACGGAACGCATCAAAATTTGAGTTGCGCAACAAAATACTAGAAAAAAGAAATTGATCGGCAAAAAATTGGTGCTGACAAATTTCGAACAAAATGCAAGGCCTAGTGCTCCCGTATTTCTTCTTCCTTGGTTCTTCTCTAGTCTCCCCAAAGCAATTCGATTACCTCTCCTTCCCGGGTGTAAAACAAATGACAAAAGGTAAATTCTCCGAATGTCTCTGTTTCTTGAGCCTCAGTGCACTAAAACCCCTTTTTTGGGACATCTATCTCCGTTAACTAATATTTTAAGCAACGCTAAAATCGAAATATTTTGGAACGGACTAAGCAACAGTTTAGACGTTTTACCTTACCAAACCTTTTAGACGTTTTGGAACGGACTAAGCAACGTTTATGAGAGTTTAATTTTATTAAAGTAACATATTTTATTTTATTTTTTTGATAAGAAAGTAACATATTTGGGCGTTTCAATTTTAATTAAAGTAATAAAAGAGAATGCCTATTTGATTATTTTCTAGTAGTATTATTCTCTCTACATAAAAGAAAGTTGTGGTGGTTTATGTTTGGGACTAATCACAACCAAATATTTTGGTTAGGATTTAATTAATTTCAACAGTTGAGACCAAACTTTTGTGTATGCGATATAAACTAATTAAGGAGATCAATCCAAATTGTTTATTTGCTTTTTCCGTATCATTTTTCTTTTCTCTTCTTTATCTTTTTCTACATATATTCTTCAACCCACAGTTACATACATGAACATCTTCTTCAACCAAAAAAACATACAGGAACATAACAACCAATTGGACGTCGGCACATGGCGCAAAATTACTAGTATACTATATATAATAGTGAAATTTGTGCACGTTTCATTTCCGCAGGAGATTAGCAAGGATAAAACTATATGCCATCCATGAAGACATGAAGGTGCATGGATTCGACACGACATAATATAGGTAATATTTTTCGAATTATCCACACCTAGAAGCAGATGTGCATATTATAGGCAATATTTGTTGAATGATTCATCTAAAAGCGGATTTGCATGGATTTATCGTACATATATATCTACAAAAACGCATAAGAATCTCTTAGAAATTTAGAAATTCAATTGATGCTTCTTTGATTATGATACTAATGAACTAGGTATTGGCATCGTCATGCCAATTTTTCCAGGTGACTACCAGGTAGTCAAAGAAATTTTCGCAAAATGGAGGCTATGATTCGGAGGCTGCAAAATGTAAGGCGGTTCAAGAAATTCCTTTTTGGGTCAAGTCCTTCCCATTTGAGTAAAGTTATTGAAGCAGATGCCAAAGCTGTTGTCTAGTCAATATCGGATGCATTTTAGCTAGATGAATTAAGCATTTGTTGTGAGATTTGTTAAGAGACATAATGTTGTCATTCTAGGTGGTGATGGTGGTTTTAGTTCATGACTAAAATTGTAAAACCCTCTATTTAATGCGCCATCATTCTGCAAAGAAGTTGAGCCATTTAAAAGTGATGAGTGTTCATGCCTCTTTACTTACATGCGTATTGAGAAATTCAATATATTTATATGAAATTTATCCAGAATGGTGCGTGTAGCAACAATCCCAAATATTCTGTAAATTTCTGAGTATTTGTTCCATACCATGTTCCCAGTTGAACTCTTAATACTGACATGACATGACGACTAATGTTCAGTCTCAACCGAGTAGCATGAATCTCCCGAAGTGTCAGGATTGAGATGCGTGTGGAAGTACTCAATCAGTGGCACGAAAAGTTACGCTGCCCTTTAATATTAAATTAGTGATTTTTGTATCAGTATGCAAAATTCACCAAAATTTGATTAATTTTGCGGAAACCCGCAAAATTTAGTCTTTTAACCTAATCAATTTGCAAAAATTAGGTTTTTGGCGCCCTGCACAATATCTCGAACCCTATTGGTCGATATCAAACCTAGGTAAGCTAGGCAATTAATCCGCAATGGACTAGTAGGAGAAAAGTCTTACCAAAAATCAGAAAACAAGAAATAAAAGAGGAGCTGCGGCAAATAGGACCAGCAACAAGAGGAGGCGTGGCCGCGCCACATGGCCGGCCAGTTCGCCCTAGCGGGCACCACCTGAAGCCGGATGGCCACGCTCCATGTTGCCCTTGCCGGGCCCTTTTTCCATCGACCAATCAGGTCGCTATAAATGCGTCACACGCACTTGTAATGTGGCCGGGTCCATGTCACTTGTCGGCCCCATTTCCCATCGACCAAACACGTCACTCTAACTGCGCCACACACACTTGGAATGTGGCCGGGCCCATGCCACTTGTCGGACCCCTTTCCAATCGACCAATTAGGTCGCTTTAAACCCGCCACGTGCATTAAATGAAGCCAAACTGCGCCGACACCTAGTGGTCGTCGCGTCAACATGGCCACCATGCCAATTAGCTAATCAACCTGCCAAATCATGCCGGCATGATAATTGGCAGGCGATGCTATTCCGCGACAGCAATATGCCAACGTGTCATAACTGCGTAGCCGCGTGCTATCTAACTTTTCGTTCGTTGCCAACGCCATAACAAACTCTAACCAGGTTATTCTGATCAGAATAGAACTCTTGTTTTAATGGCATTGGCCGAATCAAGAGGAAACCCTAATTCCTAGTCATAGCCTAAATTATGCCACTTCGGACCCACAACATGCCACAAGCCATGTGGGATTCAGAATACCATAAAAGTGGCGCCCGCGCCATATTATAGCTACCCATGGCTATCCCCGCGTCCATGGTTGTTCCCACATTATGGCCTTTCCATGATTTCTTTATTTAACATAGCCACGACAGTGTTTGCAAAAATGCCACCATATCGCGGCCACATAGCCGCACACGCTAATTAGGGTTTTGACATGCCAAACCCTAATTTGGAAGGCCGCTATGCCGACCCATGCCACCTAAGGCACTAAGTTTTATACGACAACTAGATCCAATATTGTTGAGTCATGTTTGGACCTAGAGCCAATATACCAAGATATAGTGGCCGTGGCTACACCAGGAAGGCGCCAATTGGGCCACTATGCCACTGGCAGACGCCACTCTCCCACTATGCCACTGGTAGGCGCTATTAATGCCATTATGCCACTGGAAAGGCGCCAATGAGATGTGGCCATAATCAACGGCCACCCTCTTCCGTAAATTACAATTTCGACCGTCCAACTTCGCCAGCCAAATTGACCGGCCTAAATTAAATCTTAGGTGAACAATCAAAGACTAACTTAATAGCGTCACACGCTATTTCTTGTGGCAAGTCTCATGACTTAGCGCGCCACACATGATCACCCGCCGCCTAGTTTGTGCGCAATTGGTCAGAATAACTAGGTCTTGCACACAAGACCCACTCAGCAATCTGCTGCATATTTTCCACGAAAATACTCGAGACATCAAACATGTCACAAAAATGGGGGAAGCATCACAATGGTGGAGTATTCAGCTAAGGCACACAACGTGCTGGGTTCGAATCACACCACCCTCAAACAGCAAGTGTTATCAACACAAGTATCCAGAAAACACCCAGAACTGATAGCTTATATTCCGCAAGCCAGTTCCATATTCTGATACAAGTCATAAAACAACCACACCTTCATAATTCAATATTTTTATCTCAACACTTTCTTCGCTTCCCTCCCTAAGATCAACCCTTCTCCTTCACTTTATGACCGAAGCAAGACTGGAACGGCCATTTCTTGGTTTAGGCCTGGATTGTACAGATTGATCTCTCGAATCTAAAAGTACTCCGGCACACCCAAATTTACCAAAACCAGCAGAATCAGTTTTTACCCCCAAAACAACTGGCGACCACAGTGGGAGATTAATCTCTTGGTTGCAAGATCAATTTTCAATTTCATTTCAATTTTCCCAATTTCAAGATGGTGGATCTTAGGTCTGGGTCAGCAACAAATCCCGATGCTACTGGCGCCGACAATACCCCTGGCATCAACATTCCTGCCGGTGACACCAATGTACCTCCTACCAGCACGATCAGCACACGTGGCGCTACATCCTCTATCGCCAACACCAGTGGCGCAGGAAACATTTCCTCCGATGTGACACCTCCTATCACCATGGCCAGAGCCACTGCCGCCAGTCCCAATGTTCCTTCGAGCGTAACACCCCCAATTGTTACTAAAGCCACTGCCACCCCTCCATCAGGACGAGAGACCGGAGGAGCCATAGGAAACCAACCCCCTATTACCATTATTGATTTGATAGAGAGACAAGAAGTTCTCGCTAAGCTCAGACAGACATGGCCACAACTAAGAAAGAGGTACTCACTTTCCTCAAGACACTGACGGAGCGGCTACCTCAAGAACCACGTCAACCCCAAATGGAGCCAATAAGGAGTACTTTTAATACTCCCGGTGCAGGCACCTCAGCAGGGCGCGCATTTGTAGACGAAGAGGCTCGTTTTGCTCCTGAACGTCTATTGAAAAGGAATCAACCATCCAATTTCATCATGCGTGAGGATCTGGAACGACTTCTCAAAAATCGAGGCAAAAAAAACCCGGTAGACCTACACCAGCATCAACTTCCTTATCCTCCTGATGTGCAAAGAGTTCCTCTCCCAAGAGGATACTCTTCTCCTCAATTTTCCCTTAATGATACACTGGTAATGCTCGTGAACATATCTCTCGTTTTCTGGAATCCTTAGGAGAGCACGAATACAATCATGTCCTCCGCCTGAAATAATTTTCAAAGTCACTTACCGGAAGAGCATACACCTGGTACAAAAACATTTCACCAAACATCATATCCAACTGGTGTGAGATGATGACCGCTTTTTACAAGAAATATTTCTTCGTGTACGAGCAAATCACCTTTTCAGACCTGGGGATAATGTTCCAACGAAACAATGAGCATCTAAATGATTATCTCAAGAGATTAAGGATTCAGGCACTGGACTGTCATGATCCAAATGTGACTGAACAACAGTTGGTGGAGTCATGTATTAACGGTATGGTTCCCATCTATCGTGCTTTACTGGAGAATCTGCGTTTCCTGACATTCTCTGAACTCCATGAAGCTGCTAAGCGGTCGGCTACAACAACACCAGCACTGTTGGAAAGAACCAGACCAGCAAGGAGTGAAGATGCACGCGCGACTCGAGGAAACAGACGTCTCATCAACAAGCAACATAACACTGGTCCCTCTGTAAGCGTAGTGGGTGAAGGAGGAAAGAGGAAAGCTCCAGCAGCGGAATAGCAACCCAAACGTGCGTCACCAGCACATCAAACAACTCCATCCCGGAAGGCCGCAGCAAAGACCCCTTTACAACAACAAGAAACTAGAGACGCTGCTCCAAACCTCCCATTTCCGATTGAGAAAGTAATTGAACTCTTGGAAGCGTGGATCCAAGATGACACCATCAAGCTACCTCCTCTCAGACGTCCACCAACCGAGAAACAAATGGCAAATCCCAAATATATTCGTTACCATAGGTTCGTCAATCACCCAACCAGTGACTGCAACAAATTGAAGTGCATTTTCAAAGAAAAGGTGGAGGCATGAGAACTCCAATTAAGAAATGAAGGTGTTCACAGAGATCCCCTTCATGTCAAGAGCTGCATGATTTCTTGGGACTCAGTCCACAAAACCGTACAGTCTATGATGGAGCATTTATGTGAAATAAATTATGTATTTCTCCAAGGCGCAGCGTCAAGACATATTTGAAGCCCTCAACCGTATTGTATCAGGCAAGCGTCTGTTTCCAGTTAAGGAAGCCACTCCTAAACCCCAATCTTTCTTAGAAAGCGCGACTGATAGATGCAACTGGGGACTCCTAACCACCGCTCACTTGAAGGATGTCGAGTTTGACAGCACACTGATTGACTTAGCCTCTGATTTCAACATTGTCGCCATCAAGAATCTGAGAGCTGCAAAGATTTCAAAGCAGGAAGCTGTTCACTACCCAACCATAATCAAAAAACTCAGAAGGAGAATCTAGAGATACTTACGGGTATATCAATCTAGAAATCAAGGTGGAGATGCTCTAACAAACGCCAAATTTCATGTGGTTAAAGAGTACCCAAATTATGATATGATTATGGGGCGCTCATGGATACACGATAACAAGGCCAAGCTAGGAGTATGTCCTTTTCCAGTGTCTATACCTGAAAGGGTCTCCAAGAAGCCGTCCAATCCCGAAGACTATTTGTTGCCGTATCAACAACTCACGAATATGACACAACTACCTGAAGAGAGCGTATCAGCATTTGTTTGCAGATTCCAGACACAAGTAAGTCTTATTGAACAACCCTTTTTGCAACCAGTCACTCCTCCTTCCGCCAAGGCTTGGGGAATCGATCCGACTATAAACCCAGCCGTCACTAGGAGATGTGAATGGGATGCTGGTCCTTTCAAGTATTTTATCAAGAGTTTAGAAGCTGTCACAGTTAATGATAAGGAATCTAGGAAAGTAATGGCTCCACGCCCAAACCCATTCCAAGTTGGAGATATAGTAGTTGTGGCTCAGCCTGCTCCGTCCAATTCCACATGAAGGAAAGACGAGCCGTACCTAGTGGCGTAAATTATTTTGGGAGGTTACTGCAGGCTTATAAATACTGACAAGCTGGAAGGCGTAGTAATACAAGCCCGGTAGCCCAAACCCTTCAATACCTAAGATGTCGCGCCACCCTCTCCTCTAAAATTCCTTTTAGTGTTTCCTTTAGCAATTCCCCTTTTCATGCAATATTTATAATTCTCCAAAATAATTGCACTGCTTGCATTCATAATTAGGGTTTCAATTTGTCAGTTAATCAAGTATCATTTCCCTTTTAGAAATCTTTTTACTCTTGAATCATCTCAAGGAAAAGTCTCGAGTAAACCCAAACCCTCACAAAATCATTACCCATTAATTCGAAACCAGAAAAAATCAAACCATGCAAGAGATGTCTCATATCTTTCAAAATACCGAAGAGGGGAATATGTAAAGGAAAAGAAAGCACAAGATCATCAAGCAGCGGCACATTCTTTCTGGAGCAAGCATCTTTCGCATCCGAAGAGCATCCTGCTTCAACCTTCGCCTGACGAGATTCCCAGAAGAATTTTTGTTGTCTGCAGTTTTCCGGATTTTTGGAATCCCCTTCACGGAACCAAGAAGCAATGAATTTGAAGTCAGCACACATAACACTCCCGGGTTGCAACTACTTCTTCAGAAACGTCTCATCGAATCACATTACACGTGCCATTAATTGGAGATGAAGCCTCCTCACCTAACAAGCATGGATTTTAGATTTCTTAGTCCGTGGCAATGCATCCATGCTTCTACACCTGGCTTTTGGATTTCTTAATTCGTGACAATGCGTCCATGCTTCTACATGCCTAGCCGGCACGCCACAAATATTCAAGAAGTATGTAGTCTGTACCGGGGATTATCAAACAGAAGAATGAGAAGAACTCATTTTTCGAAATCAAGGGTTAATGGCGCCCTCACTGGAGTACTCTCTAGAAGCTGCTTCAACGTCCTCTCCATAAGCCGCTTCAACATTCTCTCCAAAAGTCGCTTCAACGTTCTCCCCAGAAGCCGCTTCAATGTCCTCTCCAGAAGTCGAAGCCGCTTCAACGCCTCAGCAAGCCACACAGACCAACCGCATCATGTCTGCCACATCGCCGACAAAGTCAGATTCAGTGTTTCTAGATTTCCAATTTTCTATGGAAGGGGTGCATGAGCTGCTAAAAGTTTGGATACAATACAAATCTATCAAATACGAATCATGATTAACAAATGACGAATCCAAAAGTACACCGCAGAGATATTTTCACATGTACAGCCACGCCATCGGATCTAAAGTATAACTGGGGACTGCTCAATCGCATCCCATTCCATACAACAATCCAAGATTCAGAAGATGGTTCAAAGGATGTTACTTGTAACGAAGTCCTTGAAGACTTGATAGCAGCACGTCGGCAACAGAACGCCTCTCAGCTCGTTTACTTCACTCAAAGACTCCGGAAGATTTTGCCCATATAAGCATTCCAAGCATTTCATCATCGCATTCAGAAGGGAAAGAATGAGCCAATGAGATAAAGAGTCAGGATGAAAGAAATTACATTCCATTCAATGCTCAGGAGTTTAAAAAACATTTTAGTTACGACTCAGCAGTCCATGCTCCAAGAAAATTAAAATCAAAGCCTCTCGCAATCGAGCGTAATGGAGTTTAGCAAATTTCGAAATCTACCTGGAGGCAATTGACGTATGATAGGAGGACAATCACTGCGTTCTTTGATACTTCGTTAACATTTCTTGCTCAAAGACCTAGCCGGCCTATATCCTGGTAACATCTGTCTACCTTTCCTCATAAGTTTTATCTTTATTTGTCACCATCTAGTGCTTACCCCGCAACAATGTCACTGTTACGTACTAAGTAAGGGACTTAATGTTGATGTTGGTTTTTTAGTTCAGGGCTAAAATTGTAAAACCCTGTATTTAATGCGCCATCATTCTGCAAAGAAGTTGAGCCATTTAAAAGTGATGAGTGCTCATGCCTCTTTACTTACATGCGTATTGAGCAATTCAATATATTTATATGAAATTTATCCATAATGGTGCGTGTAACAACAATCCCAAATAATCTGTAAATTTCTAAGTATTTGTTCCATACCATATTCCCAGTTGAACTCTTAATACTGACATGACATGATGACTAATGTTCAATCTCAGCCGAGTATCATGAATCTCGCGAAGTGTCAGGATTGAGATGCGTGTGGAAGTACTCAATCATAGGCACGCAAAGTTACGCTGCCCTTTAATATTAAATTAGTAATTTTTGTATCAGTATGCAAAATTCACCAAAATTTGATTGGTTTTGCGGAAACCCAAAAAAGCAATCCTTTAACCTAATCAATTTGCAAAAATTAGGTTTTTTGCGCCCTGCGCAAAATTGCGAACCCTATTGGTCGAGACCAAACCTAAGTAAGATAGGAAAATAATCCGCCATGGACTAGTAGGAGCAAAGTCCTACCAAAAATATAAAAACAAGAAATAAAAGAGGAGCTGCGGCAAATAGGAGCAGCAACAAGAGGAGGCGTGGCCACGCCACATGGCTGGCCAGTTCTGCCTAGCGGGTACCACCTGAAGCCGGATGGCCACGCTCCATGTTGCCCTTGCCGGCCCCTTTTTCCATTTACCAATCAGGTCGCTCTAAATGCGTCACACGCTCTTGGAATGTGGCCGGGTCCATGTCACTTTCCGGCCCCCTTTCCCATTGACCAATCTGGTCACTCTAACTACGCCACACACACTTGGAATGTGTCCGGGCCCATGCCACTTGCCAGCCCCCTTTCCAATCGACCAATAAGGTCGCTTTAAACCCACCACTTGCATTAAATGAAGCCAAACTGCGCCAACACCTAGTGGCCGTCGCGTCAACATGGCCGCCACGCAAATTAGCTAATCAACCTGCCAAATCGCGTCGTCATAATAATTAGCAGGCCATGCTATTCCGCGGCAGTAATATGCCAACGTGCCATAACAGCGCAGCCGCGTGCTATCTCACTTTTCGTTCGTTGCCAACGCCATAACAAACTCTAACCAAGGTATTCTGATCAGAATAGAACTCTTGTTTTAATGGCATTGGCCGAATCAAGAGGAAACCCTAATTCCTAGTCATAGCCTAAATTATGCCACTTCAGACCCACAACATGCCACAAGCCATGTGGGATTCAGAATACCCTAAATTTGGCACCCGCTCCATATAATAGCTACCCATGGTTATCCTCGCGTCCATGGTCGTTCCCATATTATGGCCTTTCCATGATTTCTTTATTTAACGTGGCCACAGCAGTGTTTGCCAAAATGCCACTATATAGCGGCCATATAGCCGCACACGCTAATTAGGGTTTTGACATGCCAAACCCTAATTTGGAAGGCCGCTATGCCAACCCATGCCACCTAAGGAATTAAGTTTGATACGGCAACTAGAGACAATATTGTTAAGTCATGTTTGGGCCTAGCGCCAATATACAATATATAGTGGCCGTGGCTACGCCAGGAAGGCGCCAATTGCACCACTATGCAACTGGCAGGCGCCACTCCATCACTATTCCACTGGCAGGCGCAAACGAGATGTGGCCATAATCAACGGCCACCCTCTTCCATAAATTACAATCTCGGCCGTCCAACTTTGCAAGCCGAATTGACCGGCCTTGATTAAATCTTAGGTGACCAACCAAAGACTAACTTAATAGCGTCACACGTTATTTCTTGCAGAAAGTCTCATGACTTAGCTCGCCACACATGATCACCCGCCGCCTAGTTTGCGCGCGATTGGTCAGAATAACTAGGTCTTTCACACAAGACCCACTCAGCAATCTGCTGCATATTTTCCATGAAAATACTTGAGACATCAAACATGTCACAAAAATGGGGGATGCAGCACAATGGTGGAGCAATCACCTAACGCACATAATGTGCTGGGTTCGAATCACACCACCCTCAAACGGCAAGTGTTATCAACACAAGTATCCAGAAAACACCAAGAACTTATAGCTTACATTCCGCAAGCCAGATCCATATTCTGATACAAGTCATAAAACAGTCACACCTTCATAATTCAATATTTTTATCTCAACACTTTCTTCGCTTCCCTCCCTAAGATCAACCCTTCTCCTTCACTTTGTGACCGAAGCAAGACTGGAACGGTCATTTCTTGGTTTAGGCCAGGATTGTACAGATTGATCTCTCGAATCTAAAAGTACTCCCATGCAGTGCATTTGTTAGGGTTTAGATTCGTTTCTCAGCGGCACACCCAAATTTACTAAAACCAGCAGAATCAGTTTTTACCCCAAAACACTAGGGAAGAGTATATCGCATATCTTTATACATCCATCAGTCATTACTCTAGAGTATACTGAATATCTCTAGTATATATTAGTTTCCTTGCATGTAACATATTCTGTTCTTGTTACCTTTCTATACTATTGTAATATGTATAAAGAGGAGTTGTGCTCCATTGTAAAATTTTGCACAACCAATACATAATAATATCGATTCCATGACTATCTTTGTCATGGCATCAAAGTCACACAAGTTATAACCTTCCACTGCAAACTACCATTAATCATATTCCTTTGTCAAAGCTTTGAAATCATGTTTATCCTTGATCTCTTATACTGTGATACATATTCATCCATCGTGTCTCGAGAGGACTTTCAACCTATTACAGCAAAGTTTGATGGAACCAACTATAACCATTGGTATTTCCTCATAAGGAGCTTTCTAAAATGTAAAAGATTACGGAAATATATAGATGGTACAGAAATATGCCCTGTAACAACTACTCCGGAGAAAGCATAAAAATCTGCACATTTGATATTTTTAAAGATTGGGATATCAACAATCACAATATACTTACATGCATGGATTGGAAACACTATGGTTACATCCATCAGTTTGCAGTTTACCAGTTTCGAGGTTGCCAAAGAAGCGTGGACTTTCTCTCCAAAAGGTACACTCAAGTCAACTTTGCTCAACGTTACAAACTTGAACAAGATATTCGATCTTTGAAACAACAAAATGACCAGACAATATCGGATTTCCACTCTGAGATGTCTGTCATATGGAATTAGTTGGAACTAATGGAACCAAAATGGAATACTGATGCACCATTGTGGGAAAAATACTGTGAAGAATCACGGTTAGTTCAATTTCTCATAACGTTAAAAGATGAGTTTGAATCTATTAGACCATTCATTCTTCGTCGTCCACCTCTTCCCACTGTAAAAGCTGCATTGTATGAACTCATAACTGAAGAAAAAAGTAAAAGAATTAAAAAAGATATCCCGGCTATATTTGTTGTACCTTCACGACCAAACTATAATTTCCAGAAAAATCAATCATCCTCAACAAGTCGTGACATATCTCAAGTTCAATGTCACTATAATTTCCAGAGAAATCAATCATCCTCAACAAGTCGTGACATATCTCAAGATCAATGTCACAACTGCAAGCAGCGCAGATAGCCAGAAACTATACTCAACCATCATCTCAACCATCAACTGCAACAACATCACAAGCCTTGTCTTCGCACTAAGCAACTATTGCAAGGAGTCTGGACATACAATCAATAATTGGACATCACCAACATCCATAAACATGTGTGAAAAGAGGAGGAAACTTCAATGCAACTACACAAACATGGTTCACTGCAGCACTCGTATCATCTTAGATACAAAAGAAACATGAACCATCTCTAGCTGATATTCAGGAGATGATAAAACAAGCTATATATGTCAATTGGTAATAATCCCACAATAGCATCTGAACTTGCAATACCTACAAGTATTTACTCAACTAGATGGTTTCTTGACTCAGGTGCTTCCAACCATATGACTTTTAATTCTCAGTTCTTTGAGAGTTTACATCCAATAATAACTCATAAAATTCATACTGCGGATGGCTCTGAATTAACCGGAAGTCATATTGGATTGGTTAAATCCTCAGACAAATTATGTATCCCGGGTGTACTTCTAGTTTCCAAGATTACCATGAATCTTATTTCTACTGGTCAGTTGTATGCTCAAGGGTTTAAAATTTACGTCTTTCCTTCTGGTTGTGTTATACAGGATCCCATGACGGAGAAGCTAGTTTGCAAAGGCCATTGACTGGGTCGATTATACATCTTAGAGGTGTTCATCGTCCCTCCACGGTCCAAAAATCAAGTTGTTATTGTCTTAGCATCTGCATTACCATCCACCACTTCCCATTATGTCTTGGCACTCTAGGTTAGGTCATATTTTATTATCTCGTCTTATATACATGATTAATAAAGGTATGTTAGGATCAATTCAACTAGATAAAGAACCTTGCTGCATTACTTATAAGCTGGCTAAACAACCAGAACTTCCTTTTAATAACAATACCCCTTTTTCAACTGCACCATTTGATCTTGTTCATTCTGATATTTGGGGAAAGGCACTTATTGTTTCTAAAGGATGGGCTTTATATTATGTGATTTTTATCGATAACTACATAAGATACACTTGGATATATCTATTCAGTTTAAGGTCAGATTTCTTGAAAATA
The DNA here is from genome assembly GCA_023531105.1 of Papaver atlanticum. Taxonomy (NCBI): domain Eukaryota; kingdom Viridiplantae; phylum Streptophyta; class Magnoliopsida; order Ranunculales; family Papaveraceae; genus Papaver; species Papaver atlanticum. Next base: position 424,298 of record JAJJMB010005965.1, on the reverse strand, counting down.
TATATTGAGTTCTCTACCATGATCAAAACCCAGTTTACAAAAACCATTAATAACTTATGTGCTTCAGGGGGGATATATATCAAATACATTTAAAAAAATTCTCAAATCTGAAGGTACTCTTCATCAATTATCTTGCACGGAAACCCCTGAACAAAATGGTATTGCAGAACGCAAACACCGTCACATTGTTTAAACTGCTAGAACTCGGTTACTCTCTGCATCTGTTCTCTTTATTTATTTATTTATTTGGGAGGGGGAAGTCTGTCCTTACTGTCGTATACACAATAAATAGTATCCCAACATTTGTATTGGTAGTATATCTCCATATGAACGTCTTTATGGAGAAATAGCTAATTACTCATAGCTTCGTATTTTTGGTTCAACCTGTTTTGTTCTTTTTCCAGAACGTGAACATAATGAACTCAGTAAAAAGAACTCAATTTGTGTATTTCTAGGATATGGATTAGAACGGAAAGGGCATCGTTTTTATGATCCAACAAGTCAAAAACTTTGTTTATCTCGTTATGTAACGTTTTGGGAGAAAATACCATAATATTCCCTTCCAAATAGTAAGTCTTCTGAAAATTTTACGTACCAAGATCCTTTTGATATTGATTCTCCTCCATCTGAACCCATTTCTGTCACTCCTACTCTTGAGACCAATATACCATTAGAAAGTTCTCAAACTCCCATTTTTGATACTCCGGATGTGCCTTAATCTTCTTTGAATCATATTATGCTTCATCCTGACACTGCTTCTCCTGAACAGGATCCTACACCTGAAGTGACTACAATGGATCCTCGTAAAAGAAGTCCACCAGCTAAGTTATTTGATAATCATTGTTATCTATCAACTATATTTCCATTATATAAACCTAAGTCGTACAGGGAAGTATGAGTCATTCCAGTATGACAACATTCAATAAAGAAAGAATTAACTATATTTGATAGTGCTTGAACGTGGGGCATGGTAGACTTACCATCTAGAAAGTCTTTGGTTGGATGCAGATGGGTGTATAAGATAAAAACAATAGTTGATTGTTCGATAGAACGCTATAAGTCTCGTATTGTTACTAAAGGATATACTCAAGAATATGGAATTGATTACAAGGAAATATTTTCTCATGTATCTCGTTTGACAATGCTACGTGCTATTTTTGTTGTTGCTTCTGCTCGTGAATGAGGTCTTCATAAAAAGAATGTTACAAACTCCTTTCTTTACGTAGATCTATAAGAAGAAGTATACATGCAACCACCTTATGGTTTATCTCATTATCCAAATACAGTTTGTAAACTTTTTCGAGCATAATATGGTCTTAAACAAGCACCTCTGGCTTGATTTGAGAAGTTCATGATGTAGTTTTTACAATGATAAGAAAAGGTTTGATTCTCGGATTTGTGAAGGTTGATTCTAGATTTAATTTCTTTTATAAAAATAAAGAAAACTAAAATAAAAGTGATAACAATATATTCAAAAGAATCAAGATACAGGACTCCACTATTACACATGATTGAATGATGTTACAAATTATTCAACACCATAGTTACGTTTCAAGTCCTTTTATTATTTTTTTAATTCACAAATAATCATTCATATTCTCAAATATTAATTGTATTCCCTAAGCATATATAATCAATGGACTAAACAAAGTATCACCTATATATCAAATTGAATCACAAGTAATTAAGAAAATTATGCAAACAATTTAGAACTCTGCAAAAGCAGTGATTGAGTGAATTATAAATTAAAACTAAAGAAAATAACATAAACCCATCATCATGCGTAAATAGCTTCCTCCTTTGCCTTGGTTATGCGAGAATTGTCTCATCATGGTGTAAACTCTCTCAAAATATTTAGTCATAGCTCAAAGTGTTTACAAATGATTAAAAGGAAAGAAAATAATTAAAACTTGGAATTTGCAATGTTTTATAGGTGTTAGAAATTCACCATTACAAGGCTTGTGTTGCAGATTCAAAATAATTGTTACAAACTTAAAAACAAGTGTTACAAATAACTGTCGCATTCACTGTTGAGAAACGATAGTTTCTTTGCGACTGTCTCTATAAGGTCTTGTTCTTCGTATTCATCAGTTGTAGCAGCATAAAAGTATTCCTGCAACTCTTGATTTTGCGAATTCTAGCTGTCTGTTCTCTCCCAAACTCTCTCTATTCCTTCTCTGGCACCCCAGTAACCTTTTTATACTTCTAAGGCGCAAGAAATCTTCATAATAACTCCAGATATCCCGTAATAATTTTTTTGTTTCTTTCTATTATTACGGGAATATTGTTCCCTATTTATCTTCTTCACGCGTTTATTTGCAGGCTGCATACTCTAGCTCATTGAAAACTAATCTCTGACAGAGTTAAACATACGCTAACCCTCGTAGATAATATACCAAATACGGGAAATCCCGTAAATAGCTTAACTCTTTATGTGTATCAAAATTCGCTGTTGTAGCCCAATTTAATCATCTCTAACACATATACCATATCATTTTGGGTTTAACAAGCCCATCCCAATAGAAATCTGCGATTGAATATCCCCACAGATCGATCAAACAAAATCCAGGAAAATATGTTGTTGAAATATTCAAACCTGAAATTTTCCCGCCAAAAATTATTTTCTCGTGAAGAAGAAGGGGTAGCCTTAACCAGTACTTGGGTTCCCTTAGCAGTTGTCTCGCTTGCCTTTACCAATTTTAGGGGTGCCTTTATCAATTTTGTTCGGTGCCTTCAACATATTTCTGGGGTGCCTTTAGTAATTTTTTCCGGAGGTGCACAATATCACTTCGAGCCAATTTTTGCGAAAAAGTTTATTTTTCCAAAAACACCTACCAAAAAAAAATTAAACATTATAATTAGTACAAAAATAAGCACTCACAAAATAGATAATTGAGATCAAATCAGACACAAAATGTGTCTTTCAAATACCCCCAAACGTATTATATTCTATTCCTCGATCAAATCTAATCTAGAAAATAAAATCCTAACTCATTGTTGCAGGCATCGCGATTACACTTAGCATGTGCAACAAGCCTTTGAACCCCCTAGGTGACCATAGTGCCTGAGTTATAGTCTCGCGAGGGTTTACCTAAGGTGTACCCACAAAGCCTTTACTTTTTATTGATCACAAGTTCAAAGAACTACGAGGACATAAACTTTCTCAACCTATCACCATGTAATTAGAATGCAAGAGAAAAATCTCCCAAAATATCCGCTCCACGTCATGAGAGATCTGTTCAACAACGGAAGAGAAAGATCCGTTAATCAACTAGAACAACATCGAGAGAAGGATTTCCACTCAACAGTGGCATTAGTATCAGGAGAGAGAGACCCGCTCAACATCTAGTCTTATCTACTCAACAGCTGCATACAGAGTATGTGTGATGAGTTAAACCAGTGCAGGATGGAAAGCGAACTAACAGAGCAACCAGCATGCATGATCGTCGTCTTCGGCTTCAACTGTTTGTGATAAACTCTTGAACTTTATAGAACTTTGACATTGTATTAAATCTTCTCCTCAATTTCTTCTTGCTTGAACTTTAAAAAAAAAAAAAATCTAAAACCCTAACCTAAAGACAATTCCCCGGTAGCGACGCCAAAAATTGTTGTAGTTTTTACATTGATAAGAAAAGGTTCGACTCTCGGACTTGTGAAAGTTGATCCTAGATTTTATTTCTTACACAAAAATAAAGAAAACTCAAGTAAAAGTGATAACAAGATATTAAAAATAACCAAACCACTGGATTCCACTATCACCCATGATTGAACGATGTTACAAATATTTCAAAACCCTAGTTACGCTTCAAGTCCTTTTATTTCTTAATTCACAAATAATCAAGCATATTTTCAAATATTAATTGTATTCCCTAAGCATAGATTATCAATGGAGTAAACAAAGTATAACCTATCAAATTGAATCACAAGTAATTAATAAAATTATGCAAACAATTTAGAATTCTGCAAAAGCAGTGATTGAGTGAATTATAAATTAAAACTTGAGAAAATAATATAGTTACCCATCAATCATGCGTAAATAGCTTCCTCAACTGCCTTGGTTATGCGAGAATTAGATCATCATGGTGTAAACTCTCTCAAAATATTTATTCATAGCTCAAAGTGTTTACAAATGATTAAAGGAAATAAAATAATTATAACCGGGAATTTGCAATGCTTTATAGGTGTTACAGATTAACCGTTACAAATCTTGTGTTGCAGATTAAAAATAACTGTTACAAACTTAAAAACAAGTGTTACAAATAACTGTCGCATTCACTGTTGAGAAACGATAGTTTCTGTGCGACTGTCTCTAGAAGGACTTGTTCTTCGTATTCATCAGTTGCGGCAGCAGAAAAGTATTCCTATAACTCTTGATTTTTCGAATTCTAGCTGTCTGTTCTCTCCCAAACTCTCTCTATTCCTTCTCTTGCACCCCAGTAACCTTTTTATACTTCTCAGGCACAAGAAATCTTCATAATAACTCCAGATATCCCGTAATAATTTTTTTTTCTTTCTATTATTACGGGAATATTTTTCCCTGTTTATCTTCTTCACGCGTTTATTTGCAGGCTGCAACCTCTAGCTCATTGAAAACTAATCTCTGACAGAGTTAAACATACGCTAACCCCCGTAGATAATACACCAAATATGGGAAATCCCGTGAATAGCTTAACTATTTCTGTGCATCAAAATTCGTTGTTGTAGCGCAATTTAATCTAGTCTAACACATATACCATATCTTTTTGGGTTTACGTGCCCATCCCAATAGAAATCTTCGATTGAATATCACCATAGATCATTCAAACCAAATCCAGGAAAATTTGGTGTTGAAATATTCAAACCTGAAATTTTCCCGCCAAAAATTATTTTCTCGTGAAGAAGAAGGGGTGCCCTTAACCAGTACTTGGATTCCCTTAGCAGTTGTCTAGCTTTCCTTTACCAATTTTGGGGGTGCCTTTATCAATTTTGATCGATGCCTTCAACATATTTACGGGGTTCCTTTAGTAATTTTTACGGAGGTGCACAATATCACTTCGAGCCAATTTTTGCGAAAAAGTTTATTTTTAAAAAAAAAACTACCAAAAAAAATTAAACATTATAATCTGTACAAAAATAAGCACTCACAAAATAGATAATTGAGATCAAATCAGACACAAAATGTGTCTTTCAAATACCCCCAAACGTATTATTTTCTAGTCCTCGAGCAAATCTAATCTAGAAAATAAAATCCTAACTCATTGTTGCAGGCATCGTGATTACACTTAGCGTGTGCAACAAACAAGCCTTTGAACCCCCTAGGTGGCCCTAGTGGCCGAGTTATAGTCTTGGGAGGGTTTACCTTAGGTGTACCCACAAAGCCTTTACTTTTAATTGGTTACAAGTTCAAATAGCTACGAGGACATAAACTTTCTCAACCTATCACCATGTAATTAGAATGCAAGAGAAAAATCTACCAAAATATCCGCTCCATGTCGTGAGAGATTTGTTCAACAACGGAAGAGAAAGATTCGTTTATCAAATGGAGCAATATCGAGAGAGGGATTTCCACTCAACCGCGGAGAGATGTCCACTCAACAGTGGCATTAGTGTCAGGATAGAGAGACCCGCTCAACAGCTGGTCTTATCTGCTCAACAGCTGCATACAGAGTATTTGTGATGAGTTAAACCAGTGCCGGATGGAAAGCGAACTAACAGAGCAACCAGCATGCATGATCGTCGTCTTCGGCTTCAACTGTTTATGATAAACTCTTGAACTTTATAGAACTTTGACATTGTATAAACTCTTCTCCTCAATTTCTTCTTGCTTGAACTTTAAAAAAAAAAAAAAAAAAAAAATCTAAATCCTAACCTAAAGACAATTCCCCGGTAGCGGCGCCAAAAATTATTGTAGTTTTTACATTGATAAAAAAAGGTTCAACTCTCGGACTTGCGAAAGTTGATCCTAGATTTTATTTCTTTTACAAAAATAAAGAAAACTCAAATAAAAGTGAAAACAAGATATCAAAAATAACCAAACCACTGGATTCCACTATTACCCCTGATTAAATGATGTTACAAATATTTCAAAACCCTAGTTACGCTTCAAGTCCTTTTATTTCTTAATTCACAGATAATCAAGCATATTCTCAAATATTAATTGTATTCCCTAAGCATAGATTATCAATGGAGTAAACAAAGTATAACCTATCAAATTGAATCACAAGTAATTAATAAAATTATGCAAAAAATTTAGAATTCTGCAAAAGCAATGATTGAGTGAATTATAAATTAAAACTTGAGAAAATAATATAGTTACCCATCAATCATGTGTATATAGCTTCCTCCATTGCCTTGGCTATGCGAGATTTAGCTCATCTTGGTGTAAACTCTCTCAAAATATTTATTCATAGCTCAAAGTGTTTACAAATGATTAAAGGAAAGAAAATAATTAAAATCGGGAATTTGCAATGCTTTGTAGGTGTTAAAGATTCACCGTTACAAATCTTGTGTTGCAGATTAAAAATAACTGTTACAAACTTAAAAACAAGTGTTACAAATAACTGTCGCATCCATTGTTGAGAAATGACAGTTTCTGTGCGACTGTCTCTAGAAGGTCTTGTTCTTCGTATTCATCAGTTGCAGCAGCAGAAAAGTATTCCTGCAACTCTTAATTTTGCAGATTCTAGCTTTCTGTTCTCTCTCAAACTCTCTCTATTCCTTCTTTGGCACCCTAGTAACCTTTTTATACTTCTCAAGCGCAAGAAATCTTCATAATAACTCCAGATATCCCGTAATAAGTTTTTTTTTCCCATTATTATAGGAATTATTTCCATGTTTATCTTCTTCACACGTTTATATGCAGGCTGCACACTCCATCTCATTGAAAACTCATCTCTGACAGAGTTAAACACACGCTAACCCCCGTAGATAACACTGCAAACACGGGACATCCAGTGAATAGCTTAACTCTCTGTGTGCCTCAAAATCCGTTGTTGTAACCCAATTTAATCGAGTTTAACACATATACCATCTCTGTTTGTCTTTAACAAGACCATCCCAAGAGAAATCTACAACTGAATCTCACCACAGATCGTTCAAACCAAATCCAGGAAATAAGTCGTTTAAATATCCAAACCTGAAATTTTCCCTCCAAAAATATTTTCTCGTGAAGAAGAAGGGGTGCCCCTTTACCAGTACTGGGGTTCCCTTAGCAGTTGTCTCGGGTGCCTTTATCAATATCGTTGGGTGCATTCAACACATTTTTGCGGTGCCTTTAGTAATTTTTCTGGGGGGTACAAAATATCACTATTTGAGCCAATTTTTATGCAAGCGTTTATTTCTCCATAAACACCTACAAATACATAAAACACCATAATAAGTATACAAATGAGCACTAACAAAATAGATAATTGAGATCAAATCAGACACAAAAATGTGTCTATCAAATACCCTTAAACTTATTATTTCTTAGTCCTCGAGTAAATTTAACCTACAAAGTATAATCCTAACTCATTATCGCAGGCATCGCGATTGCACTTAGAATGTGTAACAAGCCTTTGAACCCCCTAGGTGGCCCAAGTGGCCGAGTTATAGTCTCTGGAGGGTTTACCATAGGTGTACCCACAAAACCTTTACTTCTAATTGGTCACAAATATCCAAAGAGCTATGGGGAAATAAACTTTCCCAACCTATAGCCAAGTAATTAAAATACAATAGAAAAATCTACTAAAATATTTGTTCCGCAACGGAAGAGAGAGATCCGTTAAACAACTGGAACAACATCGAGAGAGAGATTTCCACTCAACCGAGGAAAGATGTTCACTCAACAATGGCATTAATATCTGGGAGAGAGACCCACTCAACAGATGGATACATAGTATGTGTGATGAGTTGAACCAGTGTCTGAAAGGTCTTGTGCCAGATGGAAAGCAGACTAACAGAGCAATTAATCTGCATTTTTCTTTGGCTCTCTTATAGTTCTTAATTTTTGTCTTCGGCTTCAACTGTTTATGATAAACTCTTGAACTTTATAGAAGTTTGACATTGAATTAACTCTTCACCTCAATTTCTTCTTGCTTGAACTGTAAAAAAATAAATATATATATATATATATATATATAAAACCCTAACCTAAAGACAAGTACGTGTAAGTGGTGCCAAAAATTGATGTATTTTTTATAGTGATAAGAAAAGGTTCGATTCTCGGACTTGTGAAAGTTGATTCTAGATTTGATTTCTTTTACAAACTAAAGAAAACTCAAATGAAAGTGACAACAAGATATTAAAAATAACCAAGACACTAGATTACACTATTACACATGATTGAATGGTGTTACAAATATTTCAAAACTCTAGTTACGTTTCAAGTCCTTTTATTTCTTAATTCACAAATAATCAAGCATATTCTCAAATATTAATTGTATTCCCTCAGCATAGATTATCAATGGATGAAACAAAGTATAACTTATCAAATTGAATAACAAGTAATTAAGAAAATTATGAAAACAATTTAGAACTCTGCAAAAGCAGTGATTGAGTGAATTATAAATTAAAACTAGAGAAAATAATGTAGTACCCCATCAGTCATACGTAAATAGCTTCCTCCATTGCCTTGGTTGCGCGAGAATTAGCTCATCATGGTGTAAACTTTCTCAAAATATTTATTCATGGCTCAAAGTGTTTACAAATGATGAAAATGAGAGAAAATTATTTAAGCTGGGAATTCGCAACGCTTTATAGGTTTTACAGATTCACCGTTACAAAGCTTGTGTTGCATATTCAAAATAACTGTTGCAAATTTGAAAACAAGTGTTACAAACAACTGTCGCACTCAGTGTTGAGAAATGACAGTTTCCGCGTCTGTCTCTGGCAAGTCTTGTTCTTCAGTTGCAGCAGCAGAAAAGTATTCATGCAACTCTTGATTTTTCGAATTCCAGCTCATTGTTCTCTACCAAATTCTCTTTATTTCTTCTTTGGCACCCCAGTAACCTTTTCATACTTCTCAGGCGCAAGAAATCTTCATAATAACTCCAGATTTCCCGTAATAACTTTTATTTTATTTTCTTTCCATTATTACGGGAATTATTTTCCTGTTTATCTTCTTCACGCGTTTATATGCAAGCTACATACTCCATCTCATGATTGAAAACTCATCTCTGACAGAGTTAAACACACGTTAAGGCTAACCCCTATGGGCTAGATTGAGCTGCTAGATTAGACAAAAAGTGTTGCAAATTAAAAAAAAAATGTGATCTAAAAGTTAACACTAAATCATTCAGCGTTGAAAAAGTAACCTTATCGCTGAACCGTATAGCGCTCACAAAAATCACACAGATCACAAAAATCACAAAATTTGATCTGACGGCTGAAATTTAAAGCGCTGAACCAAACAGCGTTGGGCAGTGGTCCCAGCTGACGTGGACTGCTAATCTAGCTGCTAGATTAGCACTCCCATAGGACTTAGGAGGTTGCCCTAGATGACGTGGACTGCTAGATTAGAACACCATAGGACTTAGCCTAACCCTCGTAGATAACACAACAAACACGGGATATCCTGTTAATAGCGTAACTCTCCGTGTGCATCAAAATCCGTTGTTGTAGCCCAATTTAATCGAGTCTAACACATATACCATCTCTGTTTGTCTTTAACAGACCCATCCCAAGTTAAATCTGTGATTAAATCTCACCACAAATCATTCAAACCAAATCCAGGAAAATACGTTGTTGAAATATTCAAACCTGAAATTTTCCCGCCAAAATTATTTTCTCGTGAAAGAAGGGGTGCCCCTTAACCAGTACTGGGGTTCCCTTAGAAGTTGTCTCGGATGCCTTTATTAATATTGCTGGGTGCATTCAACATATTTCCGGGGTGCCTTTAGTAATCTTTTCCAGGGGTGTAAAGTATCACTTTTGAGACAATTTTTCCGCAAGAGTTTTTTCTCCAAAAACACCTACTAATACATAAAACACCATAATAAATGCATAAATGAGCACTAACAAAATAGATAATTGAGATCAAATCAGACACAAAAATGTGTATATCAGTTCCGCAGTGCTATCACTCAATATGGATTTAATCAAAGTGCTTATGACTCTGCTATATTCTTTAGACTATCAGACAGAGGATTGTGCTTCTTCTTCTTTATGTTGATGACATGGTTATCACAGGAAGTAATTTAGAAGGTATTAATACTCTGAAGTGACAATTGAGTTCATCTTTAAAGATGAAAGACATTGGTCACTTGCGATATTTTCTTGGCGTTGAAGTGGATTAATCATCTACAAGCTATTTTATCTCTTAAGTAAAGTATGCTTCTGAAATTATAAGTCGTGCACGGCTAACTGATAACAAAACAGTTGATACTCCTCTAGAGGTAAATATGAAATATAATCCTATGGATGGAGAAGTTCTATCCAAACCTCCATTATATCGTCATCTAGTGGGTAGTTTAAATTATTTAACTATCACTCGACCTGATATTAGTCATGCAGTTCACATTGTGATTCATTTCATATCGGCTCCACATTCAACACATTATGTTGTTGTCCTTAGAACCTTGCTTTATCTCAAAGGTACATTATACCAGGGGTTATATTCTTCTTCTACTTCTGATCTTAATCTCAGGGAGTAATCCGATTCTGACTGGGCTGGTGGTGTTACTGATCGTCGTTCAACCACTGGGTATTGTATGTTTCTTGGAAACTCTCTAATCTCCTAGCGTAGTAAGAAACAAGCAGTTGTTTCTCTTTCTAGTGCTGAAGCTGAATATCGAGCTTTTGCTCATCTGAAATTGTCTGGCTACGATGGCTTCTTGATGATATGAGAGTTCATCTTTCAGAACCCACTCCGTTATTGTATGACAACAAAGCTGGTATTCACATTACACACAATTATGTTTTTCATGAGCGCACAAAACACATTGATATTGATTTCCATTTTGTGCGACATCATTACAAGCAACAGATTATTGGGATGCAATTTGCCACTTAGAATTACAAATAGCATATTTATTCACTAAATCACACCCCTCTAATCGTCTTCAGTTTCTAGTATCCAAACTCAATATGTGTTATAGACCATCTTGAGTTTAAAGGGGGGTGTTAAGAGACATAATGTTGTCATTCTAGAGTAGAGTATATCGCATATATCTACATATCTATCAGTCTTTACTCTAGAGTATACTGCATAGTATAGTTTATATTAGTTTCCCTGCATGTAACATATTTTGTATTATTCTTGTTACCTTTCTAGTCTATTATCACATGTATAAAGAGGATATGTGCCCCATTGTAATATTATGCACAATCAATATATAAGAATACTGATTCCATGACTATCTTTGTCACGATTAAGTTTTGGAAATGTTTCTTTTATTAGTAGGGATGGGAATAATGTTGCTGATAGCATTTTGAAATTTTAAAGAGTATTGTAATTTGCATCCTTGGTATCTAATCTGTTAAACAATAGGATAAACATCATGTAACCACCTAATTTTTTGCAATGTAATTCTCTCTTACTTTTCTTTTGAAGCATATTAAGTATGTCGCTTAGTAATAGAATTTTGAAAAGATTGAGAAAACTAATACAATAGCTCCTTTTTACTAGCAATATTTGTGAATCTTCTCGATACATTCATTTAAGACTCTCAACAGTTCAATAAGAGTCATGATTTAAACTTAACATCTTCCCCTTCCAGCGTTTGATGTTAAAAAGAGCAATGTGATTGGTGTCCTTCCGTCCCTCTTGTCTCTGATCCGTTTTTTCATATTACCTTGTATTTTCTTCTATGGGTTGTGTAAAGAGCATGTAGTGGTCTTTGATTATAATGGAAGTTTTTCAAGTGGTATTGGCCGTGGATGTAGCATGTAAAGGTGAACCATGTATATCTTGTGTTGTGTGGTTGTGCTTCTGTCTCTCTTATTATTTCACCATTTTTGGTTCAAATCACCGATTTTCCTTTGTGATCCTGTGTTCCGCTGCGCTTGGCGTGCTAATTTACTCATCAATAACTTTACATTCAAGGTCTTAGTTTACTATACTAATGAATTTGAATTAGTTCTTTGTTAATTATCTTTCTTAATTTTTTCATATTAGTTTGTATGTATATATTTTCTTTGTCATTGCTCAAAATCTGCCATTTTATCCGAAGTTTATTGCCAACCCAATTTTAATTTTAATTCCAAATTGTGTTTTAGTATGAAAAAAGATAGTAAAGTAGGATCATACTGTTTTTTGTTTTTATTTTTGTAATGATTAATGAATATATTGCATTTATTCACATCCTTACAGAACATTATTCTGTTAAGTGTAGATCTGCAGTAGCAAGATTGGGTGCTCATAAGTCACACCAAAACTCATATCAAAAAGTATATTGAACCTGGATCCATTATAGGCTTCTTTAACTATCCAATTCTCAAAACCCTAAACATATTCTCAGCCATTGGATTCATTTCTCTAGAATAGAATAGTAAAGTGTGCCCGATAGAGATTGATGGGTTGAAATCACTGCATCATATATTTTTTTGTAAGCCTTAACAATAACACGAAAAATTGTTGTATATTTTCATGTAATTAGGTTTCGAAAAAAGTACCTTAGATTCTATGTAGCATCAGAAAACTAGTGTGTTAAAGTATATTATATCAAGATATGAATTTTTAATGCTTTTTAGTTAATGTTGTAGTAAAAGTGTTCCTACAACACTCCTCGAGATTCATGTATGAAGATGAAATTCTAGCTGTTAGATGATTCAAGAATGTTCCTTGATATTCGTACCTGACTATGAAATATAAACTGTTTGATGATTCAGTAGTATTTCTCGTGATATGTTCCTGATGGATGAGGAAATTACAGCTACTTGATAAATCAGCTCTTTATCAATTTTGGCTCTTTAATAATTGTTGGTAGATGAAAGTGGGGGATACCTGCAAGGACAGTCCGATATCTCAATGAGTAAGAGCTCTATACATGTTTTTGTGGATAGAAAATTAGAAAATGTTTACCTTTTGAGTTAAATTTTCATACTCTCTCCATTCCATTTTAGATGATGTTTTAGGGTTATTTTTTTGTTCCACAATACTTGAAAGTTTTCATATTTTTCCATAAAACTACCAATTACACCCTTACATATTGTCTTGGAACTATAAGTTTTTTTTAATGCACTAATAGCAATTAATGTTTGAAAACTTTTCTCAAGGGTATAGATGGAAAGTCTTCATATCTCTCTTTATTTCTTAATCTGCGTGAAAACTCCAAAAAACATCATCTAAAGTGGAATGGACCGGAGTATTTGTTTATAGGTTGTAGAGGTATTATATCTAGTCCAATATTCATCTGGATACATTTTGACTATGTATCTGGACCAAATTATTATATCAAGATGGAAATTTGTAATGCTTTGTCATCAGTGTTGAAGAAAAAATGTTCCTACAACACTTCTCGAGATTCGTATATGAAAATGAAATTTTAGCGATTAGATGATTCAAGAATGTTCCTTGAGATTCGTACCTGGCGATGAAATATGAAATGTTTGATGATTCAGTAGTATTCCTCGTGATATACATTCCTGATGGATGAGAAAATTCCAGCTACTTGATAAATCAACTTTTGATCAACTTTGGCTCTTCAATAATTGTTGGTAGATGAAAGTGGGGGTGGTACCTGTAAGGGCATTCCGATGCCTCAATGAGTAAGATCTTTATGCAGGTTTTGGTGGAGAGAAAATTAGAAAATATGTGAAAAGGCGGGGGTACAACAACCACACCCAATAATTTCGTTTGGAAATATGAGAGGACTTACTCCAATAATATTCCGAGAGTGAAAACTCAATCAAAGAATAATACGAAAGAGTTTATCTCTTTTTCTCAAATCAATCAGCAAATCAAACAGATAGAAATCTATGAGCCTGATTGATGTGAGAAATACTTGGACGGTACCAAAGACCAATATCCAAGATCAATCAAAATCCTATCCAACAAACAAGGTCGTATTTATCAATAATGATTGATAAACGCACAACCTGTGATATTTCAATTATAAAGATAAACAATATAATGCGGAAAAGAAATAACACAGATACCAGAAATTTTGTTAACGAGGAAACCGCAAATGCAGAAAAATCCCGGGACCTAGTCCAGAATAAACACACAGTGATTATAAATTGTTACACAAAATTCCTACTACCTATTCGGACTAGATGTAATACCTGCTTCAGCACTAATAAAAATCCTAGCAGAACACCGATTCTATTTAGGAATTCTTCTCTTATAACTTCTAGCAGAACACAAATTCTCTTTAGAAGTTATTCCCGAAAATCTTTTGGCAGAACAAAGTTCTCTTCAAAAGATACAACAACACAGTTGATATTTTTCGATCTTTTGTTTTCACAAAATACCGAATCGATTTCCCTTTAGATGTAAATCAAGTCTTTGGAAATCTTGTGTTTGTTTCAAACAACTACCAGATAAAAGTAGAGATACCGAAACAAACTTGTAGATTAGGGTTTTAACTTACAATCAGTATGCGTACACACAAGAGTCCGTGAACCTGATTTTCGTAAGTAAACTTGGGCGATCCCAAAGATCAATTTCCAAGTTAAGAAAACCCTAATAATTCTACAACAAGAACAACTAGAATAAATCTATAGATATCTTTTTTAAAACTTCTTAAGGATGTTTACGAGATACCTTAATCCAAGTTTTCTTTCTAGCTTCCGATTTTGACTAACAAGTGGTTGTATACAATCGGAAACTGAAATCTATCAAAACCTAGGGTTTATGATCAACAACTCTTGAATGGTTTTGTATCATAAGAGAAAACTTAGAATAGACAAGAGGTGAAAAACCTAGATTACAAGTTGTATAATCAATCACGAAGATTAAATCAAACTCGGCTTTGTGATCCCCAATGCAAAGACTTTTATCTCACTCTTGTTCATAAAGAACATAAGACATGGAAAACAACCTTATGAAGCTTACACCAATTTTCCAAAGGGGATAAAAACGTGTAGCACTCACGAACCCTTTATTTATAGTGAACAAGGTAGCTTGAAAGCTAAGCAAAGCAATTTTCCTTTTTCAAGACTCTCCTAATTTTGGGAGTCTTTCCTAAGTTACAACTCTTGCCAAAATAATTAAATAAATAATTAATTAGCAAATATTGTATTTATGTGAATAAATCACGTTTTAACTTAGGAAGGAATCACAAATACTTTAATATGGTAATCAAAGATGTTTGGAGTAATAGCTATCTTGCCTAGATAAGGAAACATCAAAAACATGACCAAAAATGGCTTCTAGTCACGTAATTGGGCTCAAGTCCGTGAACCGTTACAAACAGTTCGTGGATTGTTTCCTACTAACAAACTGTAACAATTACAACAACACTTATAATTGTTACTTTAATAAATCACTCATAACTTCATCGTTATATCTCGGAATTGAGTGATTCTTTGCTCGTTGAATTCGTAAGCTCATTCACTATAACATGAGAACCTTTCCAGGGATAAAGGTTATTGTCACAAAAGTCGTGGCTCAAATAACCTCGAGTATATATACAAAAATGTACATTTACCGTCATATGAATTGTTCCATAGAGTGAGCATTTGTTTCAATAGATTAGAAAGGTAGAATTGAACAAGAATCCAAATGAAATCAATTACCACATACCTTTGTTGATGAAGTCCTTGTTGATGTCTTATTGTAATCTTCAAACTTCATCCTTCAAGGATAGCTTCGATTTACTTCTTAGACTTAATCTAGTCCGAAACTATCTTTAGTATACTAAATCAAGAATGCATTTTGGCAACTAAAATTTACAACTAACTTGACATACAAACGCTTGGGTTCAACCGAGCAATGCTCTAACAATCTCCCCCTTTGTCAATTTTAGTGACAAAACCATTTTACATATGGATTGTACTTGTTAAAAGCATTACAATCGGACATGCTTGATTTCCTTGGTTCTTCAACTATGCGTGTGTTCATCATGTACTTGTTGAAGATTCATCATAGTATTATTACACGGCATCAAAGTTCAATTGTATCACAACTTTGACAATAATACTACAGTGATATGTATCACTCCCCCTTAGTCAGTACTTCATCTCACAATGAAAACCACTCCCCCTTACATAATGATCCGTAAACCATATGTATATGTAGTGTGAACTACAAAATAATTCTCCCCCTTTTTGTCAATATAAATTGGCAAAGGTACGAAAACTAGTGGGATCCTAATAAAATTCTCATAGAGATACATCATGACCAAAAGAGAAATACATATCAACTTTGTTTAGATGCAATCATATAGCCGAAACTAAATGCATTCATCAAGGAGTTAATGAAGATACAAGAAAACTCCTACATGTTCCACAAACGCTTCTCCCCTCAAAGATATAGCAATTAAGCACAAGATCATTTAAGAACTCTCCCCCATAAAATGTCATTCCCGAAAGAACAAAAAGAGTGACCTTTATCCATGAAAAAGGATTTATATATTGGATTTTAGAAATCCCACAAGGAGATACGAGCTAAAGACCAATCATTGAAAGTCTCTCATGAGATCGTGTTACTAAAAAAAATAGTATTATCTAATGGTACCAATACACAATATGTAATCATGAAGATCAAGTATTGTGATCATCTTTTCTAAGATACAAACTTGTACAAACAAGAATTAATATGCTTAGAAGGAAGAATAACCTTTTCCACAAGGATTTACACCAAGAATGGTTACCATAAGTGTATGAAAAAGTTTCTTTGACAATAAAAACCACCGTCCAATGGCTTTGATTATTGCTTCTAACCTGTTATACTTAAGAATTTCAATCACAAATCAAGTTAGGTAATTAAGAATCATACACATGGTATTTAGCCATATTCATCTTAACCGTAACTAGTTCAAATGACTCAAATAAAACTAGTTAGAGAGTTGTTCAATTGCTTAGATCTCATAGAAGTATACAAGACACAATCGAAGCAAAATCGGTTTGATTCACTCGAATCAATTCATGAACATTATAGCCACGGTTTGCAAAGATTGCATTCCTTATTATATAAGTTTAAGTTCATATACACAAACGATTTTAGAATTTTAACCTTCAAGTATGCAAACGGGTATGCATACTTGAAATACTCGGACCAAGATTGGGTTTCGCCGGTACGCAAACGGGTACGCATCTTCCAATCCCAGCAGAAATATTCGGACATGAACCTTACGCCAATACACGAACGGGTGCGCATACTTAGGTTCCCGGATTTCTCAAGCCAATAGGTACGCGTACGGGTACGTATACTATGGTTCCCGGACATGGCATGTCATATCCAATTATGGTTAAGTGTTCTAAACTCTTATTTCAATCATTGAAACTTTCTTAGAGGATGACAATAGCCGTTTTCACACACTATTAGCATCAAAGCAATTTTCAAGTTATTTAAATAATCAACATGACTTTCGTCACGAGTAAAGATGAACCTAGCTAAAGCAAAAAGCTTCCACATAAAACAAATACCCAACATAATACGTGCACCCCAATTCTTTTGCAATCCTCACCACATTTACAAGGGCTTCTTGGTGAGGATACACTTCCAACACAATCAGGTTGTGTTGAGGTGAACAAAATCTTGCTCACCACAGGTATTCGAAACAAAATCATGCATGGACTCTAGGAATTTAACAACTTCCTTGAAACTTTCAATAACCGTTCCATACCTTTTTAAGATGTTATCCCTTGTCGAACTCTTGTCTGGGAGATCCTTCTAAATAGTACTCGTTGCTTTATTGATCTTCTTTGGTACCCATTTCTGAGTAGCTTTTGGAGCAACGTATTTCTTTTTCTCCCCAATATAATTATGAAATTTCTTGGAGGGAATACTAGAAGAACTTATATTATGAGACTCATTTTTTCTCCAGTTTGGAACATCAGATCTTGTCATCTTAACAGAATCAGATCTGGTTTTATCTCGTTTAAGATATCTGCAATTCCTTTGCAAGTGACCTAGTTTTCCACAATAAAAGCAATGTTTAGTAAAATGGAGAAAGTTATGTTTAGTGTTGCCTAAATGTGTATGTTCTTGCTTTGGAGCTTGACAGAATTTCCTCTTGTTGTCATCGGCAGTTGGCAGAGATACTTCACTTTGGTCAACCGTGGAAGGTTTTGGTTGAGAAGAATTTTTAGCTCTGATAAATTTTACCTCTTTGCAAATACTAGGAGCGTTTATTCCTTCATAGCCCAATCCTCGTGTATCACGATGAATTCTACATGCTCCCAATATTGAGGTTAATTTATCTGAGCTGCTATTTCTAGACAAACTCTCTTTTAAGCTCGAGTTTTCTTCTTCTAACCTTTTGACCTTTTCAAGCGCAATAACTAGATCATTCTTGGAGGATTCACATTGAACTTTGAGATCTTATCGTTCCGAATCAAATAACAAGTTCATCTCAATGTTCTCCAAGTTATCTACCTTTTCTTGAAGAATAATTTCCCGATCACGACTTCCAACAATTTCTTCTTTAAGCTTTCGTATTTCGTTGAGATAATCTCTTGCACCAATACAAGTTGGTCTTGCAAGTCTTTATTCTGACTACGAAGTTTGTCATATTTCACTTTCTCACTGGATAGGGTGCTTTCAGCTTCCGAAAGTTTCTGATGACATTGCTTAAGAAGTTTATTAGCAATTGGATCTACATTGAACACTTCTTCGTCAGAATCAAAATCAGTATCCGAAAGAATTTTTTCAGAAGCTAATGCAACCTCGCCTGCGTACTCTTGGTGATCATAATATTCAGGTCCATCATCAAGGGAAGGCAAAGCTGCTACATATGCCAATTGTCTACGGCTCCAGCTAGGACATACTGAAGAAAGGTGCCCGAAACCACGACAGTTAAAGCATTGTACATCATCATTAGGAGATGTTGCACCTTTATAAAAAAACTTTTTCCTATCTCTCAAGATTTTTCTAAAATATCGTGGAGTAACATCCTTAGCATCTGGCGAACCAGATTTATCCTTAGAGGATTCAGAATTGTTTGCAGCTTTAAGAGAAATCACTTTTTTTCCAGACCGGTGTTCATTATCAAAGATCTTTAACTTTCCAACAAGAGTATTCCTGGAGAGTGTAGAAAGATTGTTTGCTTCTTCAATGGCATGTTTCTTAGACTCGTATCTTGATGGTACAGACCTGAGAATTTTGTACACAATAACTTTCTCAGGAATAGTTCTTCCTAACGAATATGAGGAGTTAACTATTTAAGAAAGTCTTTGGTTAAACTCATCAAAGGTTTCTTCATCAAACATGCGAAGGTTTTCCCAGTCAGAAGCTAGATTTTGAAGCCTTGCTTCTTTCTCTGCGGTATTCCCTTCGAATACGGTTTCTAAGATATCCCAAGCATCTTTAGACTTATTACACGTGTAACGTGGTGCTGAAGATCTGGGGTAATGGCATGGATGATAGCATTTAATCCTTCAGAATTTTGCTTTGCAGCAAGAATCTTAAGATCATTATAATCACCAATATTCTTTGTAACAGTTACACCGTATACTGTAACTAATGGAGGATTATAGCCATTAACAATACGAACCCACGATTGAAAATATCGTGCTTGAATAAAAGCACGCATAGCAATTTTCCACCATAAATAGTTCATGCCATCGAAGACTGGCGGTACGTTTATAGAGATAGCACTTCTGTCGTTAACAATCAGATTGCTTCAAACACAGACTTATAAGGTCTTAGCGTGTTTTCCTGCTCTGATACCAATTGAAAATGCGGGGGTACAACAACCACACCCAACAATTTCGTTTGGCAATCTGAGAGGACTTACTCCAATAATATTTCGAGAGTGAAAACTCAATCAAAGAATAATACTAAAAAGTTTATCTCTTTTTCTCAAATCAATCAACAAATCAAATAGATAGAAATCTATGAGCCTGATTGATGTGAGAAATACTTGGACGGTACCAAAGACCAATATCCAAGATCAATCAAAATCCTAGCCAACAAACAAGGTCGTATTTATCAATAATGATTGATAAACGCACAACCTGTGATATTTCAATTATAAAGATAAACAATATAATGCGGAAAAGAAATAACACAGACACCATAAATTTTGTTAACGAGGAAACCGCAAATGCAGAAAAATCCCGGGACCTAGTCCAGAATAAACACACAGTGATTATAAGTTGTTACACAAAATTCCTACTACCTATTCGGACTAGATGTAATACCTGCTTCAGCACTAATAAAACTCCTAGCAGAACACCGATTCTCTTTAGAAATTCTTCTCTTATAACTTCTAGCAGAACACAAATTCTCTTTAGAAGTTATTCCCGAAAATCTTTTGGCAGAACAAAGTTCTCTTCAAAAGATACAACAACACGGTTGATATTTTTCGATCTTTTGTTTTCACAAAATACCGAATCGATTTCCCTTTAGATGTAAATCAAGTCTTTGGAAATCTTGTGTTTGTTTCAAACAACTACCAGATAAAAGTAGAGATACCGAAACAAACTTGTAGATTAGGGTTTTAACTTACAATAAGTATGCGTACACACAAGGAGTCCGTGAACCTGATTTTCGTTAGTAAACTTGGGCGATTCCAAAGATCAATTTCCAAGTTAAGAAAACCCTAATAATTCTACAACAAGAACAACTAGAATAAATCTATAGATATCTTTTTTAAAACTTCTTAAGGATTTTTACGAGATACCTTAATCGAAGTTTTCTTTCTAGCTTCCGATTTTGACTAACAAGTGTTGGTATACAATCGGAAACTGAAATCTATCAAAACCTAGGGTTTATGATCAACAACTTTTGAATGGTTTTGTATCAGAAGAGAAAAACTTAGAATAGACAAGAGGTGAAAAACCTAGATTACAAGTTGTATAATCAATCACGAAGATTAAATCAAACTCGGCTTTGTGATCCCCAATACAAAGACTTTTATCTCACTCTTGTTTATGAAGAACATAAGACATGGAAAACAACCTTATGAAGCTTACACCAATTTTCCAAAGGGGATGAAAACGTGTAGCACTCATGAACCCTTTATTTATAGTGAACAAGGTAGCTCGAAAGCTAAGCAAAGCAATTTTTCTTTTTCAAGACTCTCCTAATTTTGGGAGTCTTTCCTAAGTTACAACTCTTGCCAAAATAATTATTTAATTAGCAAATATTATATTTATGTGAATAAATCACGTTTTAACTTTGGAAGGAATCACAAATACTTTAATATGGTAATCAAAGATGTTTGGAGTAATAGCTATCTTGCCTAGATAAGGAAACATCAAAAACATGACCAAAAATGGCTTCTAGTCACGTAATTGGGCTCAAGTCCGTGAACCGTTACAAACAGTTCGTGGATTGTTTCCTACTAACGAACTGTAACAATTACACAACACTTATAATTGTTACTTTAATAAATCACTCATAACTTCATCGTTATAACTCGGAATTGAGTGATTCTTGGCTCGTTGAATTCGTAAGCTCATTCACTATAACATGAGGACCTTTCCAGGGATAAAGGTTATTGTCACAAAAGTCGTGGATCAAATAACCTCGAGTATATATACAAAAATGTACATTTACCGTCATAGGAATTGTTCCATAGAGTGAGCATTTGTTTCAATAGATTAGAAAGGTAGAATTGAAAAAGAATCCAAATGAAATCAATTACCACATACCTTTGTTGATGAAGTCCTTGTTGATAACTTCTTGTAATCTTCAAACTTGATCCTTCAAGGATAGCTTCGATTCTACTTCTTAGACTTAATCTAGTCCAAAACTATCTTTAGTATACTAAATCAAGAATGCATTTTGGCAACTAAAATTGACAACTAACTTGACATACCAATGCTAGTGAGTTCAACCGAGCAATTCTCTAACAATGTGTACCTATTAAGTTAGATTTCCATATCTATTTAGAAGTTGTAGAGGAATTGTATCCAATCCAATATTCACCTAGATACATTTTGACTATGTATCTGAACAAAATGTTCTTCTGGTCCATCCTTATTTATAATTTGATTTATGATGAATTTAGTTAAATAATTTTTTTAAGGAAAATAAACTTTTAATTAATATTGTAAGCAATCGTACATTGAATTCAAGTACATCAACAAAGAAATAAAACACATAATACAAGTAGTGATGGAAATTCCTATTACAAAGAAATTAGATTACATCAAAAGTACTAATTGCATGTAATTCCAAGAGGAAATCGATGATTTTCGACGAATTGTTTTTGAAATCATATTTTACCATTTTGATTTGTGAGTCTTCAAACTCTGATTAAGCACATAAAACTGTTGCTACATTCATAATGCACAGCCACTGATCTTGCATGTGAGGATTTTTAACATATTAATATGAAACATCTTCAACAACATACTTGAACATATAATCGTGATTGAATACAACTTCATAGCGTATATAAGCCATCAGCAATATGAGACAATTTAACCGGCAATAACTTTCCATTAAAGGATGGAATGAAAAAGAAAAACCAAACTAAAACCAAAAATTGCAATGAAGCGAAGGACTTTTATTTATAATACATAAAAAATATATCAAAGATCCTGCTCTGTTTGGCAGAACTAAAATATCATATCAAGGGTTTTTTTTTTTTTTTTTTGAGTTGCAGACGAAGAAGAGGGAGAGAAAGAGTCGGCTTTCGCCTGATAGAGGTTTATCTACATTTAACCCCTGTTTTTAGGGTGACCAAATAAATTAATATACTTAGACTGATATATACCTAGATTAACTCCAACCTCTAGGTTTGAATACATACCTGGTCTTTCCAGCAAACTAATTCACCTTTTTGTAGGGATACAATGAATCTGGTCATCTTTTGTATAGAGACTAGTAGATTAGGGTACTAACTCTTCATGGTCTTAGACTTCAACCAATGACTCAATTAAGTGTTTTATTTAAGGTTAATGGGTTGAAGAGCTTTTAATCCCACTTCATGCATATGGTCCAAACATTGTCCCCTCTTAATTCCCAACTTGTTGGTGGATTAAGCAAAGTGTTCTTGGTCAGTTGTTTCATAATTGTATTCTGACGCCCCGAAGCTCCTTGCTGAAGCGACATGCACGGATCGTTTGTGAACTAGATTGCACTTACGTTGTGGGTCAAGTTTTTCGAAATTTAATATGAACGAGGTTTGATGATTGTATCACAAGTATGTGCTTGATGTTATAATGAGGCTTTTTGTTTGCTTTATAACAATGTATTTTTTGTTTTCACCGTGGACAGATTATTGCACTGACCGCTACAACATGTTGACATCTCTTTTAAATAATGTATGAGTCTTTTGAATTAACAGATGGCGTCAGTCTCATTTTGAGATAAGAGTTCGTGGTTGCACTTGCGAAAAACTTGATTATATTTTGTGCCTGTGATGAGAGCAATACTTAATTAAGTGTCCACTTATGAGATGAGGTCGTAGATGCCTGCACGATGGAATGCTTTCTGCTCGTACTATGGTAGCACTATAGTTTTCTTATTTAACATCTCCGACTAGTATGCCCGAAGTTGTGATCAATCATAGCTATGCGAGTATCATTGTTAAACAACTCTGGCTAGTATCGAAGTGTGTGAATCATGCATGTTTGTGAATTGTGCATTTTTGTGGGACTAGAAAATACGAACAATGTAGAAAAATTGAGCAATCGTTTTGGATTACCTTATGAGGTGTGAATGGTTCCAACATCGGAAATATGCATCCCATAGTCAATGGTGAATTATTTCCAAGTTGTTGGTGTTCCAAGTTTTGGTCATCATTTTGCTACTCTTCACTCAATATAACTCCCCTCCTGCTAACTTATATATCAGGCACGAACCTTCTTTGGACGCCCTCAGTTGTTCGACTATTGCCACACTGGGGTATATGTCCGATTGTTTTAAACGTGTGCATGTTTGAATTTGGATCGATCCAAAAAGAACATATCATTGATTGGATTGGCGAGCTGGATCACTAGTTGGACCGACGAGCTACTTTGTTAATTGAATCAACGAGTTGGAATGTTGGTTATGTCGATTTAGATCATTATGGGAGTGTTGAGTTTGATTGATAAACCAAGGGCGCATGTAGGAACGCCCAATTTTAGGTTCAGCAACTAATCTGGAATTTGAGTAGAGATACGTTGATAATGTTTTCCACTGATTTGTTATGAGTATACAACTTGAGATCGCTACGAAGCTAGGCTAAGAGATCGTTTACAAATTAAATATGTTGATTGTACTACAACTGGCATCGATAGTTGATGCTCGCGCCGCATAGGTGTGTCAATGTTGATGACTACTATCCTCATACATGTGTGGTGCATGCGTTTTTTTCTTTTATCTGCCATTCAAAGATTGTATCCTTAGTGAGACACTGAGATATATTGAAGATTACTCTCATGTACGACATCCATGATAATTGGCTCTCATTTGCAGGTGAAGCTTTCCATTCTTTTTTGTTGTAATACTCATTTTGCTTTCATTCGTCGATCGAGGAACTCTTTTCTCTTCTGCTTGCAAGGTGCTCCCCCCGACTCTGCTTGTCGAGGTATTCCTCCCGCTCGCGCTTGTTGTTATGAAAATGACTAGTTCCTGACCATCGTTCCGATTATATAATGGGGTGATGTCTTCCGTAGCGGTCATTTAGCCGTCAGGAGCTTTCCTTTCTGTTGATCCCTGTGTCATATCATGATCACTTCGTCCACATCGCGCTCGCCAATCCTCATGTGAAGATCGCTTACGCTTGTGTGGAGTGATATTTTCAGGATATTAACCGTTTGCAGTCTCTTATCCAGTGAGGCATTCAGTCTCTTACACTTGCACAATATGCGGAGCTAGAAGAATACCTTTATTGGAAAGGAAATTCGGATGCGAGTTTAACGTGTTTGTTTGATGTTGATCTAAATATATTGGGCATTTTTTTGCAATATGTACCCAACGATTTCTTCTATTTAGCCCCATGGGAATGAGTTCTCGCAGAGGGACATCCAGATGATGTTATTGCAGGTGAGGTTTCAACTCCTTCTTGAAGAAGGCGATTAATATCACTCCGAGTTCCTCGCAATCTAGCATCTGCATCGTCATTCCTATCGCTCCTAATTTCTCGTGATATATCCATGGATCTTGTTTGTATTTCTGAAAGTTCCTTTCTGCCCTACGGTGGGCGCCAAAAGATATTGTAGCAAAAATATTCCTACAACTCCTCGAGATTTGTATATGAAGATGAAATTCTAGCCGTTAGATGATTCATGAATGTTTCTTGAGATTCGTACCTAACGATGAAATATGAACTGTTTGATGATTCAGTAGTATTCTTCATGATACGTTCCTGATGGATGAGGAAATTCCAACTACTTGATAAATCATCTTTTTATCAACTTTGGCTCTTCAATAATTGTTGGTAGATGAAAGTGGGGGTACCTACAAGGACACTCCGATGCCTCAATGAGTAAGAGCTCTATGCAGGTTTTTGTGGAGAGAAAAGGATTAGAAAATCTGTACCTTTTGAGTTACGAATATTCATCTGGATACATTTTAAATATGTATCTGGACCAAACACTCTTCAAGTTCATCCTTATTTATAATTAGATTTATGTATCTAGATAATATAAATGTATTTAGTCCAACAATTAATCTACCTTTATCCCCTCTTTTTGGAGTGACCAGATTATAAATATGTACCTAGAGTAACTCCAACCTCCGGGTTTGGGGATATACCTGGTCTTACCAACAAACTGATTCACCGTTTTATAAGGATACAATGAATCTGGTCATCTTTTATATAGAGGCTAGTAGATTAGTAACTAATTCTTTTATGGGCTTAGACTTCAAACCATGACCCAATTAAGTTAATGGGCTGAAGAGCTATTGAGTTAGCTTCAAATTTGCATTTTGTTGATTCTTCTTTAGACTTGTGTAATGATGTATCCTAGCTACAACGACATCCAAATGATATTTCTATTTTGTTGACAAGGTTTTAAAGACCAGAATGAGTTTTGAGTTTGTGATTTTGAAACTTGTACTGAAACATGCCTTGGTTTTGGAGGAAATGGATTTGGTTTACAGCAATAATGGATTTGTAACCCTGAATTGGTGCAGTTTTGAAGCAATGCTGGTAGCTTAAACGCAAGTGAGATGATGTTGCAAGCTCACATGATACAACAGATGTAGCACAGAATTAGTGGATTTGTAACCCAGAAATGGATTTGTTTTAGAGAGAAGCCAAAAGCACTTCTAGAATAGGTGACTGACACATTCAATTGCACTCTTAAGACACAAACCACACAGATCAGAAGTATTTTAAGACTCGGACTAGAATTGCACTCCGCATTTCTTACAGAGTGTAATTATAATATAGAACATATCCCGACTTGACTAGATGGAACTGAAATTTCTTGGAAATTTTTCAAGAAACTGATAATATGGCCACTGATTTCTTCTGCTCGTTCTTCCATGATGAAGTGGCCAACTCCTTCAAGTACGACTACTTCTTGCAGAAACGGTACATCTTTCTTCATTAAACCACTCTGTACATATTCCTTCACACCTGGAATATGATAGCTTAGATCCTGGTCTCCCACAATAAACTTAACTGGTACTTTTACTTGTGCTCCTGTCCATGGTGCCGTCAGTTCCCAGTTTCTGAAAATTAATAAGCCAAGAAAACATGTCAGTTTAGGATAAAACAAACTTACAAGTTGAATACTTCAATCAATTATGTGCTAGAATTTGTGGGTGCATACACATTAAAATTTCTGTAATAGTTGCATCCTCCGGTGAAGCCTGACTTTTCGTATTTACTAGTGTAATAACGAATGTCTTCTTCAGATAACCATGAAGGCAATGTGATCGAAACATCGGTTGGAAACCCCTCATCTTTTGATATCATAAGTGGAGATGGACTATGGCGGGTTAGAAAGTTCTTGAGTACTGTTTCAGTGCCAACACGCGCGAATTCAGCTTCCATCTCTCCAGGCTCCTAATAATGTATACCAAGGAGCATAAAAATATTGCATGGAAACTGGGAATATGCACATAAATTTCAAGGCCTAAAGGAATCAAACCTGAAAGTGGATTATATAGTAATCATTGCCGTAGATAGCTTTTAAGGCGTCAACTGGTTTCATGGTAGGCCTTCGAGGAGTAAATGCGACACTTAGGTTCACCAAAGCCTTAACCTTGTCTGGCCTAAACAAGCACAGGTACCAGCTGATAATGGCACCCCAATCATGTCCTACCACAAACACCTGCAACAGCAAGAAAAAACCATTAGCTTTTTTTTTTTCCTCCAATCATAATTTTGAAATTTCAAGAAAACAAGGGGTTATCTTAATCCTAACCTTGTCTTGCCCAAGGGAATCTATAAGAGCAACAAGATCACCAACTATGTGAAAACATGTATAAGACTGTGGAGAAGTGGGTGCATCCGTATCGCCGTAGCCGCGTAAATCAGGAGCTACAGCTCTGTAACCAGAAGCAGCTAAAGAGAGAATTTTGATGCCTCCATGAATACCAAAGTGATGGAAATCCATGTACCAGCAATACAATTGGGCCTTCCCCTTTCTCTGCTATATGCATTTTGATTCCATTCACATCAACCATTCTATGGTTTATCCCCATATCCTCCTCCATTTTTCAGACACTCTAGATCTCGGTGTTGTTTTGATTTTGCTGTTTTTGGATGGGTTAAGGAGGATGATTTATATAGAAACCTGCCCGAAATTTATGTTTAAAGATAAAAACTTTTAATGAATTTCTCTATATATTATTATTCTCATTGAAAACGTTCTTAATGGCTATCCCATTGAGCCACCTAATAAAGGAACCGTATATCATACAATTAAGGTGGATTCCAAACAAGCAAAGTAAAACCACTACAAATCCAAAGTATAAACAACAGTTTTCTACAAAATTAAGAAACATGTGCCCTGGAAATTCACTTTCCACCTATCTTGCAACAACTACTGAGGCAGGTATGAGATGTCTGGGAATCACATGCAGGCACTATTTGATTATTCTTCTTTCTATTTATGGATAAAGAATTTGATGCTGCCGAGTTCGGCACAAAGGTCATTGGTTTCATCCCAGTAACTTTACCACTATAAAATTCATCAGGATTTACACCCATTTATAAATGGAAATGGGCTGGTGTAGGCAGTAGGTACCAAAGCTAATTCCTGGGCAACATATAGGTATTAAACAGGCAGTTTTCTTGGGTCCGGCTGTAACGTTATACAATAATGGTGAAAAGTACTGATAAGATAATACAGCAGACACTGAAAGATTTAAACTCATGTCAATCTCTCAGTTACTTTAAGGTTTTGCAGGGATTCATAAAAGTACAAGAGGTTGAATAGGTTATAATTTGCAACAACAAATCATTATTCAGCAATCCTGTAACTTTACAAGAAAGATGGGTACACAAAATCCAACAGGCCGAAGTTGTATATTAAGATTATTATTGGCACTACAACTAGTTTTGAGATGACATTACTATATAAAAGCTGAATGTACTGATGAAAAACGAATTACTCGTTAGAACCTGTCAGAGCTGCCATTACTTCAGCCACAGGTGGAGGTTCATCTCAAGTTTCAACCAACTACTTGTCTTCTACGTTTCTCTACATCAAAGTAAATATCCATGAGATCTGTTATACCAGCTGTTATCTTTTGCCCTGCTTTCACAGGTCCTACACCTTGTGGAGTACCTACAAAGATCACCATTAGGCATTTAGGGTGAGCACGAAATTTTAGAAAGCGGAGCAGGAGAAAATAATAATAGAACACTTGCTGAAGCCAAGGACCAGAAACTAATAATACGTTTCATAGAGCGTATGTGCTGTGACAGAGCCAGGATTGTGGCTATGAGGGGCAAAATGGAGATTTTCTTCTATATGGGTGCAGACTCGATGGTGTTTATCAGACAAACAGGCTTAGGAGCTACTGAAAATAGGTCTATAATCCTACATGCCCTTACCTCCCTGTGGCACTACGGTTGGGTCATGGTGCTATTGGAAATACTTAAAGCACACTGATTATTTCACTCCAACAGAAGAGAATTTCAGAATACTGCTAAACAAAGGATAAAAAAGAATTGTGTTATACCTGTTAGTATGACATCTCCCTCTAGAAGTGTCATGATAGAGCTTATGTAACTAACGAGAAAAGGAATTTTAAAGATCATATCTTTGGTTGACCCTTTCTGTCTGGTTTCTCCATCTACCTGTGGATACAAAGGAAACCAATCAGCACAGATGTAGTTATGAGTCAGTTAGAGGATCACACACAACATGGCGTCTGAACAAACTGAGAGACGAGCAGGAAATTTGTAGAAAACAAATTAGGAGAATAAGCATAAACAAACCTGTAACCATAGCTCCAAGTCGTCCGGGTTTGGAACCATTGATTTGGGCAACTGCAAAGGACATTAATGTGTAAGTTGCGAATATGAGAAGATGTTTCTAGATTTTAACAGCAGCTAAGAGTTTGATGTTTTATCCTCACTACTTTAGTTCTTCCTTCCAAGATTCGAATTTATAAAAAACAAAGCGGAGAAAAAGAAAGACATAAAGCAGCTATCGTTCTTACAACTGAACTAATTGGAGTGAATGTGTCTTGCCCTTTAGCCACTGTCCACGGAAGGCCTGAAGCCTGACAAAATTCACGCAACAAGATCATTTAAAATAGGTAATAAATATGGTAGATGCTGTACTCATGTCCATTAACAAACACATACAGAACTATACTACAATCAAACAATCATTTACCTTGGCATTAGATTGTATCTCCCTCGCTGTCATATCCAAGGCAAGAGCATAACCTAAAAGACATGCAAAAAAAAATCAAAATTGACATATCATTTGTGATCTTGCATCAAAGATTACATTCAAAACAAAGCAATGAGCAATGGGTTTCATTTCATACCTCCAACATAATCCATAGCAGCTGCTTCAGAAACATCTCTGGCTTTTCGTCCAATAACAACCCCTAATTCCACTTCATGATCAAGTGATTCTAATGGATATGGAATTTCAATTGTTCCTCCATTTTGCAAATATGATGATGTTGGTTTCATAAACAACACCGGTTCCTAAAACAAAATAATACCCACAACATATTCGTCAAAAATACACAAAGAACAAACCCACCAGATTTGACCAAATATCATTTCTACAGAAAATGGGTTAAAAACCCAGAATTAAAATGTTTTTAGTTGATCAAATTAAAATCTGAAAACAACCCAGATTGGGAATCAGAGATCAGACCTTAGGGACGGCGTTGCCGAGTTCTTTAGCATGAGCAGCATAATTTCTACCTACAGCAACAATTTTAGTACCCATTGAGAGAAGCTTCATATATGCAGATGCAGCTGTCGCCATAAATTTCAAACCTTTTTCTCTCTGAAAATCGAGTAGTTCCGATTCCGAGATAGACTCTTGACGGGTACTTCGTAACAGAATATAGACAGGAATAGAACCTAATTCCTCTCAAATGGACCACCACCTCACCACCTTGTTGCGTTTTATTTTTCTTTCTTAGTATTATTATATAACGGGTACCTAGCTCCGCTGGTCATCTAGTTCCCCAAAGTTTCATGCGTTCCAGGAGGTTCCAGGTTCGAGCCCCCCAATGACGTAATATTACAGAAATTAACATGGAAGGTAGAGTTAGTTTGCTCCCCTTGTGACACAATCTCAGCTCCCCATCCGCTTCGGCTCCCTTGGCTAGGTTACCCATGAGGCTCGCTGGTAGGCTAGCACAGCAACCTGTTCAATTAATGTAGTAGTATGTTGTTAGAGCTTAGCTTGTTAGGCTTCCAACTAGTTAATGTAATACTCTTTATCCAATAATAAATGTGATTTCTTATTATTATTATGCTTCAAAAAAAAAAATTATTATTGTTGTTGCTTCAAAAAAAAAAATTATTATTGTTGTTTCACATGGATACGATTTGGGTGTCCTAGCCTTTACCACGTTGGGGGAACTAGGTGATGATACTTTTTAGATTGAAGAATTATCTAGTTTGTAATGATGTTAGTTGTGGTGTAGGTAAATTTCTTTTTTACAGGCTAGGTAAAGGTGTTGGTGCCCAGCTTATTGCTAGGTTACCAGCCAAGGTTATGTACGAGTCAATTGTATAACATCATTTTCTTTGTTGGTTAGATCAATAAGATTTTTTCACTTCTAACTCTCTTGTATCTTCTTTTGAAGAGGAAGTTTTGATTTAATTCATAATAAAATAAAATTTTATTAGAATATTATTATTGTTACTGAATACATTTGAAAAAGAAAAAGGAAACCAAAAAGTAATTATAAGAAGTTAGGTGGAATGGCTCTTCCTCTATATATCCCAGAAATGTTAACGGTACCCCTTTATTTCAGTACCCCTAAAACTTTTCTTCCTACAAATTTTGCATACCCCAATACATACAGAATCAGGAAAAGAAAACACCATCGTGGAAGCACTCAAATATACAGAAACCATGTTCATTTCTGTGATTCAAATACTCAAATTTCTTAATTTTAAAAGTTTTTCCAGTAACTAAATGGTAAGTACTTTTTTAATTGAATAGGGGTATCGTTAGTGTTTGTGGGGTATATAAAGGAAGTGCCAGTAGAATAGCCTCAAGAGATCGATTGCATATTCACCGAAGGGGTTGCACTGGATTATAGTTATCAAAATGTGGATATGGGGATCAAATATATATAAAAGTTCAAATATACCCCCACTGAATTTTATTTATTACCCTATTATCTATCCATTAACTAATCTAATCTAATTTTTAAAAAAAAAAGGGAAAAAAAAAATCATTTTTCTCCTCCTCTTCCCCTGTCTTTGTTTTTCTTCTTCTCCTCCTCTTCTTCGTTTCAACGACGATTCATCGTTGATTAAACTTTTCTTATAAACGATGGTGTGAAAGAAGACCAAAGTCAACAAGGAGAATCAAAACAAACCACTGATGGAGAAGCAGTGAATTCACCATCATCTTCTTCAAATGAAGATGAACCTGAAAATCCACAATCAGTGAATGAAGGTGTTGAAGAAGACGTTAATACTCTTGATATGACTGTTATAAGGTATGAATTGAAAACCAACTTTTTATTTATGCCTTTGGTTGAGTATTTAGTTCGATTCGAAAATTTTATGACCAAACAAACGGTTTCTGAAACTGTTAACGGCTGGGGTACTTAACTTCCCAGTCGTAAATAATTGATAACGGCTAGGAAATTATGAAATCTCAGCTGTAATATGTTATAAACGGCTTAGAATTTTAGTTACCTGGTTGTAATTGATTTTAAACGTCTAGGTTTTCCCAGCCGTAATTCATCATGTATTTGGGGGAAAGATAAGCAGTCAGGTTTACGTCTAAGTTTTTATAACTGTAATGGTCAATAACCAAGCCGTAACACATGTTTCCTAGCCGTTAGTTTTGTTACGGTTGTATCGTGTTAAAACTCCCAGCTGATATGGCTGAATCATGTTAAAATTCCCAGTCGCGGGTCTTGTTGGAAAACATAAATATCCCAGCTGTATGTGTTGTTACGATTTGGCAGAGTAACAATTTCCCAGCCGTAATGATAACTTTTTTTTCCCATTTTCCCCTTGTTTGTAAATATTTGCACACTATTTTTCATATGATTGGTATTGAACTTTGTTAAATGCATCTATTGAACATAGCAAATAAAAAGAAGAAGAAGAGAACACAAGAAGTAACACCTTCTAATGACCCGACTCCGGACCCTAGTCAAGGAAAACAATTGGGTGAAGATCAAAGTAGTTAATATCGCGTATCGGTATCGTATCGGGAGGAGGGTTCTATACACCTATACAAAAGATATTATCGGTTTTTATCGGTTATACATAATTAAAAATATAATTTCAAATATCTATAAAAATCATAATAAAAAACAATAATAATGCTGACACTCTAACAAGTTAAGGGTTGCAGAAAAATTCTCAAACAAAGAAGGCAATTAGTTTGCCGCACCATTAACGATTTATGGATAATCTGTTTTCCGAAACAAAGAAAATGACCTAACTTGTTCGTGTTTAGTTTACTAAATATTTACTACAGATGATACTGAAATGCCTAATTTTCCTTTCATAGATTTCATCTTTATTAAAAATGATACTGGAACCGATAATATCAGTGTATAGGTAAAACAAAAATATCGGTCGGTACCGGCCGATACGAACGTTTTTATCATTCCGTCTTCGTATCGGCGATATTTTCGATATCGTATAGGTATTTTCCGATATCCGATAAAACCATGTAACATCGTCCTGTACAACCGATATTGACTACCTTGGTGCAGATAAAAAGAACGCGGGAGGACCTGTCATTGGTAGCACAACTGAAGAAGAGATTCAAGAAGAAGTTGAACGTGCACTTATGGTTGTTGAAGAACCAAATCTAGAGATTCAAGGAGAAAACTTGGCCGAAACAAGTGTTGTTGTTATTGATAAGGGTAAGGCCATAGTGGAGGAGGAGAAGAAGAAGTAACCACGAAAAGATGCAGCAAGAAAAATCATTGATGTTATGGAGTTTTTACCTTCCAAGAAGAATGGGAGATCTTGGGGTGAGCTAAGAGATCGATATGTCTTCTTTGGTTACTAGTCTTCATGGGTTGCTAGATGTGCCCCAAAGGTAATAAATCAATTTTAATATTTATTATTTTAATTTTGTTATGAATTGTTAATTGTAACAAACCTTTTATTATTGTTTGTAATTTCCCGATAAAGCGGTCCCTAAACTAAAGCACCAACAATGAAAGTTTTGGTCGTTGGAAAGAGAGCATCCAGATATGGTAGTTTTGGTAAAAGTTTCGGGGTTATGGTCTGGAATAGAGGCTAATGATGTTGTAACTGTTTGTGGGTTTATAGAAAAATTATTTCTCAAAACCATGACTTTTCTAATCCCATTCGGCGAGATGACTATCACTCCGGATGATGCAAAGAAAATTACCGGTCTTGCTTTGGAAGAAAAAGTTCTATCTGAGGGTTTCAACAATTCTATTCCTTTTGAAGAGATTTATCTCTTGGGGAAAGACTGTTTTAGGTGGGGCAAAGACGAAGCGGAAGAAGAATTTGAGATAGGTGGCGGAGCCTTGCCTAGAGATAAAAGGAAATTCAGAGAAGCAGGTGAACATCATGAATCAGTGTGTATTGCAAGGAAGTTTAACTTTGTTCGTCTAAGGGAAAAGTTTGAGGATTCTGGCCCCAAGGATGATAGTGAAAAGGTGGTGATGGACGAAGCAATAGCTAGACATACAACTATAGCTTACTTGTTGCACTCTCTTGGCACCGTCTTTTTCCCCGAATTCTCGGGAAATAAGGTGAATACTTGTTATTTACAGTGGTTGAAGTCTCTCAGTCTCGATCCGGAGAAGAAAAAAAAGGTACCGAGGTACTCGTGGGGAACCGTCGTCCTTTCTAGTGTGAGGGATAATCTTTGCAAGGCTTCTAGGTGGAATGAAACACAAATTGTGGGATGTGTTTCTCTTCTCCAGGTATCTTTTTGTTTCCATATATAAATGCTTGTTTACTTTTCTATTTGTTTCTGTGCAATATCTTATTAATAATTCTTTTTTTCTGTAGTCATGGGCTTACGAACATTTTAAATGCTTTAGGCTTTCTCGGGACAACAAGTGGCCTCTATAGAAACCTATATGAGGAAGATACCCTTTTGGAGGGACCCAACACAAGGCTAAAGAGACGGAAATGGTCGAAATGAGGAAAAAGTTGGATGCTTTGACAATCAATGATGTAGTTTTTTATCCATATTTGAGACTTGCTGAAGACGGAGAAGATGAAGTTGGTGATAGAGTATTTTCTGATGTGGCGACCTATCTTGGACCTTTGTTTCATCCAACCGGGTTCTTCATTTTAGGTTCTCGTAGAATGCTTCGTCAACTTGATATTGTCCAGAAGAGTACCTGAAACCTCTCGTTTTAAACTGAGCGTAGGAAACTCTCTTTTTACTGAGAAGGATGTCCAATTGACTTATGAAACATCACCAATGATCGATCATTGGAATGCTTGCTCCGAAGAAGTAAACCAAATGAGTAGAACAGGGGTTCAAGCTTCTCATGGCACTTCAGATGTGAATCAAGTTACGTGGAATGGTATCAAGAGCGATCTCATCCTTATGTGGAAATTTTGGATCCGGGAGCGAGGAAACTTTAAAAAAAAATGGAGAGAGTTCAACATAAAGGAATGATGAAAGTGATTGGAAAGAGATGGTGGTATACTACTAATCTAAGGTTTGTATATGATTTTTTTTTTAAATTATCTAAGAATAATTACAGTTCTTGTATTTGATATGAAAAAAATAGATTGAACGAGTTCATTGGGTAGTCGAGGACCTGACCCGTAGCATTAATGCGGGTGACAAGTTAACGGTCCCTGAACAAAGATTACCCCGGAATCGAGTTAAAGGCATAATAAAACCTGAAAAATGAGGTTTATATGCTCATGAAGAGAGACCAAAGAGAACGGGTTAGGTTTCCTTCTTTTAACAAGGACTCGGATACTCCTTCAATGAGAAAGTTCAGTCAAATCAGGGAAAAGGTGGACGTGGTGGAGGTAAAAAAAAAGTCTAATTCAAGGTGGACGTGGTCGAGGTACAAGTGATAAAAGTGGCAAAGGTCCAAGTGGTCGGGATGGACATGGTGGAGGTAAAAAATCTCATGTTCAAGGTGGACATGGTCGAGGTAAAAGTGCTAAAGTTGTAGAAAAGGTTGTGGAAGAGGAGAAAGAGGATTCGGATTCGGATGAGGCGTCGGGATTGTGTTCAGAGTCTGGATATGGTGAGGAATCCAATGAATAAATTATGGAGATGTAGTGGATTTTTAGTATTTTTCTTCATGAATATTTTATTATCTAAGACTTTGTTTATTTAGTATTTTGGTTGTTTGGTAATGGATTTGGACGGATAAATTTTCATAACTTTGCATGTATGAATGAATGTTAGTCTTTCCTTTTGTCTAAATTTAAGTACAATAATGGAAAATCAACACTATGGATATTTCTGTGCACTTACGGATAGGTCGATGCTTCACAAAACCTATCCGTAAATGTATATAATTGTTATCTAAAAACAGACCTTCATAAATCGGATGGGTTTCCTAACTGTTACCAACGTATCTCGATTAGGAGTTTTAACCGTAATGGTCTCTGAGTTTCTAAGAAAAATGGCACATGATCTCGGTTAGAAATTCCTGGTCGTATTGCAAACAACGGTTAGGTAACGTCGCCAGTTTTGATTTACGGTTTGGAACGACCTAGCCGTGACTTTCTCTGATAACCCCAAAAAAAAATGAATCCTTGTCTCGGCTAGATATCCAGGTCGTGTATTTGTTTCACGGTTAGGACTCCAAAGCGTAAAATCTGACATAAAGTAATAACTCTTGTTTACGACGTGGATTCCTAGCCGTAAATGTGACATACCTCCAAAACCTACAAGTTTATACTTACTTACAGCTTGGTCGACATAGCGATTTCCTAGCCGTAAATTCTAGAATTTCCTTTTGTACTACATCATATCGGCTACTTTTTGAATTTTGAAAAATAGATCTGTTAGAAGACTGATTTATAATAGGTTCTAGCTATTCAACCACTTATTCATACTTGAAATAACTCTACCTCCATATTACCACCCATTCCAAATCAAAATCACACCTTTTACATCAATAATATCCACCAAAACCTCTATAAACTCAATGCAATGTACTTAAAGGATAAACCCAACTTTACTTTGGATGAATACTTATCTATTTGCAAAAAAATTGTACTATATTATCCAGAAAATTATACTATCCAAAAATTATACTCAAAGGAGTAAGATTTTTGTAAACTTTTGTAGTAAAACAAGTAACACTGATAACCGTGATGGAGTTAAATTGTATCTTCGATTTTCAAACATACACAAAAAAGTGGAAGAATATATGGCTTTACTTCGTATTTTCTGACAACTTCGACTTAGAGGTGAAACTGATAATGATGTTGTAGTTCAAGATAAGAAGGAATAGAAAAAATGGAAAGGTTATAATTTCAACTACGAAGCTTAATTCGCCATCATCAAAGACTTAAAAATACATCGTAAGGTATGTTATTAAAACCATCTTTGTAATGCGGGTCTAGTAAGTATGTAATGGGTTGTAAATTACCTTTCAATCGTAATATGTATTCATGTCGAAACTCTAAATTTCCCACCCTGCATCTTTAATCATTGATGGGAAAGTTACCTTCTAAAAACTCTTTACCTAATCGTAAAAAAAAATTAGGTGATTCTAGACCAAATAACGGCTAGAAGTTCTTCACTTCTCGGCCATTATATATCATTACGGCCCGGAGTTCTTATTCTCCCAACTGTTTTCTTGATATTAAGGCTTAGAGTCCATCGTATCCTAATCGTTAATGGCATTTACGACTTGTTCGACTAATTATCCCAGCCATAACATCAACAAACCCATATTTTTTCCCCGATTTTAAAAGGATTTGAATCGATAAAATTGTCATTGGAAGTTGATTATATGGTTTTCCTGGGTATTCTGACCAGGGCTTTCATCATTTTTATTCAAAGTTTTCCAAAAAAAAGTTCATCAAATCACCCTTCTTCAAATTCAATGAAAAAAGGAAAAACAAGTTTTGATTTTCAACAGATTAATCATTTGATTAGCCTAATCCATTCACTAATAGTGATTAGGTTAGTTAATCACCATAATTAATACTAGTCAAATTGAGGGTACATTAGGTATTACTAAAAATACTAGGATAAGGGGTTATAGGGATTACTATTTCATGATCCGATTTTGGACTTTAGTGAGCCCCAAGACCCAGCCGATCTCAACCCCAATAATGGGATTATTTTTTATATCTGAATCAGGCATGTCTAACTCGTTTACTCGTCACCCCACCTGCTTTGCCTCGAGACTAATAGTTCATGACATTCCGATACGACCCACCATTTCCAAATGGGTTTGTTATTCCTCGGATTTAGAGTTCAAATGGGTGTCACATATTGGTATAACATCTTCAGGGGGATCAAAGATGAAACTAAAGAAAGGTAACTATGGGGTAAAAGAAAATTTGTGACATGGTAAATAGAGTTCTAAATCTTTGTTTATTCTGCATATATGAATAAAATCTCTCTTTTCGTTCTCTATTTTGTACCTGCTCAGTATTCATAACACGTCATCACTAACGTAACTCTACTGACTAATGTTGAATATTTCCAAGTTGGACTT
Organism: Papaver atlanticum; assembly: GCA_023531105.1. Classification (NCBI taxonomy): domain Eukaryota; kingdom Viridiplantae; phylum Streptophyta; class Magnoliopsida; order Ranunculales; family Papaveraceae; genus Papaver; species Papaver atlanticum. The sequence continues at coordinate 386,068 of JAJJMB010005965.1, read as the reverse complement.
TCTAGTCTTAGACATATATGGAAGGAAAAAAAAAATATTTATCTTGAGGTTTGGATGCTGAAATGCACCTTAATGCCATTTTATTGGGAAATATGATTGTTGTGGGCATCGACGACTCCCTTGAAGATCAATCGAAAATATTAAAGTATTTTGTTATCACATCGGTGAAGTTTAAGGCGTAATATCTAACGGTGAAAGATCCGTTATTCTGCGGCCAATTTAAAATATCGTTTTGGTCATCAAAAAATGATAATTTTTCATTGTGTTAGATATGAATATGCACAGTTTTTTGCAAGATTTCAAAAGGTTCAATGAATATAGCTCAACACCTTTGCGGATTTTTTATTTCCTGTTTGAAATTATGGGGAGGGATTGTCATTGAATCTGATAATTTGGAAAGATTTATTCCACTTTTCGTGCATCAAATATTTTACTAACAAAGTTGAACTTTTCATGTAAATTTCACTTACAAATGGTTTTAGAGACTTTTTTTTCCGCACTATTCAGCTTTACAGTTTCGCATTATTCAGCTTTACAATAACATATGCGAAACATGAAAAGTTAAAAAAACTCTTTTCAAAAAGATCAATTCAGTGGCAGTCTCTCCTTATGATTCCAAGCGGTGAACAACCTTGTAGATTCAATGATACTTCTGAAATCTCGTGAGCGGATGTGCATCAATTCATACCTGGCACCATGGGCGGAGCCGGTTGACTAACCCTGACGCCCTTTAAATTAGCATATCCATACCTTTGCTTTTGTCCTATATTTTCTATTTACCTACTAATATTTTGCATTAGTCTACTATATCCACATGTTTTTATAAAAAATTGTTTTTTAGGCCCCACGGTTTTAATATCTGGTTCCGCCACTGCCTGGCATACAGAAAAGTTACTATCTTGCGAGTTCTGATGATCAAGGATTATTCCTAAACTCGACCATAATTAATACGAATTTTTCACTACTAGATATCGCCCCTTCGAGGTTTCGTCAAGGTGATAACCGAGAAAAATCAATGTATGGATCGACTTTATAAGGATTTTACGTTGCAAAAGACAATTGTATTTCCAAATGATGTAGCATTAAGATGCGTGCTTTTTAACCTCGAGAAACTAAGAGAAACAGTTCTTTCTTTTGTATATATATCTAGAGCTTGGATGTCCAACTTGGAAAGATTTGACACTCCAAGTTTAACAAAAAAAAACTATTATGTAGAGCAATAACTGTGATTTACTAATTTATTATCCTATTATGTACCGGAAAAAAACACAAATATACTAATATTGGATGGGGAAAGAAGAAAAAAATGAAAAACAACAAATACTAAAGGTGTTAAACCATACACTTGTACTATAGTACTATAGTAACTGAAATAAAAACAAGATTGCTAGTTGTAAATTAAGCACCACATATGCCGGACAAAAAGATTAAGAAGAAAATAGCATGTAAAATTTACTTGTTTCGTCGTGTACAATTCAAGAAAAATTGAAAACTTAGCGGTACAAGTTAAAGCTCTTTGTATTTAAAATAAAATAAAAATAACCACATATAAGGTTATTCCTTTGCTCATAATCTCCCTCTTATTCATGCCTAGCTTTTTCCTCAGACCACATTCTTGGAAGATCCTCGTCGCCCTCAGATAGAAGTTTAATAAATACATTTTCCAGATTGTAAGATTGATCCTCTACATTGTGCACTGTCTTATAATAAGTACCGGTACGTCTAGTTAGTAAAACCAGGTCCTCTTTCATACGAGAGATTTCATACTCGAGCTCCTCGAACTCTTGCATCTTTTTACCAATGTTATCAGCATCGAGGAATTCAATCTGATCATATTTCTGGAAACGCGTGAGCTTTCCATCCAACTGTTTCTATATTTCTGTCCTAACATCCCTGGACAGATGGTCCATATCCCCTTCCAATTAAAATAACTCTATGGAGACTGAAAGAAGTTCCTCGTGTTTATATTCAACTCTATGTAACTGATTACGGATCCAATCTCTGTACTGATGCTGAAGTTCGCCATCAGGTAGCGATAACAGAGTAGAAGATGTTGGATAAAAATGAGTTTTTAGTTTAAGTATTTTGGTCTTGGTGTGGTTTGATCTTAGGACCTAAGGGTTCTATGGATGCTCACTCATTTCTTTGAGTGAATGAATCTCTTTAGTCCCACATTGGGTATACTAGAGAAGGAGCTCCACTATATAACCATATTCCTATGGATATATTGACAAACGAGGGTGCAGCGGGTGGGGTGAAAGATACATGGACCAACCTATGAAATGTGCACGTACACCATACACCAAATCGCATGTCTACTCAATATTATTTTTGCTAGTTTTTTTTTTATGAAATAATTCCAAAAATAATTTTCTTAAGTGTTTTATTTATAGGAGAATTCCTTTTTCGTTTTTGATTAGTTTTACAAGAAACTTGTTTTATACGGAAACCTAAATCTAACTTGATTTACAAGTAATCTTCTCCTATAAATACTACTCGAAAACCTGTTTAGAATATATACAAGAAGCGACTTATTTTCCGTATTCTTTTCATCATCTTCTAAATTTGTTTTCGCGGCGGTTTCACTTCCAATCCCTGTTGCTAAGTTCAAGAGTGGGTAACTTGCATTGTGCTAATTCAAGTTATATCGGGTAGTCTTATCCTAGACACATCTTCGCTGTGAGGGGTTTAGGATTACTCATCTCGAGTATACCCGCGAACTAATGTGTTAAGGACAACTTGTTGAACCTGTGATTCTGCCCTCGTCAAGTTGTTTCGGTAGAGTTGTCTTGATTCAGTTCTTTATATTATTTTTGATACATCTAACGTGATGTTCATTGTTGCAAGATTCCAACAATCTTAACACATTAATATTCCTTGCAACGATGTAAACAAAGATCGACGTTGAAAGACCACAGAAGTTTAACGGAAAGGATTTCAAGAGATGGCAATCCAAGATGTTGTTTTTTATGATCCATCATGATTTGGACGCAGTGCTGCAGGGTCCTTTAGATGAACTGATAAATGTTGAAGACAATACCGATGATGATAAAGTGTTTTACACGAGGAGTAATTATATGTCTAAAAATCATATCATGAACGGTTTGGAAGACGCGATGTACGATTTTTACAATGCTAAAGAAAAGTTCACTGCTTATGATTTGTGGATTGCGTTAGAAGCAAAGTACCAAGCTGAGACTGCATGAAGCAAGAAATTTCTGGTAGCGAAGTTTATGGACTTCAAGATGACGAATGATAAGTCTGTTGTTGATCAATTCCTCGAACTTCAACAAATCATTAAAGAGATTCTTGCTGAAGGTATGGTCATTGATGAGATGTTCCAAGTATCTGCAGTAATTGAGAAGTTACCATCTTCTTGGTCGGAGTACAAGAGAAAGCTGAGACATGAAACGGGCGATATCAACATGGTTGAACTAGGAAAGAAGATTCAAGTGGAAGAATTATTGTGCACCAAAGACAAGAACGTGTCATCTGCAAGGGACATGACTAACAAGGCTCATATGTCTGAACATAATTCTTCAAAAGCTGGAAAAGGTGACAATAACAATCGCAACTCGAAACATGCTCCTAACAAGAAAGGTATGTTTCGTAAACCAGATTCTAGCATTACTAAAATTAAAGGTCCTTGTTAGGTATGTGGAAATACTGGTCATATGGCAGTTCACTGTAGACAACGTAAGGATAAGAAGAATAATGCTAACTTGGTTGAGAAGAACAAAGACGAGTTTTCTGTTGTGGTGTCTGAAGTTAATTTGTTGACCAATGTGATGGATTAATATTGGTGGGTAGACTCTGGAGCTACCAAGCATGTCTGTGGAAACAGAGACCTGTTCACCTCCTACCAGAAGGTAGGGGAAGGCGAGAAACTCTATATGGGTAACTCATCTGCATCAGAGGTTGCAGGAAAAGTAAAGGTCGGTCTGAAGCTCACTTCTGGAAAGACTCTTGCATTGAATGAAGTTCTTCATGTTCCATACATCTGCAAAAATCTTGTTTCTTGTTCCGTTTTAGATGATAAGGGTTTTAAAGTTATAATTGAGTCTGGAAAACTTATAGTAACTAAGGGAAATGATTATGTGGGTAAGGGTTATAAGACTGGGGGTTTATATAAACTTAATGTAACCTGTCCTGAAGTGAAATTGAATGATTCTTCTGCTTACATGTGTGTGTCATTGAATGCTTGGCATAGTAGACTTGGTCATGTAAATTATAAATCAATGCATAAACTGGCTAGCGTGGGCTGCATACCCAAATTCACTTTAGATAAAAATCATAAGTGTGAGATTTGCATAGAATCTAAGCATGCTAAGAAATCATTCAATAAGAATGTCCATAGAATCTCTAAACCCTTAGAAATAATCCATTCAGACCTAGTTGATATGAAGTCAGTTCAAACAAGAGGTGGTAAGAAATGGTTTATTATTTTTATAGATGATTGTACGAGGTACTGCCATGTTTATTTGCTTAGAGGGAAGGATGATTCCTTAGAAGCCTTTAAGATATATAAGCGTGAAGTTGAAAACCAATTGAATGCTACCATTAAAACTGTTAGGTCTAACCGTGGTGGTGAGTATGAAATTCACGTAGGAGATTTCTGTGAAGAACATGGCATAATACATGAGACAACAGCCCCTTATTCACCTCAATCCAATGGTGTAGCTGAACGTAAGAATCGTACCCTTAAGGATATGATGAATGCCATGTTGATTAGTTCAGGATTACCTTCGAACTTGTGGGGGGAGGCTATCCTCTCATCCAATTACATCCTGAACAGAGTACCCTTTAAAGGATCAGATAAAACTCCATATGAGTTATGGAAAGGTAGACAACCATCTTATGCTTACTTCAAAGTGTGGGGGTGCTTGGAAAAGGTTGCCATCCCTCCTCCTAAGAAAACTAAGATAGGACCCAAAACCATTGATTGTGTTTTTACAGAGTATCCTGAGCATAGTAGTGCTTATAGGTTTATGGTTGTAAGTTCTGAAATTTCTGATATAGGGTTGAGTACTATCATGGAGTCTAGGGATGCTGAGTTTTTTGAGAATGTTTTTCCAGTGAAACGTGATTCTCGAAAGAGATGTTTAGATGATCCCCTAGATTTGTCGCCAACCAGTCAGTCAATACCTTTAGAGGAAGATGAACCAGAAATAGAACCTAGAAGAGGTAAAAGGGTTAGAACTGAGAAAACCTATCCTGGTTGCATTACTTACATAGCCGAGTCTGATCCTCAGACTTATAGAGAAGCCATGGATTGAACTGAAGCTCCATGGTGGAAAAAAGTTTTCATTAGTGAAATGGATTCCATCCGAGAAAACGGTACTTTTGAACTTGTAGATTTACCTCCAGGGTCTAAGGCCATAGGTTGTAAATCGATTTTCAAGAGAAAACGTAAGATAGATGGAACTGTTGAAAAATACAAGGCTAGGTTGGTAGTTAAAGGCTACAAACATAAAGAAAGTATAGATTTATTTGACACCTATTCACCAGTGAGTAGAATTAACTCCATTAGGATGTTAATTGCTATAGCTTCTGTCCATAATCTAGAGATACATCAAATGGATGTAAAGAAAACGTTTCTTAATGGTGAATTAGATGAAGAGATTTATATGGAACAACCCGAAGGCTTTGTAGTTAAAGGTTGTGAAAAGAAAGTTTGTAAACTGGTTAAATCTTTGTATGGGTTGAAACAAGCACCTAAACAGAGTCATGAGAAATTTGATCATGTGATGATTTCTAGTGGTTTTAGAATTAATGAATCTGATAAGTGTGTTTATACTAAACTTGTCAAGGATGCATGTGTGATTGTATGCTTGTATGTTGATGATATGCTTATACTAGGTACAAACATGGATGTTATTAATTCCACTAAGAAATTGTTGAATGAGAACTTTGACATGAAAGACTTGGGCCCGCTGATGTCATATTAGGGATGAAGATTAGAAAAACTTCTAATGGCTATAGTCTGAGCCAATCTCATTATGTTGAATCCATACTTAAGAAATATAATCAGTTTGACTGTAAACCTGTTTTTACTCCGTATGATTCTTCTTGTCATCTCAAGAAGAATAAGGGTGTAGGAGTTAACCAACTTGAATACTCAAGAGTCATAGGAAGTCTGATGTATTTGATGAATTGTACAAGACCAGACATTGCTTATATTGTGAGTAGGTTAAGCAGGTATACTTGTAATCCAGGGAAGATACATTGGGATGCACTTATTAGAGTGCTAAAGTACTTGAAGTACAAAATGACCTTTTGTTTGAATTACGAAGGGTATCCGGCCGTCCTTGAGGGATTTTGCGATGCAAACTGGATAGCAGACTCAGAGGATCCTAAGTCTACGAGTGGATATGTATTCACTCTAGCAGGTGCGTCTGTATTGGAAGAGTTCCAAACAGACATGTATAGCTCGTTCCACTATGGAGTCGGATTTTATTGTGTTAGATAAAGCAGGAGAGGAGGCCGAATGGCTAAGAAACTTTTTAGAAGATATTCCTCTCTGGCATAGGCCTGTGCCATCTATATTTATACATTGTAACAACAAATCTGCAATAGGTAGAGCTAAGTGTAGCTTCTACAATGGAAAGTCTTACATATGCGTAGAAGACATGATTCTTTGAAAATACTAATCTCAACAGGCGTTATTTCCATAGATTGGACAAGGTCCAAGGAGAATATCGAGAACCCTTGACGAAAGGTTTGTCCAAGGAGATAGTTAGTAAAGCATCAAGGGGAATGGGGCTTAGGCTCAATAATTAAACTTGCCATGAAGGATACTCAACCTTGCTGACTGGAGATCCCAAGATCAAGGTTTCGAATGAGATAACTAATTTGTAGTGGGTAAAGATATACACTAGGGTACATTAATTATATACCCCTAGTTTTGACACCTAACAAATATACCCTTATATAACAATAAATATACCTCTACCATTTAAAAACCTTATCCATTTAAATGTGGATTACATTAATACCCTTATTCATATAATATACTATATTTTTATTTCAAAATATAACAAACTTTTTTCTCCACTACTTCACCACCGCCACCACCACCACTACTAATATTCCACCACCACAACAGCCGCCGCCACCACCTATCAACCACCACCACTACTAATATTCCATCACCACTACCACCGCCACCGCCGCCACCACCACCACCAATCCACCACCACCGCAGCCAGTGGTATCAACAATCAAAGTTGACACCATGATATAGTGTCAATAACCGAAGTTGATTCGAAAACAAAAAGCAAAAAATGCAAAAAAAAAGAAAGAAAAGTATATATATACACGGAGTCAACAACTGAAATGGACATCATAATACAGTGTCACCAACAAAAGCTGATCCCAAAAATTAAAATAAGGAAATAAGGAAAAAAAAAATTGTGTCAACATCTGAAGTTGACATCGTAATATGGTGTCAACAACCAAAGTTGATCCCAAAACAAAAATCAGAAAATAATAATAAAAAAAAATGGTGTCAGCAACGGAAGTTGATCCCAAAACAACAAGCAGAAAATAAGAAGAAAAATAATGGTGTCAACAACCGAAGTTGATCCCAAAATCGGGTATCAACAACCGAAGTTGATCCCAAAATCTGCTATCAACAACTGAAGTTGATCCCAAAAACTGATGTAATAAAATTAGTGAACCTGGCATGAATCGAACACGCATCCTCTGACGTGGAGTCAGTTGTGCTACCATTGCACCACAGATTCATCTCCCACCACTCACCACCCACCACCCTCACCACACACCTCCATGCAAAAACCTTCTCACCTATACCAACAGCAAACCCAATACCAACAATGAACCACAAAAACTCCAACAGCACCACACACTACCATCAGGTTCACACATTTATCAGTACACACAGACACAACTAGCTAAATCAACTATATATTTTAAATAGAAGACATAAGGGCAAACAAAGCACAATACAAAACAAACCACAAATCTCTTAAACTGAGAACTCTATATGAGCATAGCTTGTCTAATTTAAACAATGGATCAAAACTTGCCAGGACAACGGACAAGGGTTTTCCTACAAGATAAATCAGTGACGTACTGCAGTCTACAGACTTGTCAGCAAATCCAATAAAAGAAAAATGAACCATTGAAAGATGCAAAAATGTGTGAAATAACAAAATCATACTCCATTGTTCTGTAGCTACAAATTCAATTGTTGTCTAAATCTTCAGTGCCTTGATTGGGGCCTCCTAAAACAAGAGAAAACATCTACGGGCGATCAGGATGTCGAGGAGAGTAGACGGAGACACAGACAGAGAAATATATACTGTATGTGATAACAAGCTCTAAATATTGGAACAACACCTTAAATATTAACTGACAATAGACGTATTAGAGATTATCATAATGCCTTTGAATCAGTTCAAAGGGGGGTTTTGAGTCCCCACCACCGCTCCCATATAAAACCATTTTCCAACCCATGATGTTCTGCTGCCCCTGATTCAAAAAGTTAAAAAAAAAAAAAAATAATAATAATAATAATCAGTGAACACTTACTTGAAAGAAAGCAAATTGAGGAAGAAAATCAAACACACTATATATAAAGAAACACCCTTTGTATCTCCTCCTTCTAGTTCACCTAAAAAATTAAGCTAAGAACCAGAAATGTGGACACACAAAGGCTGAGAAAGAGACCCACTTTTACAGAGAAATAAATACTTGAGGAGAGGTGATAATAATAGTTGGGTTGGGTGAGATCCGTGAGAGTACCTCAATGCAATGGACAGTGGTCCATCTCTGTATTAAGCATTATCCTTTTTTCATAGTGCAATATGCAAGCCTGGTGTCACTTAGCTACAGACATGATAACTGTTTGAAATCTAATGTGTGTATGTGTGTTTTTTTAGCAAGCCAACGCATCATACGTAGTCATGCCATGCATTTTATCATTTTCCCAAGTTTAGCATTGGAGCAAAAACACCAACACAAATACTGATGTCATCACAATTACCACCCACACCACTACAGTAAAAGCCACCACCATCACCTCCACAGCAACAACATCCACACCACCACCACCACCACAAACTGGCACCAACAACAGTGATGCAACATCCACCACCACTAATGTAAACACAGCTACCACCGCCACCTATGCAACAACACATGCCACCACCATCACCACAACAATATCCACACTACCAGCCCTATAGTAAATTACCGGTTTAAAAGCACCAAAGAAATCTTCATCAATCTAAAAGAGTAAACGCAAACAATTGACAATCATTCGTCATGTCAGAAACTCAAGACAGACATAGCATGGTCGAAATTAAATTTGTAACAAAAGAGTTTATGTCAATACATCAACCAAGTAATGAATTAGAATGACAAATAAGAGATCGAACTTACCTTTCTATTCGTTTTTGACGACTGATTCTTTAGATCCAATTATTAATGAAGACTTTTATCGTCTCTCTTCCCAATCGATACAGAGAATCTTTAGCAACTAACACCGATATCATTGATTTTAGGTTTATCAAGCCAAATCCAGTCAAAATCGAAATGAATCAAACGTTTCTGATGTTCGAGACTAGGTTTTGGAGATTAGTTTCTCGTTGATTAATCACCAGATTTAAGATTTGTAGTTGAATCAAGAGAAAGTCGATCTAAATCGATTGTTTAGGAGGAGGTGGTCATGGTGATGATGGTAGGTGGTGGCGGAAATGGAGGTGGTGTTGGAACGGTGCTGGTGACGACGTAGAAGTGGTGGCTGTTGGTGGAAGAGGAAGAGAAGAGAGAAAACTTTGATCTGAATCTGAAAATAAAAATGAAATGATTGGTTTCATTCGGTGAGAACGAGATTATGTGAAGGGTAAAGTTGGTATTGATAATTAAATTAATTTCCTTTTTAGAAGGTAGGGGTATAATTATTGTTGATGTATTTGTGAAGCCCATGAATAGTAGGGTTATTTATCCAATTTCCACTATACACTATCAGTCCCTTCCCTATGGTGTAGATGTGATAGTGTGACTGCATGTCGAGGATGACTTTTAAATCTTAATGAGTTCTATAGTTTCAATTTAAGATTGAAGTGGGTGTAGCAGTAAACACTCTTGTAGCAGTAAACACTATAGTAACACTCATGATGGAACTCACCTATCTGAATGAGGAAGTGGGGCCGCTTCCTATGAGAATTGAGCCAATTCTCTAGAGCATTCTGAGAAACAGGATATGTCCAGGGCCAAATTGGACAAAACGACACGAACTTAGCAACGTCAGGAGGATATCATGCGTGGTTGTTGTCGTGAATTGCACCAAACGCTAGCAGTTCAAGACTACATTCACTGTCTAGCAAGTAGTTCTAGTAACTTCTTACTAAGCAAGGGTTCAAGACCTCATGAACACCTTTGCCTAAATGGTATTTTCCTTATTATGATTTTTTTCATTTTTCCGAGATTTCATTCATGTGGGGGATTGTTGGAGAAAAATGAGTTTTTAGTTTAAGTATTTTGGTCTTGGTGTGGTTTGATCTTAGGACCTAAGGGTTCTATGGATGCTCAATCATTTATTTGAGTGAATGAATCACTTTAGTCCCACATTGGGTATACTAAAGAAGGAGCTCCACTATATAACCATATTCCTATGGATATATTGACAAACGAGGGTGCAGCGGGTGGGGTGAAAGATACATGGACCAACCTATGAAATGTGCACGTACACCATACACCAAGTCGCATGTCTACTCAATATTATTTTTGCTAGTTTTTCTTTTATGAAATAATTCCAAAAATAATTTTCTTAAGTGTTTTATTTTTAGGAGAGTTCCTTTTTCGTTTTTGATTTGTTTTACAAGAAACTTGTTTTATACGGAAACCTAAATCTAACTTGATTTACAAGTAATCTTCTCCTATAAATACTACTCGAAAACCTGTTTAGAATATATACAAGAAGCGACTTATTTTCTGTCTTCTTTTCATCATCTTCTCAATTTGTTTTCGCGGCGGTTTTGTTGGAATTTTACAACAATAGAAGAAACGTCAGATGTATCAAATAATATATATAAAGAACTGTATCAAACAACTCTACCACAAACAACTTGATGAGGGCAGAATCACAGGTTCAACAAGTTGTCCTTAACACATTAGTTCGCGGGTATACTCAGAAGTAATGCTAAACCCCAACGTGCGAAGATGTGTCCAGGATAAGACGGTCCGATATAACTTGTATTAGCATAATACAAGTTACCCACTCTTGAATTTAGCAACAGGGATTGAATGTAAACTAACACGCAAACAAAACGAGAAGATGAAGAAAAAGAAGACAGAATATCAGCCGCTTCTTATGTGTGTTTAAAAGAGATTTTTCGAGTTGTATTTATAGGAAAATTAACTTGCAAATCAAGCTAGGTTTAGGTTTACTTATAAAACGAGTTTTGTTTCTTGTAAAACAATTAAACGCGTAAAAGGAATCCTCCCATAAATAAAACTCTTAAAGGAAAAACTTGCAAAAACAAATTTGAGTAGACACAAGGATTGGTGCGTGATATACGCGCATAACGCATGGGTTGGTTCAAATATCTTTTAGCCCATAACGGCCACCCTTGTTTGTCAATATATCCATATTCATATGGTTATATAGTGGAACTCCTTCTCTATTATACTCAATGTGGGACTAAAGAGAGATTCATTCACTCATAAAATGAGTAAGTATCCTTGGACCCATAGGTCACTAGATCAAACCACACCAAGACCAAAATCATTTTTATTAAAAACTCATTTTTCTCCAACAATCCCCCACATGAATGAAATCTCGGTAAAAACGAAAAATCAGAGTACGGAAAATACCATTTAGGCAAAGGTGTCCATGAGGTCTTGAACCCTTACTTAGTGAGAAGTTACCGGAACTACTTGCTAGACAGTGAACAAAGTCTTGAACTGATAGCGTTTGGTGTAATTCGCAATAACATCCACACATGATATCCTCCAAGTGTTGCTAAGTTCGTGCCGTTTTGTCCATTTTGGCCCTGGACGTATCCTATTTCTCAGAATGCTCTAGAGAATCGACTTCATTCTCATAGGAAGCGACCCACTTCCTCATTCAGATAGGTGAGTTCCATCAAGAGTGTTTACTGCTACACCCCACTTCAATCTTAAATTGAAACTATACAACTCATTAAGAATTAATTAAAAGTCATCCTCTACATGCAGCCACACTATCACATCAACACCATAGGGAAGGGACAGAGAATGAAATTCTCTGATAGTGTTTACCTTTACCCACCACAAATTAGTTGTCTCATTCGAAACCTTGATCTTGGAATCTCCAGTCAGCAAGGTTGAGTATCCTTCATGGCAAGTTTAATTATTTGAGCCTAAGCCCCATCCCCTTCGATGCTTTACTAACTATCTCCTTGGACAAACCTTTCGTCAAAGGGTCCGTGATATTCTCCTTGGACCTTGTCCAATCTATGGAAATAACGCCTGTTGAGGTTAGTATTTTCAAAGAATCATGTCTTCTATGCATATGTATAGACTTTCCATTGTAGAAGCTACTCTTAGCTCTACCTATTGCTGATTTGTTGTCACAATGTATAAATATAGCTGGCACAGGCCTATGCCAGAGAGGAATATCTTCTAAAAAGTTTCTTAGCCATTCGGCCTCCTCTTCTGCTTTATCTAACGCAATAAACTCCGACTCCATAGTGGAACGAGCTATACATGTCTGTTTAGAACTCTTCCAAGATACAGACGCACCTGCTAGAGTGAATACATATCCACTCGTAGACTTAGACACCTCTGAGTCTGCTATCCAGTTTGCATCGCAAAATCCCTCAAGGACGGCCGGATACCCTTCGTAGTTCAAACAAAATGTCATTGTGTACTTCAAGTACTTTAGCACTCTATTAAGTGCATCCCAATGTATCTGCCCTGGATTACAAGTATACCTGCTTAACTTACTTACCGCATAAGCAATGTCTGGTCTCGTACAATTCATCAAATACATCAGACTTCCTATGACTCTCGAGTATTCAAGTTGGTTAACTCCTACACCCTTATTCTTCATGAGATGACAAGAAGAATCATACGGAGTACAAACAAGTTTACAGTCAAACTGATTATATTTCTTAAGTATGGATTTACATAATGAGACTGACTCAGATTATAGCCATTAGAAGTTTTTCTAATCTTCATCCCTAATATTACATTAGCGGGGCCTAAGTCTTTCTTGTCAAAGTTCTCATTCAGTAGTTTCTTAGTGGAATTAATAACATCCATGTTTGTACCTAGTATAAGCATATCATCAACATACAAGCATACAATCAAACAGGCATCCTTGACAAGTTTAGTATAAACACATTTATCAGATTCATTAATTCTAAAACCACTAGAAATCATCACATGATCAAATTTCTCATGCCACTGTTTAGGTGCTTGTTTCAATCCATACAAAGATTTAATCAGTTTACAAATTTTCTTTTCACAACCTTTAACTACAAAGCCTTCGGGTTGTTCCATATAAATTTCTTCATCTAATTCTCCATTCAGAAACGCTGTCTTTACATCCATTTGATGTATCTCTAGGTTATGGACAGAAGCTATAGCAATTAACATCCTAATGGAGCTAATTCTACTCACTAGTGAATAGGTATCAAAGAAATCTATACCTTCTATCTATTTGTAGCCTTTAGCTACCAACCTAGCCTTGTATTTTTCAATAGTTCCATTTATCTTACGTTTTCTCTTGAAAATCCATTTACAACCTATGGTCTTAGACCCTGGAGGTAAATCTACAAGTTCAAAAGTACCGTTTTCTCGAAGGGAATCCATTTCACTAATGGAAGCTTCTTTCGACCATGGAGCTTCTGGACAAGTCATGGCTTCTCTATAAGTCTGAGGATCAGACTATGCTAGGTATGTAATGCAACCAGGATAGGTTTTCTTAGTTTTAACCCTTTTACCTCCTCTAGATTCTACTTCTGGTTCATCTTCCTCTAAAGGTAATGACTGACTAGTTGAGGGCACATCTAAGGGATGATCAAAACATCTCTTACGAGAGTCACGTTTTAAAGGAAAAACATTCTCAAAAAACTCAGCATCCCTAGACTCCATAATAGTATTCAACCCTATGTCAAAAATTTCAGAACTCGTAACCATAAACCTATAAGCACTAGAATGCTCAGGATACCCTATAAAAACATAATCAACAGTTTTGGGTCCTATCTTATTTATCTTAGAAGGAGGGATGGACACCTTTGCCAAGCACCCCCACAATTTGAAGTAAGTATAAGATGGTTGTCTACCTTTCCATAACTCATATGGAGATTTATCTGATCCTTTAAAGGGTACTCTGTTCAAGATGTAATTGGCTGAGAGGATAGCCTCCCCCCACAAATTCGAAGGTAACCTTTAACTAATCAACATGGCATTCATCATATCCTTAAGGGTACGGTTCTTACGTTCAGCTACACCATTGGATTGAGGTGAATAAGGGGTTGTAGTCTCATGTATTATTCCATGTTCTTCGAAGAAATCTCCTTCATATTCACCACCACGGTCAGACCTAATAGTTTTAATTGTAGCATTCAATTGGTTTTCAACTTCACGTTTATATATCTTAAAGGCTTCTAAGGTATCGTGCTTCCCTCTAAGCAAATAAACATGACAATACTTTGTACAATCATCTATAAAAGTAACAAACCATTTCTTACCACCTCTTGTTTGAACCGACTTCATATCAACTAGGTCTGAATGGATTAACTCTAAGGGTTTAGTGTTTCTCTGGACATTCTTACTGAATGATTTCTTAGCATGCTTAGATTCTACGCAAATCTCACACTTATGACTTTTATCTAAAGTGAATTTGGGTATGCAGCCTACACTAGCCAGTTTATGCATTGATTTGTAATTTACATGACCAAGTCTACCATGCCAAACATTTAATGACACAAACATGTAAGCAGAAGAATCATTCAATTTCACTTCATGACAGGTTACATTAAGTTTATAAAGACCCCCAGTCTTATAACCCTTACCCACATAATCATTGCCCTTAGTTACTATAAATTTTCCAGACTCAATTGAAACCTTAAAACCCTTATCATCTAAAACAGAACAAGAAACAAGATTTTTGCAGATGTATGGAACATGAAGAACTTCATTCAATGTGAGAGTCTTGCCAGATGTGAGCTTCAGACCGACCTTTCCTTTTCCTGCAACCTCTGATGCAGATGAGTTACCCATATAGAGTTCCTCGCCTTCCCCTACCCTCTGGTAGGAGGTGAACAGGTCTCTGTTCCCACAAACATGCTTGGTAGCTCCAGAGTCTACCCACCATTCCATCACATTGGTCACCAAATTAACTTCAGACACTATAGAAGAAAACTCGTCCTTGTTCTTTTCAACCAAGTTAACATTATCCTTCTTGTCCTTACGATGTCTACAGTGAACTGCCATATGGCCAGTAACTCCACACGCATAACAAGCACCCTTAATTTTAGTAATGCTAGACTCTGGTTTTCGAAACGTACCTTTCTTGGGAGGACCACGCTTAGAGTTACGATTGTTACTCTCACCTTTTCCAGCTTTGGAAGATTTGTGTTCAGTCATATGAGCTTTGTTACTCATATCCCTTGAAGAAGACACGTTCTTTTTCTTAGAGCACAGCAATTTTTTCACCTTAATCTTCTTTCCCAATTCAACCATGTTGATCTCACCGGTTTCATGTCTTAGCTTTCTCTTATACTCCGACCAAGAAGATGGTAACTTCTCAATTACCGCGGATACTTGAAACGTCTCATCAATAACCATACCTTCAGCAAGAATCTCATTAATGATTTGTTGAAGTTCGAGGAATTGATCAACAACAGACTTATCATTCGTCATCTTGAAGTCCATAAACTTCGCCACCAGAAATTTCTTGCTCCCTGCAGTCTCCGCTTGATACTTTGCTTCTAATGCAGTGCACAAATCATAAGCAGTGAAATTTTCTTTAGCATTGTAAAAATCATACATCGCATCTTCCAAACCATTCATGATATGATTTTTAGCTAGAAAATTAGACCTCTTGTTATACTCGAGCTGCTCCTTAGTTAAAGCTTCAGCATTCATCAGTTCATCATCTGGAACAAGTACATAGTCCAGTTCATGATGGCTTAAATAAAACAGCATCTTGGATTGCCATCTCTTGAAATCCTTTCCAAACTTCTGTGATCTTTCAACGCCGTTCTTTCCCATTGTTACAAGGAATACTAATGTGTTAAGATTGTTGGAAGCTTGCAACAATAGAAGAAACGTCAGATGTATCAAATAATATATATAAAGAACTGTATCAAACAACTCTACCACGAACAACCTGATGAGGGTAGAATCACAGGTTCAACAAGCTGTCCTTAACACATTAGTTCGCGGGTATACTCTGAAGTAATGTTAAACCCCAACGTGCGAAGATGTGTCCAGGATAAGACTGCCCGATATAACTTGTATTAGCACAATACAAGTTACCCAATCCTCCCATAAATAAAACTCTTAAAGGAAAAACTTGCAAAAACAAATTCGAGTAGACACAAGGCTTGGTGCGTGATATACGCGCATAACGCATGGGTTGGTCCAAATATCTTTTAGCCCATAACGGCCACCCTTGTTTTTCAATATATCCATATTCATATGGTTATATAGTGGAACTCCTTCTCTATTATATCCAATGTGGGACTAAAGAGAGATTCATTCACTCATAAAATGAGTAAGTATCCTTGGACCCATAGGTCACTAGATCAAACCACACCAAGACCAAAAAACATTTTTATTAAAAACTCATTTTTCTCCAACAGGTTTCACTTCCAATCCCTGTTGCTAAGTTCAAGAGTGGGTAACTTGCATTGTGCTAATTCAAGTTATATCGGGCAGTCTTATCCTAGACACATCTTCGCTGTGAGGGGTTTAGCATTACTCATCTCGAGTATACCCGCGAACTAATGTGTTAAGGACAACTTGTGAACCCGTGATTCTGCCCTCGTCAAGTTGTTTCGGTAGAGTTGTCTTGATTCAGTTCTTTATATTATTTTTGATACATCTAACGTGATGTTCATTGTTGCAAGATTCCAACAGAAAACACACAAAGCATCTTGGCATTGATATACCGTGCGTAGTGATGGATATACTCATCGACGTAGTTTTTAACAAATAGCGCATGAAGGAGGAGTGGGAAAGGATATGCAGCATATGCTTAGGTTTTATCTACACGTAAACCTTACACTAGGCCTCAACCCGTGCTGTAACGGCACGAGCACGAATTATATGTCTGCACAATGACTTTTTTAGGCCCCTACTGAAACTTTGGAGATTTAAAGGTGCACAACCTTTGATCCGCTTATGATTTCGATGATCAAATCATTTCATGTGCAAAGAAAGAAAAAAAGGATAAATAAACGTATATTAAATATAACTTTGATCTGTATATACATGATATCTTTGATTTTAAGTTCAATGATTTTTATCCCTCTCGTTGATGGCAAGAGGTGGTGCATTGCCGATTGTTGTCAACTGACAGTGGTCACTTGGCCGGACTGAAGGAAGAAGATTATTTTCCTCCTCCTTTGTAGCTTCATCATTTCCAAATTTTCGACGTGACCTGAAAAAATAAAACCGTAGTTTCCTAATTTTAGCTAGCCCAACACGAGTAGAAAACAAAGCAAATTGTTCCTGGTGTGCATGTTCGTGGTTGTTCAGTGAAAATATTCTTACCGTTGGCGGAAATCCGCAAACTTGCTCTTGAGCCAGGAAGGGTTCGAAGAACTTTCTGTTGGTAAGTGAGTTCTGTCGTCTAATGAAGTTGGAATTACCTGCAATACCAAAGGAAATCTAAGTACATAGAACGAAATTACTCCGAAAACGGTTTCAGTACTGAAATTTGATTTGAAGTGAACTTACAGATGGTTCCGCAGATTTTTCTGCACTGCGCTTATTACATTTCTTTTTCTTTCTCGCAAGATGCGCACATCGACATAAGTAAAACAGAAGAACTGCTCCAATAAGAGATATCACTATGAACTCGGTCACTATTAACGAATTTATTGCTGCAACAAGGGAAAAAAGTTCATCCGAGTTCGAAAGGCATAAGAACACACATTCAAGAAACTATTAAAAAAAAAAAAAAAAAAAAAAAAAAAAAAAAAAAAAAACACAACTAAGAAGCCAAGCGCAGACGCAGTACTTCTGGAGACTTACTATGAGATAATCCTAAACTCATCGGTCGTCTTCTAATTAGATTTACTGTGGCCTCGGCAAAAAGTGGTAATGATATCTTGTCAGCACAATCTGGATAACATCCATAGTTTCCCATGTCATTGGCTGTTATTGTTAAAACTGACCCATATCCTTCACCCTGTACAAATAAAAAGAATTCAATTTACCAGAATGGGTTGAAACTTGAAATATCCTGCGAAAAGAGATTTGAATTCACTCGCTTGATATAGCAGTTGTTGCATGGCAGTGTTGCAGTCGGTCAGTGTTCCACGAAATCTAACACCTTTGACCCGCAGGGTGAAATGTTTTGAAATAGAGACAAACGTCTGGAGGGGTTGCCATTGGTAGCTATTCTGAAGCTTCAATTCAGTAGTATTGCTAAGATAGGATGGCAGACTGGTTATTAGAATCCCATCACTGACTTCCAAGGAGAGTGTGATCATATAGTGAGACTCGCCACCTGAAAGAAATAAAACTCAATGAACAATAGCAATATATTGAACGATGCATTGCAGCTATGTTGTAAAAGGCAAGCTAGGCGCTCGCCTAGGCGCACGAGTCGCCCAAGGGGCGCCTAGATAATAAAACGCACTAGGAGCAAATAAGTGAAGAAACTTTTTTTTTCAAAAAAAAATAAAAATTCTGGCGCCTAGGCACTAGGCGAGGCGAGGCAAGGCGATGGGCTTAGCGCCTCGCCTAACGCCTAACACAACATAGCATCGCCGAATGCATTCCTGAAAACAATATTATGAACGTACCGGGGAAACAAAAAACATCTGGATCTCCAACTAAGAACTCAAACTTGTCTCTCTTTTCATCAAAGATACGCGAACTGTGTGTACTGATATTCCCTGAGATTATTATAGTTTCGGGAACATGGATAAATGGTGGATCGTTTACGGGTTCTACAAAAATAGAAACATAGGTGTCATGCATTCCATTTTTGTTCGTCATAGAGGCTTTGATGGCATCATCTCCGCAAAAGTTCTCATTTCTGCAATCAGATAAGATGGATGTTTTTTACTGAAAGTTTGTAAGTGATTTACAGGCACGTATAATGTGATTCAATGCAAATTACCCGAGGTATTGAATTGATTGCAGGGCAGAATTAATTGCTTCGACACCGCCGATTAAGACCAAAGCCTTCTCTTCATTTCCTCTTCGTCCCACAACCAGTCCACTCCAAGCAGGCTGCCAAAACTGCATTAACATGGGGGAGAGAAAAACGATCCCAGATTTCGCGCTGAGAGTGACTGAAATGTTCTCCAGTAAATCTGAGTACTTTATCTCAAACCCAACAAAACCACTGCAAAACACGTAAAATGTATTTCAACGCGGCAATTATAAGTGTGTATGAAAGACACTTTGTGTAACATTTTAAGGTATAATCTGGGAAGTGGTACCTTACCCAAATCTGGGACTAATGACATCTTCAGTTGCTTGCAATTGAAAAGATAATGAAACAAACTCGGGCGGAGTAATGAGGACCGAAATTATTGCAGTTCCAGATGCACTATTGTTGTTTATATCAGATATCGTGTAAGAAAATGAGTCGTTGCCAAAGAAACCTTTATAAGGTGTGTATCTGAACAACCGGCCGTACTGTAGAAGTGATCCATGAAGTGGCTGCCAACATAACAAAAAGTATTATTCATAATAGCTAGAAGTAAAAATGTTTCAAAATTTGCTTCCAAGGACAACAAAAACTCACCATTGATGACTCAACAATAGTTGCAGCGCCACCAGCAAAGTAATCATTTTCTAAGGCATCGAAGGAGACTGATTCGTCTTCCCAAGCAAAAACAGCATCATTAAAAACTTTAGGGAAGTATTCTCCTACAGTACATAAAGAATTGAGTAGTTTATAATCAGATAAGGATGCCAAATGCTTAGAAAAATTCAGCAGAAGAGCTAGATAACATATTGCAGGAAAATGAAACTTACTGCTGTATACATAAATCCAAAAAGGGCAAGGAGGCAAATGTTTGTCCTCGAAAGATACACATATCTCATAAGAGCCAACATCCTTCGCTGCGTAGTGGCCAACATAAGACCCATTCATTTCATCTTCAAATGTCCAGAACAACAAACCAGAACTATTAACAACACGATACTCAAGGCTCAACTTTGTTTGCTGGAATGGGACAAAATTAAAGAATGAATCAACTAGTTCCACTGAAATGTGATTTTCAACCAGCTTTGGTACTTTAGCTGCATACTGGACAACTTTTGAGAGTTCAATATTAACCCCGGCTGCAATAATAATTGACAACAGAATTATAAGAATGTCAGAGAATAATGTAACTTAGCTAGTACTCTATCAATGATAATACCTGTTCTTACTTCCATTGCAAATGGATGACCACCATTCAATGGAATATTTCCACAAAACACTCGAATCTCATAGGCTCCAGATTTTTCAGGTGTGTAAGTGACATCAAAGACACTTACCTGAAGTTTCGAATTTGCACCAGACTGAAAATACCTATCGTCAGTAGCAATTTGGAAAACAATATCTCAAAAGTAAATCAAAAGACCATTAAAGTTGAGCTTACACTGTTCTTTGAATCAAAAGATGGTGAGGGGGCACTTCCTTCGGGTGAAGGTCCTGTTCCAGAAATCCAAGGGTCATATTTAGAATAACAAGTAATCAGAAAATTCGGCAACCATATAGTTCTCAGAAATCTCATACCATCAACATTCTGCCTAGTGTAAATGGTAGGCAGAATACTGTAAGAATCATTCTTCCTTGTGATTTGCACGTGCAGTGTTTCTGCCTCAACCGGTGAGGGATTATGATAAACATCTTCCAAATAGACTGAAAAACTTGAATTAGTTCCAGCAGTAGAACTAGTCAGACCAGTTCCATTGATGACGCTATTAACCCCATCACAATAACCTAATGCAAGAAACTTATATTTTAGTCATGACACGAAAATCAATGTTAACCTAAACCATGAAAAAGAGCTGTGTAAGAATATCCCGGACCTACAAATACTGTAAAATTATATGGCATATGAGAGATACTCTGGTTCTGTTCCATATCAAAAATACTGAGCACAAATTCTCCAGGTTCAAACACGCTGAACGAAAGCAATTGGATTCCTGGTGCCACTTCTTTGAAATGCAAGTCAGGTATAGGAATGGACAACTTTGTCTCTTTCTCAATAACTAGAGCATCAAAATCATATAAGCCTGGGACAAGGTTCCCAAATTCATCTTGCTGATAAACAAAGATTTCTAGCTTAGAGAATATCTGCAAGACATTTGTATCGTAATTCCATTTGGCCAAGCAATTGGAAATATCCACTGATCCTGTTACATTGCCGATTTAAAACTATGTGTCAAAGAACTGAAGTTAAACTTCTCAGTTCCATGGGAGAGAGAACTAAAGTGAACTGAAAAGTTACCTGGTTTCACTTTGAAAGGTAAGGGGCAACAATTCAAAGTTTGATTTTCTCCCTCAATGTGTAATAAGAGGTTTCCAGTTGTGGAAGCGATAAATTCGATACCAACATAACCAAATCCATTCCAACCCAAGTAAGTAACATTCAGGAAACTTAAAAATGTACCATTGGCATAAAATGCAGAAACAATGAATCTGTAAGAGTTTGGTTCTTCAATAGTAGACGAGATGTTATTCCCAAATGCATCTTTCGGAAGTATTAACACTGCTGCTTTTGTTCCTGCTACAAATTCATTAACAAGCCCTCTCCACGAAGCAACAGACACAGATGGATGCATTCTCCCTTCACCCATTAGCAACGGTTAGTTTACTAAACACGAAAAAGAGAACATTAATGGAAGGAAATCCAACTGAATTACCTGCTGATACTTTGAAATGAAGTGAAGAATCGGATATCTTGAAATGTTCATCATCAATAAGAACATTAAACACACCAACAAGAATTGGTACAAAAGAAATGTTCCATTGAGTAGAATCACCTTGAAGAGATGAAAAGACACCAGATATATAAGAACAATTACCCTTCTTCCCATTCACTGTGATTGTTGGATTAGGGTTATAACCACCAATTTGAATGCTATTGTTGTTGTCTAGTACTTTAATCTTAATGATTGCTACTTCACCTGCTTGAAATGTATCCTTACCATCCAACCAACTAAAAGCAAAATAAGGAACAGAAGAAAACTTATCTGCACAAATGAAAGAAATGGGTCTTCAAAAGTGGATGAATACGAGAATTTCAACAAACAGAAACACTAGAATTTACAAAACAATTGCAACTGTAAGAAACCTACCTGAATTTGCAAATGTGGTGGTGAAAGCTGCAAGGATGGAGACTGCGCTGGCAAGAATGCTTAGAGTGTAATGTTTCATTTGGAGTCCCAGTAAGTAAAATAATTTTTTTGTGGTTCCACAATTTGGGATTGTGTGGAAAATCAGAAATGCAGTTGCATTTTGAAACTTTTGGCGGGTTAAGTTTATTGGGTCATGTTGGTTGACCATTTCTCTTGTAAGCAGTTACTGGCAGTTAGGATTCCGTCTTTGATCTCTCAAAAACGTGGCTTGTGTAAACCATGGTTTTCTAGATCACTGGAAATTATGTCATTTAAACAAGTGTTAGAAACTTGGAGCAATAAGTTGTAGAACAGCATATAAAGAGTTGTCACGAACTCGAAACCACAATTACTAGAACAGATAAGAAATCTAGATATAACATAGATTGATGTCTTGTTAAAAGTTAATACTAATCCACCAAAAACAACCAAAGGAAAATTTACTAACGTAAATTCTAGATAAACAAAAATTTGAGTCCCCGCTGCGTATATAAGATAGGATTAACACTTGGGATTGAAAAGTCTGACTTGAGATGAAAGCATGTGATAAACAACCACTTAAACCCTGAAACCTCTGCTGTTTCTCTTTCCTCTGGCTTTCTCGAATTTTCTTCCCTTGGAACGCACATAAGGCTTGCTGTGACTGTGTGGCACACCAGGAGCTCCGAAATGCTTCACTGCTTCACGGGAGTTCTTTGGACCTCTGAGAAGAACCTGAAATGGAACAACAAAAAGTTAAGGAATTTGAATCCAATAAGTTATGGTACTCAAATATACCACTAAAGTATTGAGAAAAACTGGAGAATGCAAAAATAAAACAGAACCAGTGATGACCCATTCACAATAGTTAACATCATGTCAAGGAAATTGAACTGTTGTTTAACTCTTATAAGATCACCTAAAAACGGATACCAAATGTAAGAAACGTAAATAACTAACTTAGAAACCTCATTCCGTATGTACCATGATGAAGTAGAAGTAAGCAAACATGTATAGAAGACAATAGACTCCAAGCAAGACAAATTTACTGCTAATGGTGCTAAACCTGCAACCCATGTTACATGTAGCATCAACTGACTATTGATATTACACACAGACGGAGCTCCTGCATCTAAGACCGACTCTTCACAAGGGGATGAAACCATTTGATACCCTCCAAACAACATCCTGCATCTTTGGGAGAGACAACATGATTACACAAACATCACATTCCTATTTGCTTATGGATCCATCGAAACACTTACACTGAAATCCACTAAACTTACCTTTTGAATCACAGGTTAAGTTTTCAAACAGAATTCAACATCATGCAAACTTCGCTCTTCCATTATACAGTGGTCAGAAGAAGATGAAAATAACTGATCTATTACCTAAACTCAGATGTTGCTATTAGCATGGATATTCCTCATAGTTTTAAACAAGCACAGGAAAAAAACAAGTAGCGGAAAGATATAACATATAAGCATTCCGAACAACAAACAAAATTTTTGAATAAGTCCATTCTCTTAACTCCACAAAAGCAAATATAAAGAACAAGAAATCACTTTACGGAACACAAAAAAGCAAGTGCGAGCTCATTTTAGTCCAGTAGATATTGATGGTATTCGTGACAATGCTTATTGTGTGTCTCAGCTATATGTCAATACAATTAACCATAATTTCAACAAAACCTAAAAACAGTTCAATCATCCATTTCCATCTCAAAGCAATCATAATATACCCAGAATAAACTGATTAAAATACTAAAAACATTTCCATCCAAATATCATACAACAACAGCAACAAAACCAAAATACACAAATGAACCAGATCTTAAACAAACATACCGTGTTTTGTCCAAGAGGAGCTCTAAGAGCAAGCTGATCAAAAGTCAAGCACTCTCCACCAGCTTTCTCAATCCTAGCTCTAGCAGTCTCAGTAAACCTCAACGCAGCAATCTTCATTTTTGGTACTTCCTTTACTATCCTTACATCATCAGTAACTGTACCAACAAGTACACCAATCTTCTCTCCCTATTAACAAACAGAAACCCAAGAGAAAGAAGAAAAAAAATCATTAAATCCAAATCCAAATCCAACACAAACCCACTCTCATACATAAAATCCAACACAAACCCATCATTACAAATCTAAAAAAATATCATGAAAGTAGATGCAAAATCTAACCTTGTTATCCAAGAACTTAATCAATCTGGACAGAGACAGTGGAGCTTTGTTGACCTTACTCATAAACAATCTCTTCAATATAACACCATTGAACTTACTACCAGTTCTCCTTAACAAGAATCGGTAAAGTTTGACGAGAAGCTTGAGATAAATATCATCAGATTTGGGTGCTGTTCTTTTTGTTTTCTTGCTCTTACCTCCAGCAATCAAATCGATACCCTGCAAAACAACACAACATCATAATCAAATCATTAGATCGGAGATAGATAAAGAGATGTTAGGGTTTGGAAGGGGGTGAAAGAAAGAGAGCATACCATGGCTGGTTTCTTCTCTGCTTCTGCTCTGGTGTGGAAGAAAGGAGGCGTTGGTTTTGTTCTAGATTTAGGGTTTATGTCGAGTCGTGAAACTAATAGCTTCACATTTGGGGTTGGGCTTTGGGCTTGATTTCATGGACGGATTCGAAAATTACGAGCCCGCTTCTTGACCTCACCTAAGAGCAACTCCAATGGACACCTACAGCGGGACTGGCAAACCATTAAAACGGATGAGCAGACCCTCAAATGAAAGGTTTTGTACATCGCGTCTCATATAGAGTCGATTGGCTCAACTTGAGACGACCAGCTTCATTAGAGACGATCGTCCCACACAGGGCCGAGACTCTTCTCAAACAGAGCCGAGTATCGTTCCACATTGAACCGATCAGTTCATATTGAGCCGACAACGGCTAGTTACATCCAACGGCAACCAACTCATTCACTATAAATTCAGTTTATTTCAACTTTAAACTCACACCTTCTCCACCTTCTAAACATAAAAAAATCTTATAATTCATCTTCAATCTCTCCTTCAACATCCACAAAAATTTATAGTTTCATTCCAGTCAAACCTTCCACACCACCTTATAATTTCACTGCATTATCTTTAAAACAATTTTTTGTAGAAAATGGAAAGTCAAGCAGATACACAAAATACTGCATCACAAAGAGTTCGCGGTCCGAAGTTCAGTTTGGATGAAGATAAAGCTATCTGCGGAACTTATGTAGCATTGCCGCTTGATTCAATCAATGGGGTTCAACAACAACATGCAACGCTTTGGGAAATATTTTTACACAATTCTGTCAGGAAATCGGGAATCCAAAAAACCGCGATGCTACCGGGTTGTCACATCGTTTTGGTGCAATCAGTAAAGATATGAACAGTTGGGTTGCTTTGATGATGCAGATGAAACGAAAAAAGGGGAGTGGTGATACTGATGTCGATCTGGTAAGTTGCATTAACATGTTGTTTAATTGATTTACAAATCCTTTATCAATTTGATGCAAAATGCTAATTTATATATTGTTGAAACTGCAGTAATGAAAAACAAGAGAGGAATGGCAAAAAACCAGAACTTCTAGTTTTAAGCACGAAGCATGCTTCCACATCCTCGGAAAAATCAACTGATACAATCCTGATTTATTGGATGGATATGTTGTGCCAAAGGAATCCCATTACGAGACTGGTGGATCCCAACATGGTAGTCAATCCCAGCATGGTGGATCCCAACATGGTTTTCCAAGTTCTCCTTATTCTTCACCAGAAACAAACTCACACCCTCACCTCAACACCGGTGCATCAGTACATGGAAATTCTAATTTGAATGTTAATGGAACGGCTAATTATGGGAGGGAGTCGGTGTGAAAAAAAGCAAAAAGCTCAGAAAGGAAGCTCAAGATGTTGCACAATCATCAAATTCAGGTTCATTAGAGTTCAAACTTCAAGGTTATTTTGCAAATCAAGAAAAGAATGATATTGATAAACTAGTCATACGTAATAAAATGGCTTCAGAAATGAAGAAAGGTCATAAGGCAGTTGAAAAGAATATTTTTAATGCACACATGCGATGAATTATGGGAATTGACACTTCCAAGATGAATCGGACACAACTTCGTCTCTAGCAAGATGAATTTGATACACTCCAAGCACAGAAGTCCAAGCAACGGCCACCAGTAACTGACGGGTCTTCTTTCTCAGAAGAAGACAACGAAGAAGACAACCATGCGGAGGATATCGACAATGCCATAACATTGGTTTAGTTTTTAAAATTCATGACTTTTTAAGTTTTTTTATGTAATCCTTTTAGTTTTAGTGTCAATTTAATCCTAATTTGTAACTTAAATTATCAGAGTACACAAATCAATCTACCGAAATAAAAGTACAAAAATCAAACTACCGAAATCAAAGTACACAAATCAAATAACACTAAAAGAAACACTAAATCCTATGAGGGTTTCTTCTTCCAAAATCGTCCCACAAGTGAGCAGTGAGATCCTCTCTTTGTCTTAAATGTAAAACTCTATTTTGGATTCTCTTTTCCACCATTCTGTAATCTCTTGCAAGGGACACCCTATGCGGTTGAACGTCTTTTTTCAAATATTTATCTGGATAATGAACCCATGTTTTATCCCGTCGAGTTTCCTCGATTACCATATTGTGCAAAATGATGCAGGTGAGCATAATCATGTTCATTTCTATTGGTTTATACGAACGATATGGTCCACAAATTATATGGAACTTTCTATTAAAAATTCCAAATGCTCGTTCCACATCCTTCCTACACCCCATTTGTTTTTTGTTAAACAACCGTTTAGTGCGGAAATATTCCCCATTTGTAGGTATCTCATCATAAGCTTGTACTAAAGTTGACCACTGCGGATAAATTCCATCCGCAAAAAAATACCCCATGTTATAGTGATTGTCGTTGATGGTGAAATTGGCAGCTAGAGCGTTTCCATACTTCAATTCTTCGAACAACGGTGATTTGTGCAAGATATTGATGTCGTTGTTGCAACCCAAAAGTCCAAAAAAAGCATGCCATATCCAACAATCATAAGAAGCTACCGCTTCCAAAACCACTGTTGGTTTTGTATAGTGGCCCTTATATTGACCTTGCCAAGCATACAGACATCCATGCCACACCCAATGCATGCAATCAACGCTACCTAACATTCAAGGAAATCCTCTGGCTCGATTCTCATCTAGTATACGATTGACATCATCTTGCGTGGGTTCCCGAAACGTGGACTAAAATGGTTGACTACAATTTCACAAAATATTTTTAGATTATCATATGCAGTTGTTTTGGCCATTTGAACGTACTCATCATAAGCATCTGCAGGAATCCCATAACCAAGAATCATAATGGCTGCGGTGACCTTTTGTTAAGGACTATGCCCTCTTATATTTTCGTGCATCAAATTGATAGTTAAATTTAGGGTTTACCCGACAAAGCTCTCCAATAATCCTCCTGACCAAGTGATGTGACATTCGGTAGCGACGTTGAAAATCCTCATCAGAGTAGACACTTCTATTAATAAAATAATCACGTAACATTTGTTGGTGACCTTCCTCTTGAAATCTCCACGTATATCTTCTTCTCAATACAACTCCTGGTTCTGGAGTGGAACTTGACCGGTGTATAATTGTAGCATTGCGTTAGTTCTGGATCTCTCATCGTCTGAATCTGCATCCATTTGATCCAGCTGCTGCATAAACGCTTCTTGTTGATGGAAAAATGTTTCCACTAATAATTGAATTTCTTCATTATCCATTTCAGGATCCATGATGAATGAAACTAATGAAAATAAGAGAGATATAAAAATTTGGAAGATTTTTTTGTACAACAGACAATGAAATGTATTCGAGTATGTTTATCATTTGTGGATTGAGTGTGTTTATATAAGTGTAGAAATAAACATAGATGTTGGGGGAGTATGGAATAATAGCCGTTGTCGATCCATACAAGACCTGTCGGTTCAGACTGGGATGAGTGTCGTCTCAACTTAAGACGAGATTCGGATCAGGTTGAAACGACCGGCCTAATATGGTACGCTCAACTTATTATGACTCGATAAACAATCTTCCCACTGCACAAAACTCAGTTTTCCCATCCACCTGGCACCACAAACAACCTTATTTGCATAGTCCCATTGGACTTGCTCTAATAAGGGTAGTTGGTTATATTTCTCACGAATCCAGTTTTGAGGCATCTTTCATGCACATAGCGGCTGGTTAGGACTGAGCGACTTCAGCAATGCATGTAGAGGCGAAAGCCTTACTCAAGACAGGAAAATGGTTAAAGGATAATATCGTATCTATAGTATCCATAGTTATTGACTGCAAAGAACTAGCGGATATAATTTATAATGGATTTATGGAAATTTCATGGAAGGCGGAGAACAGAATTGAAGAGACGAAAAATATCCTTCAAAATCTTCCACAAGCTCGGGTACAATATATCTGCAGGAAACAAAATGCATCAACGGATTCTATAGCTAAAGAAGCAAGAATACAGAAAATTTCAATGCTTATAAAACAGAAGGGTTCG
This sequence comes from Papaver atlanticum, assembly GCA_023531105.1. Taxonomy (NCBI): domain Eukaryota; kingdom Viridiplantae; phylum Streptophyta; class Magnoliopsida; order Ranunculales; family Papaveraceae; genus Papaver; species Papaver atlanticum. The sequence continues at coordinate 357,001 of JAJJMB010005965.1, read as the reverse complement.
GTGTGTCACGCAATGGCTGAGATACATTCATTTTTCTACCTTGCGGCTACAATCCCCCTCTCCTCCCCGTGTAATCTTCGATCCATATATCCAACGGTTGCGGATCATCTAGATCACACGTATATCGTAATGAATTCCTTCTCCACCTTTGTCACTCATTGCAGTTCTTTATTCAACTTTTACTCTTCAATTACTTCAGACGAATCCACCCTTTCATGTCTTCCCTCTTCAACGACATATATTTCATCTCAAACTTTGGCATATGTGGTAAGGCAACTATGGATTTTTATTTGAATCGTTTCGTTTTCTAACTTTGCATTCTTGATTTTTATAACCCTAGATTTTAACTTATGGTGGGTTTGTTTGCAGAATTCACGTTTCCAAGAATTTATAATCCCATGGGATTACAAATTCTGGAATTCATATAAATCCCTTGTGTGTTTGGTAAACCATTTAAAATTCCTAGTATTTATATAGATTATTGTTTTAAAGTCTTTGTACCATTTGGCATTGCCCTCAAATCTTAAAATTGCATATATATGATTTTTAGAGTTACAAAATAGTGGGGTCCATAAATCCCTTGATAAGTTTCCCAGCAAATCTTAGGGGGGAGGGGTCGGACTCTATATGGAGGATTTGCTGGAAAACTGATTCCCCTAGGAAACGTGATTCCAAGGATTCGGGCAACCAAATGTATCGTGGGAAACGTAATTCCACCAAATCCCCTGGACCCATAAATTCCACCTTTAAAATTCTACATCCAAACAATGAGTTAGGTTTTTTATAATAGGCATTCAATATTGATTGGTTTCGGAAATAGCCTAATGGAAACAATGATATAATTTTCCTTTCTTGAAATTTCACCGATTAAACTGTGAATAAAACATGGTTTATTTTATGAATGGATCGTCGGAAATTCTTACTTTGGTGGTATGTTTTTGCGTAAATTGTGAATTGGGTAATTGTAATTTGCGTAATTTTTTTGGAGGCACCTGTTTCTGATTTTTTGTTGGTTACAGAACAATGATTTTTTTGGGTCAATTAGTTCTCCATGATCTGTGAATTCCTTCATTGCTTGAAGCTTCCTTCTTTGGTTAAGCAACCACCACCAATAGTAAGCTGTGGTCTAGGAATGAATTTTAATGATCAAGAACGATGTTAACTATTTAGAATGATGTTATGTGTGTATTTTAGATTATAACAATTGTTTGATGAGATTTGTGGCTACTCTGTAGCTTCTAATATTGTTGCAACAACCAAAAAGAGGTAAACAGTATCACTAAAATGATGGAAGACTTTGGCTTTGACATTGGTGGAGAAATTTAAGATTGGGATTAAAAAACCCGAAAATGATGGAAGACTTCCTGGCATCTATAAGTTTTTGTCCAGGGATTCCTTGAATGAATTGCTATTTTGAGTAGGATAATGGAGATCAACATGCTTTGTTCTGATCATAAATGGCTTCTAGATTATATGTAGTTTTCATCTGAATATTTTGATTCCAAGTTATTCATAAATTTAATTGTAAAGTTGGATAAAATTTGATCAATGGTTCATTGCTCCTTTTCCCTTTTTTATTTGATATCTAATGATCTGCAATAATATTTTGGTGGATATCTTGCTGATCCCGTAATGTAGCGTGTAAAGTGGGTCTGTTGTGTTTGCGTCCGAATCAAAGTCTAAAATGGTTGCATTTTTAATTGTAAACCCTTAAATCAACTGATATTATTCTGAAATTTGCTGAAAAGTAGTTGATGTCGAACAATATAACCCCACTCTCCGTAGGTGATGTTTTTCAGTCAATTGGGACATGATTTCCGTCCAGACTTTGGACCCTTAAAATCCTTTCAATAGATGTTAATGGCTACAACTTCCCACTGCAAGCCATTTTGCCCAAAAGCTGATGAACGGTGAGCCAAGTCCATTGTCATCATTCCATTGTAAGTTGTCTTAACATCTATGTGTTTATTGCCGGATATATTAACTGTTACATAACTTTTTCAGGGTTTATATGTTAAACCACTATAATAGGAAGATCCATCAGATGTGTATTGAGAAATGTAGAACGAAAGAATATTTATGATCTATTGGAAACCATAAGGTATCCTAGGAAAAATCAGGTGGTATTTATAATGATCATTGTTTTACCCTAATTTTTGTACCTATAACTGTCACCATCTGCTTCTTCCCAATTCACTTCGTTAATTTAATAATGGATGACTTTAGGCATACATCTTCCGGACCGTCTCACATGTAGCAAGAAAGAACTGAGTGTAATCCGGACCTTTGGGGTTCCCCGTTCATGCAAAATGAATGGGTCTTCTTCTTTAAAAGGCGCGAGTTGAACTTATTTGGTTTTAAACTTAATTAATGTTCATATTCTGGGTTTCTTAGTATCTCCTGTATTTTGGGTTAAATGAATTTGGAATTTTTGATCCATGTTTTTTGTTTTTCCCAGCAGACAAGGTTAAGGTGGCATGAGAGCAAGAAGCTCTTGCAGGTTTTTGGTGTTATATCAAACCTAATCTCAGCGATGTTGTTCACAAGTATTGCCATTTCAATACCTTGACGTGTGATGTGTTTTAGATAGTGGTAAGAAAAGTTGTCGTTCACTCAGACTTGATGAGATTGATTTCAGGTTTAATAAATGAAAATAAATAAAAATAATAAAATATATACACAAAATAGTAGCAGGATGGATAGATACTGGGACTCGGGATTTCACTGTCTTTCATATACATGGGTTTTAGAAATTAATCCTTGACATTTATAGCTCCAAACACAAGAAATATTAACTCTATTCTTTGCCAAAGTAGATTTCGTAAAACATTAATTGTAGGTTGTAAGCATGGCGCATAAAAATTACCAAGAACTAAACATGCGTCATCAAACAAAGTGACAAGTAATTAATAGAAATCATAATTCATTAAAAATCAGTGCAAACAGTAATTAAGGAATTAATTAAATTTACCACATGATGAAATTCAGCTTCGTCCGTCGTCCCAGAGATGGGTTCTAGCTCCGCATGGTGAAAACACACTCAAAGGAATTTTTCATTGCTCAAAAAGGTATTTGCAAGGAGAAAAGGTATAAAGCAGTGTGTTTGTAACAGTTATAATTGTTACAGAACCCACTGTTACAGAGAAACACTAACAGACTGTTGCGAATTCGAAATAATTGTTACAGAAATTGTTACAAAGATATTGAATTTTAAACTATATGTAACGGTTTCTGCGACTGTTTTTAACTGTTGTTCTGTGTTCTTCTTCTTCAATGTCAGCAGCAGAAACAAGCTCTGCAACTCCCGATTCTCTGCTCTATTCTAACCCCTCACTCTCCATCCTCCTCTACAAAATCCCAGTACCCCTTTTATACTCTTCAGTGCCTTCAAATCTTCATAATAACTCCAAGAAATCCCCATTAATGCCTTTCATCCTCGGGATATTTTTTACCAAAGTTACGTAATTATTTACTTCTTTACCTTGTTCACGTGTCTGTTCAAGATCTAAACACTCCAAACTCGTGTGATACGAGTATTATAATGAGCAAAACTCGCTATAACACACGAAAACAATTCAACTAATTTGTGGCAGTAACATAAATACCCGAGAATCCATGTTTCTTCTCACGCGTTGTAGCTGTCTAGCATACTCCAACTCAATGCTACACGACTCAAATGACATTAAACATGCTGCTTCCGCAAGATATCTTCACAAAATAATAAACCAAAATCCCGAGATATCCTCACGATACGTACCTTCCTTTGTTTTGCTTAAACTCGTGGAAATCCTATTTATTCTCAAATCCAAGGCATGTACTTTCCTGTTTAGATAAAACAGGTCCAAAGCTGCAAAACTGTAATTTCCCGCCCAAAACTGTTTCTCGTGAAGAAGAAGGGGTACCCCTTAACCAGTGATGGGTGCGACCAGCGACTAGTATGCCCCTTATCAAATGAGGTGCCCCTTATCCAAATTAGGAGTTCGCTTAGCAAATGCCCTCCGGGGTGCCTTTAACAACTTTTCGAGCTAATTTTTCCAAAAATGTTTATTACCCAAAAACACCTACAAACAAGTTTATTAGTGATAAAATGAGTCCCAGCTAATGTATTTATGGGTGAAAATGCGTCACACATGCGTGCTCATCAAATTCCCCCACACTTACATTTTGCTAGTCCTCGAGCAAAACAGAAAATTGACCCGCTACACAGCTGGTCATATAATAAGAGAGAGAGAGACCCGCTACACAGCTGGTCATATCATATCATTTTTATTTTATTTTTTTTAGACCCGCTACACAGCTGGCCATAGAAAATACCCTACAAAAGACCCACTACACAGCTGGTCATAACATGCAAGAAAAAAGAAAAGACCCGCTACATAGCTGGTCATAACCCTAACAATCATTAAAAAAAAAATTAAGACCCGCTACACAGCTGGTCATAAAACATACATAAATTTTTATTTATTTATTTTAGACCCGCTCAACAGCTGGTCATAATATGCCAGAAAATTCCTGAAAAATAAAAATAAAAAGTTAATAACGACTCCCCCACACTTAAATCTAACATTGTTCTCAATGTTCTAAAGATGAAATTAAAAACATGAATAAGGAGAAATTGTTACTATCGAAAGGAAGTGAGGAAGGATATTACCAGAGTATCCAAAACATGGGTTACCTCCCAGCAAGTGCTAAGTTTAAAGTCTTCAGCCAGACTAAGAAAGGCTTAGTCACCTCATAAAATCATAAAGAAGTAACCTGAACAACTGCGGGTCATTTGAATCAAAAAGTGTTACCCAAAGGAAAAGTAAATTACAACAGACCATGAAGATACCGAACATACCCTTATCTAATTTTTTAATTAAGACAACTATATCTAGTTGTGGTTCAGGTTCAGGTTCTATAAAAAGGTCTAGATAAAATATTTTCAAGGGCCAAATTTCCTCAAAGGTAAAATCCTGAAGGTTAGGTTGAAGAGTCTGGAAATACTTAACTAAGAACTTAGAAGCACATAACAACAACCTGAATAATTGGGGATCCTCTAAGTCAATCAGATTTGACTCACACAGTTGACCACAATAGTGGTCATTCTTAAGCAAATGTGTCGACCCTAATCTCCTAAAGTAATTAGGTTTAGTATCAAAACTTAATAATTGTCACATCTGAAACTTATACGTTCCCATAATTGGTTGAAAAATATTTTGTGGGAAAACAAAGTCAATTTGGGTATTATCGCCTGGGTAAACCACATCAACCAGAGGATGGGTTTCTAACAACTGAACTTCTTCCTGGACATTATTAGGTTCGGGAGAGCTAGTATGAAGGTAATCTGGCATAATGGTTGAGGCACATATATCAAGTCCCAAGTGAGGGACCTTTCTAAGAGTTAAAGCACATGGAGAATGATAATCACCCCCAAACTTAGAGTTTTCAGTGTCTCTAGAAAGACTAGTCACAACTTCCCTAATTTGTAGGTCCTGAAAATGGTCAATTGATTCTTCTAAGTCTGGTTCATCCTCACTCATCTCTGCGAGTTCATTTTCTTTGCCTAAGACTATTGTTTCCAAATCGGTATACTCAAAATAAACCCGTTCCTCTAAACCATCATTAGCTTCGTGAAAAGGAAATACTACATCGTCTAAAACGGGGGTATTTCTAGTCAAATCCTCGTCCTTTTGAATAGGTGAATAATTATTAAAATTATTTGGATTTGTACTAGAAATAACATTATCATTATAAAGCTCAATGGGAGTAACAAATTCCTGATCACTATGCCTACATATTTCAGATTCTTCATCAATACTATCCTCATCACAATCATTATTATAATAACATGAAAATGATCGAACCTCATCTAAACAAGTAGTGTTACCAATTTTAATCTCGTTATCTTGATTATGTGAATAACTATCCTCATTTTCAAGGGTACTATTGGAAACACAATATTGAAAATTAAGCTTATTTTGAGCATTTTGCGCCTCTAACAAACGCTTCTGAATCGACTCACATGACTTACTGATGGTATCATGTATAGAAGATTCACTCTTGGTTGCGGTTCTTTCGTCCATAACTAAGTCATTTGTCTCAGTTGACTCATATGTTGACTCAAGTAACTTACGTGTTGACTCAAGTATCCTACGTGCCGACTCTAGTTGAGGATAAGTATAAGAATCTTGCTCGTATGACCGGTAGGTGTGTGGATAGTAATTTGGCTCACCATGGTATGACCCATATCCTTCAAAAGGATGGCATTCCCAACCACTATTCACACTATGATCATAATAGGAATAATGTCCATGTTGCTCAGTCGGATATTCGTTGTATTGGCTATTATAATACCAGTTCGACATTCTCAACACAAAATAAAACCCACTGACAGGGGATTCGTGGGTGGATAGAGTCTTACCTCCCGTACCAGACGGGCGATGAACCGTTGAGTCGACTCAGGCCACCGACTCCTATGTCAGTGTACGAACCTGAGGGGTCGAGACAGTATCGTAATTGTCGTCCTTCCCTGCAGCAGTTTAATTTAAATTAACCCTTCCTTAGGGTTTTAAAAATAATAATGTCAAATGTCCCAAAAAATAGTCCAAAAAGTGTCCAAAAAAATAAATAAATAAAAGATTACAAAAATATAACCCTAATTACAGTTTCTAAAAATAAAATAAAATAAATCTAATAAAAATAAATTAACTATATACAAAAATATTCTTCTTTACTCCTTTGGATTTCTCTTTTCTTTCCTTCTTTGGCTTCGCTTTACTTTTCAGCACTTTCTCTTTTTCATAAGCTCCGCACCAAATCTGAAAGCAAACATAAAATACCAAAACGCGTAAAAAGTAACAAAAATAATACAAATAAAGACCTAAAAACAAATCTAAAAACAAGTCCACGACGGCGGCGCCAAAAATTGATGTGTTTTAGATAGTGGTAAGAAAGGTTGTCGTTCACTCAGACTTGATGAGATTGATTTCAGGTTTAATAAATGAAAATAAATAAAAATAATAAAATATATACACAAAATAGTAGCAGGATGGATAGATACTGGGACTCGGGATTTCACTGTCTTTCATATACATGGGTTTTAGAAATTAATCCTTGACATTTATAGCTCCAAACACAAGAAATATTAACTCTATTCTTTGCCAAGGTAGATTTCATAAAACATTAATTGTAGGTTGTAAGCATGGCGCATCAAAATTACCTAGAACTAAGCATGCGTCATCAAACAAAGTGACAATTAATTAATAGAAATCATAATTCATTAAAAATCAGTGCAAATAGTAATTAAGGAATTAATTAAATTTACCACATGATGAAATTCAGCTTCGTCCGTCGTCCCAGAGATGGGTTCTAGCTCCGCATGGTGAAAACACACTAAAAGGAATTTTTCATTGCTCAAAAAGGTGTTTGCAAGGAGAAAAGGTATAAAGCAGTGTGTTTGTAACAGTTATAATTGTTACAGAATCCACTGTTACAGAGAAACACTAACAGACTGTTGCGAATTCGAAATAATTGTTACAGAAATTGTTACAAAGATATTGAATTTGAAACTAACTGTTGTTCTGTGTTCTTCTTCTTCAATGGCAGCAGCAGAGACAAGCTCTGCAACTCCCGATTCTCTGCTCTATTCTAACCCCTTGTGTGTACCCACTATTTTCCTCAGGATTTTATTGTATATGGGTCCACTAGATCAAAGCGGTGGCATCCTAGAACTCCTCACACTTATTGCGGAATCAACTCTTGACGAGTTATTAGATAAGGCAGCGCAAAATAAGGGATTCAATCTTTATCAATTAGGGTTCCCTGCATATAAATTCAGGTGACATAAACCCTGAAAGGTATGCCTCCAAACCCTAAAAACTCCTGTGGAAAACTCTATGCTAACTTGAGCGTCGGACCCCATTCCATTTATCAAGGAGAAGATCGATCATCAACTTCAATTGAGATTGTTTGTGGTGAAGATCAGTTTTTGCCCAAACATCTTTGGCGCCGACTAAGGGTAGATCTGTTCCCGTACCTTCAGAAATTCATGCTTGATCAGTTGAAGATCAAACACAGATGGACTTATAACCATTTAAATCCGAGCACGTTAATCTTCTCCTCCATCACGGCTAAACTGGGTTTGCACATCTTTTATCCTTTTACTTTTTATATGTAATTTTGATAACAGGGGTATCTCTTATACATGAGATCATACTTGCATATGCATGTTACTCAATAGTTATATATCGATCAATAGGGGCGGCTTTACACCCTAGTTCGGTGATTTATAATAAGCCTTCACATTGAAGATCTGTTTGGTAGTCAATCTGGATCTGACAATTTATACCCAATATTCAAGCCTCCCTAATCTTACATATCTACCAGCCATAGGCTTGCTACCAAATGTAAAGAAATACTAAGCTTCAGATGGTGTGTTAGTTTTCTCACTTTACGGATCATATTAATTTTGATTACCAGCTCCTTTTTACTACCCAAAAGTATATGTATGAGTGGGAAACTCTATCGCTATCTGCCATGTTAAATTTCTGATTAATAATTTGAAGTCAAACTGTTGCTTAACACCCATGATAAATCTGATGTGTACTCCATTGGAAGCGAACTGCTGGATTGCATAGGTTTTGTAATTGCAGATTGCTGAAGGAACTGATCGTCCTGGACCATATTACGCTACCACACACATCAACATTGTGGAAGCCACAAGATTCTGATCCTGAGTTCAGGCTCGTTTGCAGCAGTTTTCTCCGTAAGCCTAATTCTAGTAGGAGCCAGAAATGGTTGTTGTATCGTGACAGGCACCTAAAACTTAATGATCATCAACATCCATCTCCTACCATCGTGAAACCCAACCTACACATGCTCAGGAACATTAGGATCATTGTCCTATGCTTGTTCTAGGCAGAAGGATTCATCCAGATATAATCCCACTATTTGGGACGATCCTGATGAGCAAATGGAATGCCTGGAGCGCTAGACCTTGTTTCAAGCATCTCTCAGTTGGTCCCGAAGCCTCTCCATGTTGTGAACACCAAAAGCTTGCATCTGCAGCAAGCACTATTCAGAGTAACTATACAACTATTATTAGTTGTTGTGTAAGACTACAAGTCATGCCTATCTCGGGTTTCTCGACAACATATCTGACATGGAAGGTTGTGTTTGCCAGCCTAGCAATCTCAACAGTATACTATCTGAAAAGGGTTTCTCAATTTTCAGCAAGCATATAAGGTGGGTGGGTCTTTTGATAATTGTGTAAGATGATTATTATATCTCAACTGCCTCTGTGTGCTGCAGCCGTTAACTTACAATCACTCTTATGTGTCTATATTTGAGGTTTTCAAGACAAGAGAAAGAAGATCAAAAAGCTAGCAACCTTGTGTAATGTTATTGTCTGCTGATTTTCAATTACAAGGAGACTCCTCTATAGTTTTGTTACAAAAGATCTTATAAGATATCCTAACAAAGATAAATATCTCTATATCTAGGTAAGTGAATAAATACAATATATACGAGAATATACATCTAATACCCCCCTCAAGTTGGAGCATGAAGAGTCGAAATGCCCAACTTGGGAAGAAGAGTTTGAAACTGCTGACGTCCCAAAGCTTTAGTCAAAATATCAGCTAACTGAGACGTAGTATGAATATAAGATGGAGCAATAGTACCTCGTAGTATTTCATCACGCACAAAGTGACAATCAATCTCGATATGTTTCGTTCGCTCATGAAAGACCGGATTATTAGCAATATGCAACGCAGCTTGACTATCACAATGAATTGAAACTGGTTTTGGATGTCCTATACCAAGACTTCGAAGCAATCCTTTTAACCATATAATCTCACAAGTTGTTGAAGCCAAGGCACGATATTCTGCTTCAGCTGAGGAGCGAGAAACTGTTGTTTGTTTCTTCGTTTTCCAAGATATTGGAGAACCTCCGAGAAAAACGAATTGTGCTGTAAGTGAACAACGACTAAGTGGACAACTAGCCCAATCTGCATCACAATAAGCGTCAAGAACTAAGTTTGAATAAGCCCGAAGTAAAATACCTTGTCCAGGACTAGATTTCAAATAGCGAACAACTTGAAGTGCAGCATCCCACTGGGATTGAGTTGGATGTTGCATAAACTGAGACAAAATATGAACAGAGTAACACAGATCTGGACGTGTAATATTTAGATAAATCAGTCGCCCTACCAACCGCCTATAACGAGCAGGATCAGTCATGGGCGTGTCTGATGCAAGAGCTAGCCGATGGTTCTCCTCCATTGGAACACTAGCTGGCTTAGATCCAAGAAGACCTGTTTCTGTCAAAATATCTAGAGAATATTTACGCTGGCAAAGAAAAATCCCTTTGGAACTTCTAGCTATATCAATACCAAGGAAATATTTTAATTTTCCCAAGTCCTTCATATGAAAACATCTGCTGAGATATGCTTGAAATTCGCAAATGGCAGCTCTATTATTGCCAGCAATAACAAGATCATCCACATACATAATAATATTTCCCTTGCGATAGATAAATAACGAGTGGTCTGAAGCACTGGTAGAGAAACCATATGTACGCAAAGCAGTTGCTAACTTTGCATACCAACACCGCGGAGCCTGTCGTAAACCATATAGAGACTTACGAAGTTTACAAACTTTGCCCGATAAACCATTACTGAAACCAGGGGGGAGTCGCATAAATACTTCTTCATTCAAATCATCATGAAGAAACGCATTGTGGACGTTCATTTGAACTAACTCCCAATTATTGATGGCGGCAACAACAAGAAGAGTTCGTACAGTAACCATTTTTACTGTGGGAGATAAAGTCTCGGTGAAATCAATCCATTCTCTCTGATGATTACCAAAGACAACTAATCTAGCTTTGTAGCGCTCAACAGTGCCATCAGATTTTCGCTTAATCCGGTAAACCCACATACAACCAATTACAGATTTGTTAGAAGGTAGATCTTCAATTGTCCATGTGTCATTGGAAACTAGTGCATCAATTTCCTCTTTCATTGCTTTGCGCCATTTCGGATCACCCATAGCTTCCTTGAATGAAGTGGGTTCAATATCATTCGAAATAGCTGCAACAAAAGTACGATGTGCAACAGAAAAGGCATTACAATTCACATAATGTGTTATAGGATAGGGAGTACCTGAGGACTTGACTGGTATAGGTGAAGCTTCAAGGGGAACCAAGGTCGTGTTAGTCTTCTTAGGAACACCATCCCATAGAACAAAATCTTTATGCCGAACGTTATCAAATTTGGTACGTTTACCCCATCCCAATTCCTTATCAGACATAAATACGGTATGTGGAGAAGCAGTAGACGCTGCTAAGTCAAGAACATCTTCAACAGAACGTTCATCAACCACAGCAGGCTCTGACTGAGGAAGCGCCTGGACATCTACATCATTTGTTCTGTTTACTGTGGTCTGTACAGTTTCCTTGAGTGCTGATAAACTTCCTGAATCACTGCGTTGAAGTGCACTGTCGCCAGAAGATGTGGTAGCAGCTGAAGAAGAACCAGTAGAGGCGATTATGTTACTGCAGTCATCCTCAAAGTGGACAGCAGACATATCCCTATATGCAGTTCCAACAGCCTCATCGAGATACAACGAGTGCAGTCGCATAAGTTCATCGTTGTTGGCTAGAGGAAAAGTGTCTTCAAGAAACTTTACATATCGTGACTGAAAGTATTGACCTGAATCGAGATCAAACAAGTGCCATGCTTTCTTCCCAAACGGATAACCAAGAAAAATACAACGACGATTTCGACTATCAAATTTATCGCGAGGACTAAGATTTTTCGCATAACAAAGACATCCAAACACTCTAATAGAGTTAAGAGTTGGAGCTGAACCATAGAGAAGCTCATATGGTGTCTTGAAATGAAGCACGCGAGAAGGCGTTCTATTGATCAAATATGCAGCGGTTAGCACACATTCACCCCAAAAATCAATTGGTAAACAAGCTTGAAAACGTAAAGCACGAGCAACATTGAGGATATGACGATGCTTCCTTTCCACTCTAGAATTTTGTTATGGTGTCTTAACAACAGAGGTTTGATGAACAATACCATTCTTTCGAAAATAAGAAAGTAGACCTTTAAACTCAGTCCCGTTATCACTACGTAGAATCTTAACTTTCTTTGTAAACTGACGTTCAATCAACGCAAAAAAAATTGTTATCAAAGTAGGCACCTCATCTTTGGTTTTCATCAAATATACCCAAACACATCTAGAAAAATCATCCACAATAGTTAAGAAATATCTCGAGTTACAGGCACGATTTGCACGATAAGGACCCCATACATCACAATGGATTAACTCAAATAAATCAGCTGCTTTATTATTACTCAACGGAAATAAACTACGAGTTTGCTTGGATCTATGACAGACTTCACAAGCATGGAAATCAGACTGAATATTACTGCTATTGACTTGAGGTAGAAACTTCAATACTTGTATAAAAGGATGTCCAAGCCGTTTATGCCATAATTCTGTAGTAGCCTTTTCTAACACGGCATTAACACGAGCTTGTCCCTTCGTTATCAAGCAATAAAGCCCATCAGTGAGCTTACCCATACCAATCTTCGTCCTCAAGGTGTGGTCCTGTATAACACATTCAGAATTAGTGAACTGAATACTTATAGTATGCTTCTTTGCACGCTTGGCATGCGGTGAAGACAAAAATTGAGACACGGATATGAGATTACAGGTACACTTTGGAACAAACAGCACATTATGCAAAACAAGAGAGTCATTCAACTTCACAGTCCCAATTTTTGTCACCTCTATACTTACACCATTAGGCAGACCAACTTGAATAGGGAAAATAACACGACAAGATTCAAACAAAGTGTCATCGCAACAGACATGATTGGAGGCTCCCGTGTCAACAATCCAGGTATGACCACTCTTACCATTTAGACGAACGTGATTTGTAGTGGCTGAGACTTCACCAAAGATGGCATTCGCCTTAGTTGGTGGTTGAATACTAAAAGATGGTGACTCGGTTTTGGTATGACCCGCAGGAAGGCGTCTTGGTTGGCGACCATCTGGATAACCATGCTTCTCCCAACAGCGATCCTCAAGATGTCCATTGTGACCACAATAAGTACATTTCAATGGAAGTTTGGCCCCTCCGGTTTTGGAACCTTGTGACCTATGTCCGTGAACAGCGAAGGCCATTGGAGTGGATGTATCCATCCTTTTTTGAGTATATAACTTTACTTCTTCCTCTTGTATGAGACGAGAATATACAGTATGTAGAGAAGGAAGTGGTTTGGTTCCCAGAATACTAGAACGTATATTAGCATAATAGGGTATTAGGAGTTCACGTACCTGATCATTATTACGCCAATTACGAAGAAGCACATTCAAAGCACAGGTACAACCAGAGCAAGAACATGAAGGTAGAGCATCAAAATCATTTATGTCATCCCAAAGTTTCTTCAACCTCCCGTAATAATCTTGAATGGATTCTCCATCCTTTTGTTTGCAATCAGCAACATCGGATTTGAGTTGATAGATTTTTATTCCATTCCCTAGAGAAAAACGAAGCCTGATATCCTCCCATAAATCATATGCAGTATCACGATAGGAAATTGAAGACCGAAGAACTGGATCAATTGTGTTAAATATCCAAGCAACAATCATAAAGTTCACAGTCCACCAATCATCTAAATCAGGAGAATCAGCAGGAGGTATAGAAACTTTACCATTAATGAAATCGAGTTTCCGTTTCGCACCCAGGGAAATACGAAACCCTTTAGCCCATTCTTCATAGTTCGATCCTTTGAGAACTACATTTGTGATAATAGTTCCAGGTCCATCGTTTGAAGCTAGAGCATATAATGGATTATGAGTTTGAGGTGAAGAAGAGGAAGATTTACTCAAATCGCTAATCAAATCGCCACCCATATATAAAAATTGGCTCTGATACCATGAGGTTTTTAAGACAAGAGAAAAAAGATCAAGAAGTTAGCAACCTTGTGTGATGTTATTGTCTGCTGATTTTCAATTACAAGGAGACTCCTATATAGAGGAACTTTGTTACAAAAGATCTTATGAGATATCCTAACAAAGGTAAATATCTCTATATCTAAGTAAGTGAATAAATACAATATATACGAGAATATACATCTAATAATATTTTCCATTCAAATTGTTATGTATGCCTTACAATTTTGGTTCTCAATCTTTAACGGTAAAAAATTTACTTAATTATTGAATTGATGAATGCAAAACTTTGAAACCGAACTAATCAGCTTTGGAGTCTCAAAGCCTTTGCCAGCGCAAAGGAAAGTTCAAATTATACTGTTATAATCTTGGGCTGCAGGTCGTTGACATTTGCGAAGTCACCCTATAATACACAAATTTACTTCATAAGCTAAATGCTAATGGGGGCGAAAATTAAGTATATATTTGACGGATCCAGGGACGTCACTTTATAAGAGTCACTCCATAGACGGGCAATCTCGATCAGAACCACCTGTAAGTGGGTAAGAATTTATCTTACACATCTTTTTCAAGATCTTCTTGCCTCATCCTTTTTGTTTTTATGAATTCCTCGTATCTACAATGTTTGGTCACTAGTATGAATCATGAAAGGTCTCTTACTGAGAGATGCACAGATGCGGTAACTGATACATAGGCAATGGCACGTACGTACAAATCTTCGTCCAACAAATGCTTACATATAGCCCATCTCGATGATCGTCTTGAAATGAGATCCTTGATTGATTTATGTCGTTGCACTAGATTTAGTGGTACATGGGTTTATAGTAACAAAAATCTTTTGGGGAATGACAGCATGTCACATCATTCTACTGGATATCTTTACTCTTACACGCACTTGTGTGCAAGTTTGAACAACAAATACGCCATACCCTATATCAGCTACATCTGCTGCAAATGGGGGCGACATGGCTTGTTGCTCCTAATTACATAACCAGTAGAGAAGACAAATCGTACATACAAATTTCTTAACCCCGCAACAAATCGTCATCACCTCGCTGAGATGTCAGGTACAGCGTACTACCACATCATCATGTTCTGTGCCACATCAGCATAAATATCCAGTCACTGTTACCACGTCACTGTCATCTGCCACGATAACAAAAGCACCCGCGCTTCTTGAAATCTTATTTTGTCAATAACTTCTTCGTTTTAAGTCCGAATTGAGTGATTTTTGGCTAGTTGGAATCGTATTTGAATTCCTTACAACATGGAAGCAAAAATTTCAGTGTTTGAGAAAATTTGATATGCACTTGGGTCAGCAACATGATCGAGTTCGAGGTTTGTGGGTAGCGACATGATGGAGTTCGAGGTTCGTGGATAGCGACATGATGAGTTCGAGATGAGGATTGCTTAGACCCTTCAATATTTAGCCTTGCATCACATCGCAAGAAACTATAGCCTCACCTTGCACGTGAGCACATAAGTCTTGCTCTTATTGCAAGCATAAAATCTCGTCTTGCATACGAGTACAAAGACTTGCACCTTGGCAAGCATAAAGTTTCGTCTCGACGATGAGCCCAGTGCCCGATATTGGTCCAAAGACTCGTACTGAACACAAGCAACAGCCAGCCTTCCTGAGCAGCGTGTGTTACATCCTTGTTACGTTGCGAGCAAAAAGCCTTGCCCCAGTCGCAAGCACATTACATTCTACTCAAGACTCGACTGGCTCTCGAGCATCACAAGTCCACTACATGGCAAAAAGTCTCTCCTAACACGTGAGCAAATTTTTTGCAGGTAATTACAGTTGGGGGCGTCTTCGTAATGTCTCTACTCACGCTTGGGGGCGAGTTTCATCATCAACGTTCGATGCTAAAGGATACAAAAACTTCTTAACCCCCAACAAGTTAGAGGTTAAGAGGGGAAGATGTTTGTACCATGTATTTTATACACGGAGAGCCCGTAATCAAGCCCACTTAGCCCGTGAAGGAAGATTCCATAAGTTTCCAAGACTTGTTGCCCAAATTGCTTGCATATCAAGTTTACATCAGAATTAGGGTTACATAAACACTATAAATACTTGTATCCTAAACCCTAAGAGGATATGGAATCCTAGGTTAGCTAACCACAATTATTGTAATCTCATATCAATACAATACTCTCCCTATGGGATTCCTCCATGGATGTAGGAAACACTTGTCGAACCACGCTAAATCTTTGTCTCCTCTATTTATTTTTTATACGTATTTTAACCCTAATCAACATCAAATCATCATGTTTAGTGCCTAAAAGTAATTTTGGGTACAAACACCCCTCACTCTCCATCCTCCTCTACAACATCCCAGTACCCCTTTTATACTCTTCAGTGCCTTCAAATCTTCACAATAACTCTAAGAAATCTCCATGAATGCCTTTCATCCTCGATATTTTTTTTTTACCAAAGTTACGTAATTATTTGCTTCTTTACCTCGTTCACGTGTCTGTTCAAGATCTAAACACTCCAAACTCGTGTGATACGAGTATTACAATGAGCAAAACTCGCTACAGCACACGAAAACAATTCAACTAACTTGTGGCAGTAACATAAATACCCGAGAATCCATGTTTATTCTCAAGCGTTTGTAGCTGTCTAGCATACTCCAACTCAATGCTACATGACTCAAATGACATTAAACATGCTGCTTCCGCAAGATATCTTCACAAAATAATAAACCAAAACCCCGAGATATCCTCACGATACGTACCTTCCTCTGTTTTGCTTAAACTCACGGAAATCTTCTTTATTCTCAAATCCAAGGCATGTACCTTCATGTTTAGATAAAACAGGTCCAAAGAAAACCAAACAGGGCAAAAAATCCGATGAAATCTCTTCAAAAGTCGATCCAGAATATTATGCAGAACTTGAAAATTCAAACTACAATTTCCCGCCCAAAACTGTTTCTCGTGAAGAAGGGGTGCCCCTTAACCAGTGATGGGTGCGACTAGCGGCTAGTATACCTCTTATCAAATGAGGTGCCCCTTATCCAAATTGGGAGTCCGCTTAGCAAATGCCCTCCGGGGTGCCTTTAACAACTTTTCGAGCTGATTTTTCCAAAAATGTTTATTGCCCAAAAATACCTACAAACAAGTTTATTAGTGATAAAAATGAGTCCCAGCTAATGTATTTATCGGTGAAAATGCGTCACACTTGCGTGCTCATCAACGTGGAGCGGATTCGTGGCTTCAATAGTTTTGCACCTAAGTATGTTACGATACCTATCTTTGTTGAAGCTCTATTACGATACACAACATACATCTTGGAATAAAAAATGTATCTTGGAGTATACATCTGCCCTTGCTGATGGTATGTGGACAAATCATGCTTTGGCGTCCAATACAGGTGGTCGGGTCTTCGTTGCCTGATAAGTTTACATACTTTGTAGCTTTTTCGTTGCTACTACCCAAATGGAATTTGAAACATGAACATGAGTTAGAGAAGTAGAAGGAGGTTAATGTTGACCGGCACGAAAATGTGAGGGAGCCTGGAACAGTTTTAGTTGGAGAAAATTGGAGAGATTTAGATTTAAAAATGAGGATAAACTATATTGTGCTATGGTACTAAGGAGAGTGAGTGCCAAAAAAATTGGGAGGTGTTTAGATATGTTTCCATTGTTTTTTTATTTATCAAGGTTGTTAGTTTGCATTGCTTTTGAATTTTGGATTCGATGATAAATAACCATCAAATGGGTAGTAGTGTTGTTTGTTTTTCTTTTCATTTTTAATAAGACAACGTTGTTTAAATTACTTTATATGTTTTTATCTCCATTTTTTCTCTGAAGTCCAAGCATAAAGACGGCTAAGATCATCAAGGGATTACTGACATTTCGAAAACACATTATTAGTGGACACGGGAAGGTTTGGCTGCATTCAGAGATTGGGTGGAAGAATGTATCATAGGGCTTAATATAAACAGGAATACAATGTGGTTTGAAAATGGGGGTCGGAAAATGAAGGATGTCATGTGGCTAGAAAACATATAGCCCGTGGAAATGAAAATGTACCATACAACTAGTTAGGACCTCGGCTAATTGCCCATGTGATATCGGCACGGGTCATTCCCTAGTCAATCTATGTCAAAGCAGTTAAATCTAAAAGTCAAAAAATCTAGCATTAATTGTAATAATTTCAATGAGCAACATTGCTTGATTAATATTATTCTAACTTTCCCATCAAAAATAAAAATAAAAATTGAGGCATATTCAAATAGTGCCAAAATACTATAGGTAAAAAAACCGTCGCCCCTTACCGCCCTTTTTTATAATGATAATTATGCCCTTACTTAGTTAGCATTAATGGTTATGATTAGATGTTAATGATTGATCATAATTAAGTTATTAGTGGTAAATTAGTTGAGAAATAAGATTTGTCAGAGAGTTAGGTTTTTTGAGAGGAAGAAGAAGAAGTGAAAAAAAATTGGTTTTTGAGATTTTAGTGATTAGATGTGACCAAAATGTGTGATTCAAGTCGTATCCACAGGTGCACTTGTAGAAGATGTTTAATCTCCATTTTATAGGTTGAATTCTTAAATAATTGATTTTAATTTACAAACTTTTTTGGATGTTCATTGCTGGGTTCGACTATAGAATTACTAGCCGAATATGTTGGGAAGAACCTTTCGGCTGATATTTCTAAAGGCGAACCTAAGTGTATGAAAATATTATTTAACGTTCAGCTGATTCGAACAACAACCGTTGTTGGCCGAACTTGTACTTTGGTTTTTATAAGTTGCGACTAACATAGTCATGTTCGGCTTACTATGATACAGCCGAACCTGGTGGTGTGAAAACACAAGTTATAGGTTCGGCTATGCAACTGCATTTTCAATAGGAGTCGAACAAGATAAAGGTTTGACTTGTAGTTTAGATATCGTATCAGCCGAACCTTGCCTAGGTGGAACATTTTTATAGGTTTGTCTAGTAATCTAGATTTTCGAACTGGTCGAACATGGATCTTACCCGAAATAAACAAGGTTCGGCTGAAAATAATATATCAGATAATCAGACGAATCTAAAGGTCTTCTTCATTAAAAACTAGGTTTGGATGAAAACTTGATATTTTAATATCATGCCGAACAGTTCTTCAAAAAAAAATGATCTGATTCTAACAAACGGATCCAAATCTCTTGTGTAACGCTCCACGCAACTCATTTTATACTTGTGGCTTTTATCAGAGATCAAAGATCTATGAATCAACAATTAATTGCTGGCGAAAAATAAAATCAAACTGTTTGATAATGATTAGATTAGGTTAGGAATGAAAATGATTTTTGATAAAATCAAAACGGTTTTATAATGATTAGATTAAGTTAGGAATGAAAACGATTTTTCATTTTGATTAGTTTAGGTCTAGATCTATGTTATAAATTTATGTGAAGGGTATTTAAGTAATTTAAAATAATTAAGGGTAACTTAGTAATCTACCCACTGCTAGGACACCCCTTATAAACCCAACCTAGATTGGAAAATTCTTTTGTATGCTTCGAAACAGGTTTCTTTCTCACAGTGACGGAGCCATGACTTTTCTTTAATGGGATCCAACAAAGTCTCGAATAACAAAATCATCAACATATACCATTTTATTGCATCCAAGGAAGATTATAAAGCTCATCCATTGTATGGAAAAAACTGCCCATTCATCTTCTTTGGTGAATGTCTAAAACTCTAACTCTCAGTGGTTTTTCTACAAATCGAACAACTCTGAACTTATTAATTTATGGCCTAGTTATACTTGCTAGGATCAGACCAAAATAGTTTGCAATTGTCTTCACAGGCCTACTGACAGCCATTTGTCCGTAGGAAACATCCCTGACCGCCAATGTACTTTTTAATTTCCAACTTTTGTGTTGTCACGCTAATTGATGTCACACGTGTACTTGGTAGTTAGGCTTTGCTAAACAAGGTTGTAAACCCACTTTATAATCGTTCCATTACTCTGGCATGTGTGTAAGGCGCATAACCAACTTGTAGCCGCTTGCATAAGCCAATATGGTGCAATCTTTCACCATAACTGTCTTGGCCGTGCTTTTTACTCCTTTTGACATAAAAACTTGAGTAAGTTCATGCCAGTGATCACATCTACTGATGTTTAGATCTGTCGCACCCTCAATATGCTGCACTTGCAATGGCCATGTCTTATTTGAATACATAAGCCATCCCATGACGTATATCGTATCATTATTTCATTCCTAAGCTGGGATAACTTTGTATTCTCATACAACCACCATTGCACCATCATGTTGCATATGTTAATGGCCTTCCTTGTCTTAACTTCATGTCGCTTCACCGCTGGACTATATAGCTTCATTTTCTATGCCAGTTAACTTACCGATCATAGATGATCACAAGTCCTCTTAAGATCTCGAATAAAAATATATCTGAAATAATCAATTCTTAAACAAGCTTGAGTATCCTTATATCAAAAGACAAGGACCATAGAATAATCGGGTTTGATCTATCAAGGATAACTATAGTGTTAGTCAATCAAATCGGTAATCGAAACTAAAGTAACAATATGATTTAGTTTCTCACCAATTGTACTGCTAAAAGTTTCTTGATCCCCAATAAGACTTTAAACGAAGACCACACAAGAGATGTCACCTAGTTAGATTACTCTCCTCTATCAACAAGTGGGCTTCCAACACAAACGGTTAGGCAGTGTGTCATTGATGTGATTTTAATATAGTGGTAAAAAGGATTCGAACTCTAAGACTTGTGAAGATTCGAGTTTTTAAATTTAATAAAAATATACAATAATATTACAAATGGTGCAAGAGGTACTGGAACTAAGGATTCGGCCAATCTTCATAACATAAGGTTCAATTATTTATTCTCAACAATTTTAGCTCAAGAAATGTAATCATGGACTCTTATTTTTGCCAAGGTAGATTCTAAAAACATTAGTTATAAATCGTAAGCATGGGACATCAAACATCTAATAAAGCATGACCCATCTAATAAAATAATAACTAATTAATCAAAATCATATTTCAATTAATATTAGTGCAAAAGTCATAAAATAAATTTACCCATGTATGAAGTTCGGCCTCCTTCGTCGTCCCAGTGTTGGGGTTTAACTCATCATGTCGAAAACACACTCGAAATATGTATTCATGGCTCAAAAAGTGTTTACAAGAAGAGAAAATAATAAAACAGGAAATCTGCAACAGCACAGGTGCGTTATAGACCGACTGTTTCAACTCTCAACTGTTATGATGAAGATAATCGTTACAAATCTGAAGATAAATGTTGCAGAAGAGGATGAAGAAACTGTTACAATGAAGATAAATGTTGCAAACTAGTTGAAGAAACTGTTACAACCAGTTGAAGAAACCGTCGCTGTTTCCCTGTTCCTCACCAGCAGCAGCAGCAACAACAACAGAGTTCTGAAAACTCTAGATTCACGCCTCCTGAGCTCTCCTATCGACCCAAAACTCTCGACACCCCTTCTATGGAACCTTGTGACTCTATTTATACACCAAAATCCCAAAAATCACGCGTCAATTACACAAAATAATTCTCATTTACTCCCATGCATGGAAAAGAATAATTTCCATTTTTAGATTAATTACGCGTCTAATCTCGTGATGCACACACCATAAACATTCCTTCACGTCCCATAATAAGTTAGGCACGCAGAATCCACAAGAAAACTTCCCAAAATTACCAAATATTCCGAAAATATCTTACGGGAATATCACGCCTGTTTTGCTCCACACTTGAATTCTAGCCAATTCTGGTCGAAACCAAAGACCATACCACGTTTCTATGGGTCCTAGGAATGATCCCAATCAATTCAATCCCTTTAGTCTCTCTGAAATGACTCCAAAAATCTGATTGAAAATCTGCCAGGGATAAACATCATTTTCCTGCCTTTTTTTGTTTTTGAACGTGAAGGAGAAGGGGGTGCCCCTTATCCGCTGCTGGAGTCCGTATAACACTTGTCCCTTGGGGTGCCTTTTGTACTTTATCCTGGGGTGTAAAACACCACTTTTCAAGACAATTTCTCCGTAAGAGCTTATTTCTCTAAAAATACTTACAAATACATAAAATAACAAAATAAGTACAAAATCGAGCACTAACAATATATACAATTGAGATATATTAGACACATAAATGTGTCTATCAAATACCCCCAAACTTATTATTTGCTAGTCCCGAGCAAATCAAAACTACAAAATAAAATCCTAACTCACTGTCGCAGGCATCGCGATTGCACTTAGCGTGTGCAACAAGCCTTTAAACCCCTATGTGGCCCTAGTGGCCGAGTTATAGTCTCGGGAGGGTTTACTAGAGATATACCCACAAAACCTTTACTCCATACCCTAGCTATCCACGCAGAACCTTGGAATGCACTAAAGAACCTCCTTGGTTGGCATACTTATTGATTACAGGAGGAAGTACCCTGATGCGAAATTCCAATTGCTGTATACGAGTTTACACTCAAGCATACTAAAATTCATATATAAGTGACAGAGCTCTACTCAGATAGTTTCACTATGGACATCAATATCCGGAGTCAACAAATCACATGGATAGATTAAGAGATGGATATAGAAAAACATAGATGGTTTTTATGTTGACTAGGTGAACGGTGTTTCTCATATCTATCTGAAGGCCACTGCCAAAATGAACCTATCCTAATGGACTGAAATATTGGTCTGACTAATATCAACACAACTGGCATATACAAGGGAACCAGTGGTCGATAATCCTAATTCTAGACCAACTCATCTGGCATATACAAGGGAACCAGCGGTCGATTTATTGAACACACATTTCTTTCTTTCTTTATTTATTTATTTAAGAACTAACAACATGATCCAAGCACATGCTTCTTGTCAGCAGATTACATGGTAATTCCCGTGGATCCTGCATTCCACGCTTGTTTAGGCGACGGAGACAGGGAGAACACACACATATTGCTATCCAAGTGTTAAAATTTATTTCGATTGGTCTGATTGGTGTAGTCTCTTTTTTTTTTTCTTTTTTTTTTTCTTTTTTTTTTAGTATCTCAATCACTCTATTACACCCTAGCAGTGGTAACAACTTGAATCGTGAGCCCCACCTAATCACTTAGAGAAATATATTTAAAAAAAGAAAACAAAATAAAAAAAGAAGTGAAAAGGACTCAACGAGATATGGCGAAACTATCATGTTATTTCTAACACCTGAGCTCTGTGCTTTTATAAATGGACTCTTTAGATGTTTCCATCTACTCAGATTGGTTCCTCAACTCCTACAATCATAATCCTTCCATCCACTTAGATTGGTTAGTGCTATCCTTAATAGGCATAAATTTCTAGGCTCTGGAGTTTTTTTTTTATTGCAACTAAAAAGTTTCTCCCATACCCCCAAACTTAAATCTAACATTGTCCTCAATGTTCTAAAGATAAAATTAAAAGCATGAACAAGGAGAAACTGTTACCATTTGAAGGAAATGAGTTAAGGAAAGATATTACCGTGTTGCATGAACCATGGGTTACTGATAGACGCATTTATGTGTCTATTTTCATCTCTATTGTATATATTATTAGTACCCATTTTTGTACTTATTATAGTGTTTTATGTCTTTGTAGGTATTTTTAGAGAAATAAGCTCTTGTGACGAAATTGGCTCGTAAAGTGGTGCTTTACACCCCAGGATAGAGTACTAAAGGCACCCCAGAAATGCACCGGAAGCACCCCAGAAATACACCGGAGGAACCCCGAAAAAATGTTGAAAACACCTCAGAAAAAGTGTTAAAGGCACCCACCAAAATTACTAAAGGCACCCTAAAAATGGATAAGGGCGCCCCAAGGCAGCCGAGCTGTTTAAGGCACCCGCGTTTTGGATTCAGGGCACTTCACCTTCATCGTTTGAAAAATAATTTTGGCGGGAAAAAATTCATTTTTCTGCAGAATTTTCTGTTTGATTTTTGAAGGAGTTTTAGTGAGATTCAATCATTGATTTTGATTGGGATGAACGTGATATGCCCAAA